>JARLTB010000213.1:1800000-2345000 GCA_030141615.1 Unio pictorum | reverse complement strand
TCATTTGTAATTGAAGTCAGATATAATTCTAGATAAAGTATGTACATAAATTAATCGTTGGAATTATAATGTAAATATTCCTTGACTGTTTTGGACACAAACACTACCATATAAATATTGAGAACTCATTCGTGTTCTGGATTACGTTATAGTGGTACATTAGGTCATTCACGATTATTGTAATTCATTCGCAAAATTATGTTTTGGACTTGTAATCGGACATGTAGGATTAGTTGTGATATAATTAAAAGTAATGTAAGTTTCCTTTACATTTAACTAAACCTAATGGTTTCGATATTTTCTTGTATATAGTTTAGAACCAAGAATCGTTTGAATACGTGCATACATGCTCTCTATCCACCTAAAAAGATCCTGAGAAAGGATGGTCCCAATATGCCAAAGTTAAGCTAGATCTACCATGTTTTCAGGTACAGTTTTATCAAAGAAACAATATGACTATCATAGATGCTAAACTTTACATATGTATTTGTTGACAAAATTATTTGCGAAAGCCGAATATGAAAGTTTATAAGTTTGTTAGAGATAATAAGGATAAACGGCCAACAGGTAGATTTATTTTAGCATCTTTAAATCAGATTTCATTGTCCCGTTTGGGTCCAGATGAAATAACTTATTTACTTTATATCAACAATTGATATATATTCTACATCATTTTGTTTATCGGTTATTTCAAACTCTGGCTGGAATATATGAAATACAAACTTTAAATTGGGTTAGAAAATATGAAATATATAGAATTGAAATCTGGTTCGAAAAATGAAATATATAAGACTTAACTCTGGCTGGAATGTATGAAATATATCAAATGAAAACCAGTATCTTTATGTAGTGTCTTGCCAGAAAATAAACCAAAAATTCACCGTGAAAAACCAGAAACATAACATAAATAATTTTAAATATGTTTAAGGAGACTTTAGACTCATAAGGAATAATTCAAGCTTTCATATTAGAGTTTTATATGTTGTTTAATTGTAGAATACTAGTTCTATAAAATAATGTAGTATAGCAAATTATGAATATATTTGTCCTTTATAATTGCATAATATATTAATGAAACATCTTCGTTTCCTGTATCTTTTTGTCTGGATCATGTACCGAAATGTTCGGTTAACTTAGACATAAGTATACATATATGTATTACTTTTAATTTTCACATCTATTATCATCCATTTGTCCATTCTGCCCTTAATTTAGAACGATTTCTTGCTTTAAACTTGCATATTTTCTTGTTTTATAGCTACTAACCTTGTTAATACTGTATCATTATTTACATTATATTTTAGGAACCAATATATTGCTTGATAATTTATCATTAAATACATAAACATTATTATTTATAAGACGAATTTCTTGTCTTAATATTATCTCTTTAATATATCATATTATAAATAGAGTAGACGGGTGGTAAATAGTATAATCCTGTAATCATCAGTATCAATGTTTCAACAACGTATCGTTACTACTAACATTGACTTAAAAATATGAAGTTGTATAATGTTACATTGATTTGTTTTAGCATGCTTGATAATATTGCCCGTACTAATATGGTACCCACGATATTTATAAAAAAACATAGTTTGCAAGAGAATTGTTCACCTTCTAAATAAATGTATCTCTCGAATAATTTAAGATACTAGATATTTTATTTAGGTCTTATATATATCATTTTAAACCTATTTTATGGTAATGTTATAATAAATATTGCAAATGTTCGGCACTTTTGTAAACAAAACACATGCAATAAATGCTCCTATGTTGATTTTTTTAATTTGTAATTGTTCCGGCTAGTAAAGTTTAAAATCCACAGCATCATGACGTATATACAGCTGGTAATATATGTGATGCAACGGCTAAAAGTGTCATATGTATTATAGCTGACACTATTATCTATCTTACAGCCGATAGCTTGATTTATGTTACAAATGATAGTATGATTAATGTTACGGCCGAAAATATGTATTGTCACAAACGACATTATGATTTATGTGAAAACTGTCCGCATGAGATATTACAGCCGACAGTATGATGTGTGTTACAGTTGTGTCTGAGTCGACAAACATACCAACTGAACGATGTGGTTATACAACTAAGGAATATAACTATTATGTTCACCTCGAAGGAACTACAAAGTGTGAAATGTATGTATGCATATATATGTAGTCGTGCGCATGGATATGTAACACACACGTGCCGTGGAAGCAGTAAAGGCGTCTGGAAATACATTGAAAAAGTATTTATTTGACTCAAAACTAATGAGTAAAGGATTCTCGCTACGTTTGTCATATATGATTTATTTTCCAAGAACACTGAAAATTATCAAACACTTCAAAATTAAAAGCTTTTAAAAATTATTACTTTTAAAAAACTTTTAAAATTTAACATTTAGGTTAACACTTGACCATCTTAGCTTCGATGCATTTTTGCATTGCTCCAGCTGAAATGCTGTGGGCTTTTGTAACCATCGTTGCCCTTGAGATAAACCCTGACAATTCAGTCGTGATAACATCTCTTCTCTGATGCTACTTTGGATGGGACGAAATTATCGTCGTTTGGAAAATGTTGTACGTGTCCGATGTGCCACAGGAGTAGACGTCGAGAGTAGTGTTGATAGTAATGGTAAGAAGATTATTTGGTCTTTGCCTTTTTATCTATTCTGGTTTCTCTTGTTTATTTTCCACTTTGCTTTTCAAAGGAGGAGTGGACAACATCTTTTTAAACTAAAGTGTGTGTTCTTCTCGTTTGGGAGTGGGGTAAGGGGTCAACAATGAAGTTGCACTCTTACTGGGAATGAAACGTGCATAGGCAGTTTGAAATAGCTTCGTGCCTCTTCTTCCTCAGTTACTAGCGGGGTTGCATGTGTTCCCGCTGGAGGTAGTGGTGGTGATGGTGGTGGTGCAAATTGTAAAACAGCCTTAAAATCATTTAGTGGGCAGAGCTGTTGTATGTAATATGGTCGTATCAATCCCTAACTCTTCAACTGTATTTACTATTATGAAAAATATCCGAATGGTACATACAACCAAGCAAACAACTTGCTTACCTCCTACAGTTGAAAAACACGATAACTGCAAGCTTTCATTGCACAAAAACATGCACTAGCCACCAAGTGCGGTGTGTGTAGTCAAAAGTGTTATCTTTGCTATAGCAGTGTTAGGGACTAGCTTCGTATTGCTCAAACATACCACCGTAAAGCTGAGAGGCTTTGGCTTTCATCCAGACTAATTCTTCAAACGCCAATCTATGAAGTGATAAAGTAAACACAATTTGATAACAGCATGACAATACCATTTTCCAATACAGTTGCGATACATAATTTCAGCGGCAACTGTTAGCAGCGTTTGAAACTGTCTCTATTCATTTGACACGCACGTTCGTGATGAAGTGTCCACAAATAACATGTGAACTTAATTCAATTCCATTATCACTGCTGCTGCAGTGCTTAGATACCTTATTCCCTCCACTGGCTCATATTATCAGTATATCTCTCGCATCCGGATCATTCCCATCATTTATCAAAATTCCCATTGTCAGGAAACTGCTAAAGAAAGCATCACATGACATTGACGATTTAAAGACCTTCCGCCTACATTTCCAGCCACCAAAGTGAATTTGATTATACCATCTATGGGATCGAAATCGCATTTCCGATTTGAAATCATCAATGATATATATCAAACTGAACATATGATTTGCTGCATATCGTGAGCTGAGACGCATAAGCCATGTTCGCAAAAATAGTTCAGTTCATGCCACTAAAACGCTTGTGTGTTCATTAGTACTTTCTAGAATGGACTATTGCAACTCAGTTATATCTGGTTCGTCTCAGAATCTACTCTAGAAAACTCAGAAAGTTCAAAACAGCTGCTCTGATCATTCTTAGAATACCACGTTCAGAGCACACCTTCCTGCTGCTCTGTACCCTGCACTGGCTATCAATTCGACCCAGAATCAAATATAAACTTTGTTCTCTGTTTTACGTTTCACGGAGACATTCTAGTCCAAGATACTCATCTGGCCTGACCAGTGTGTAAAGGAAAGCAAGATACTTTACGCTCTTCATAAAACAAATGAATACTCATTATTCCCAATATGAAAACAAAGTCCATTAGACAATATTTGTTTGCATCTAGGGCCATGCAACGTGGACCTAATTGCCAATTTAACTTAAACACAAAGATACAGAGTCCTGTTAAGAGTGCTCATAAAACTAACGTATTTCGACTGAAAGAACAAACTTAAAGACTTAATCTTGTTTTGAACCTTAAATATTATCAACATTGTTTCTGTTTCTACTTTCTATATATAATTCATGTTCTAGATGTTTTCAATTGTTGAAAAGCGCTTAGAGCTTCTAGAGATTATGCGCTATAGAAAATCCTTATTAGTATAATTAATATTATAATTATAATTATTACCAGTATTATTATTAGTATTATTATTAACATTAGGATACTCTTTCAAATTAAATGCCTTTCATTGATCTATGTTTATGCATGAATCCTATCTTGAAGACGGCACCTAAACGTTCATATATATATATATATATATATATATATATATATATATATATATATATATATATATATATATATATATATATACAACACGATAAATGCCAAGACTTTAACTCAGCTTACCTGTGTAGTATCTTTTACCAAAGGGAGACCTATGTTACATATATCTTTACAAAGTTAATCAAATGCAACATGCCACTCATACAAGAATCGAAGCATGGTATCGCCTTCAGATATAGTTGCATAAAATAAAATTGTTGAATGTAATTTATAGCTTTAATTTTTTATTGATTTTGCACTCGGAGGTAGTGGTAGTCGGGGCAAACAATAACAGACAACATGGTAAAGCTATACAGTCATTATAGATAGAATAATAAAAGCATTGTGCCTGTTTCAAGCAGATAAATTACAATGTCATTATTACTCTTTTCAGCATTTTCATACTATTATACAATTCGATTCATGGCATCCCGTTCATTATGAAACAACCTTTATTCTACCCTTATATAAGCTACACAATATCTAAAGTTTTTGAAAAATAACCATATTTGTTTTACAATCCCTATGTTCTGAGTGTGGAATGTGCCAATACAAGGTAAAACGGGAATATATGAAATTAACTGATGCGAGGAAATATTATGTCAATTTCCAACGTTAATATCGAACACAAAGTCCAGTTTAGTAATACGTGTTCACTATGTGGATAACACGGAGACAACAATCACCCACCTTTGTATAAAACAATTGGATCTTTTTCGTCCTATATACAAAATGAATCCAGTACTATTCTGATAACTAATTAAGCAATGTTCACTAGAGGGACCTTCACTATTAGATAAACCGTTCATATATCTGTTTCCTGCTTATCAGAATTAGGTCAGTGTCTCAAATCTTACTCCAGACAAGTTTTATTGATACCATTAAATCCATTTGTTTGAGTATAATGCAGCACAAACTTGTATCCCATATATATCCGAAAAAAGCACCAATTTCTACTTTTATGTTTATTGTTACTTATGAATAATGTGTTCTTCGTTATGCACTATAACATCGTTATGTACCTCATGATGTGTGGTTATATATCAGGGTACTGTGGGCAATATGACAAATACAAACTGTTGTAACAAACTCAAAACACTCAGTTTACCGCCTTATACATAAATTATATCTGCACTTATCTTTGTTTTCCATAACGGACGTATGAGGTACCTATGGTCTAGAACTATTTTAAGGGAGTTGTATAAGCTGAGATATACAACAAAATATTTCAATTCAAACGCATTCACCGCGCAAATAAAGTGTTTCTAGCCACTAAACAACAGTCTGTTAACACACACTATAATTATTTCACTTAACAAATTACACAGTTTAGAGAAAAGGCTCTGGGTATATAGCCTTCAGTAATTTGACCCATGCAAACAACTGCACGCACTTCTCGTATTTATATGTTCTACACACACACACAGATATATATATATATATATATATATATATATATATATATATATATATATATATATATATATATATATATATATATATATATATATGGATGGATGGATGGATGGATAGATAGATAGATACATAGATAGATAGATAGATAGATAGATAGATAGATAGATAGATAGATAGATAGATAGATTTTGAAATTCATTTTGTACTCAATAGGTACAACATCTTATTATACAACAATAATGCTGCGCAGAGACAAGCAAATATCACTAAGGAATATATTGCGGTATCATTGAATAAGATCAGTCTGTGTTGTTATTGTCGTTTTGTTATGGTAAATTTTGTATGTTTATTTTATGTCATATAAGAGAAATGTCGTGAATAATTGTCAGTAATGAAAAGAATGTTTAACTATCGAATTCTCGTGAAATATCCTTCATTTTATATTGATTTTGAGACTTTTGGGAAGGATTTAATACAAAGGCATATTATACGGCAAGCAGTAAGAGTAATGACAAACGAGAATATCTTAGTTTCACAAATTATACATTTGCATACCATCCATTGAATAGTCATCGTAGCTTTTACCAAATTTCTAAAATAAAACCACAAAGCACCGAATAGATTTCAAATCATTATATCCTAGCAAATGAAATTCAGTAAAATGTACTGCTCTTAAACGAATGCTACTCTACAAATACATCCAGATGGCATAACATTCCAGTATCTTCAATTGACGTTTTGTTTCTAATCTGGCTTCATTATGTCTCTGTCGTAATTTCCACACAATCCCCACCTCACTCTTTAAGGTAATCAACTACAGGAGAACTGATGGTTGAAGATACCTGGTTATTTAATCATATTTACTCCGTTCAGATATTGTCTCTCAAATCATTAATAATGTTTATCTCTCACCTGTATTGAAACAAGGCAGACCTGGATATTTCAGCAGCGGTTATTCTCAATTTAAAAACGTTTGTTTAACAATGGTTTTACAGTCCATGTATGACGATGTCTACGTATATATACAAATGATTCGAATGCGTGACACATTATCATCATGAATATCCAAATGTGTATCGGCTTCTAACATGTAAAAAGTTTGCAGTAGATACATCTGTACTATTTTGACCCTTCTGGCCTTTTCCGGCACTTCAAAGGAAACACGTCTGCCGACACTATGATTTGTAAATATATTATTCCCGTCAATGGATGGCCATGGCATCTTCAGCAAACATTATATATAAAGTAAAAAAATATGTAACATATTATCATAAAATCCTGATAACTATAGAATAAACTGATTCTGTCCGTATAATAATAATAATAATAATAATAATAATAATAATAATAATAATAAGGACTTTGTATAGCGTCTAATCTTTAGAAGCTCTAAGCGCATTACAACATATATTATGATATGACAACACTACAGAAAAACAAATAACAGAAACCATGAAATTGGAAAAATATGCAACATGCTGAAAACAAATAAGATACAAAACATTACTAGGTCATGCAGTCGGAAAAGGTGAGTTTTAAGAGCACCCGTAAAAGGACCACTATGTCATTGTGTCTACTTTCAATCGGCAATTCGTTCCACATCAACGGACCCTGGTATGCAAATGAACGTTGTCGTAATGGCTTTGTTTTCATAAAGAAGAGGAGCGCAAGTACATTGCTGGTGTATACACGGGTGAGGCCGGATAGTTATGTTGGACTGGTGTCTGTCAGTGAAACATAGCACCGTGACAATATTTTGTGTTTCATTCTGTATCGAATTGATAGCCAGTGGGGTACAGATCCGTGATGAAGTGTGCTCTGGTCGAGTAGATATTGTGAAGGACCAGACATAATTGAGTTACAATAGTCCAGTCTTCAAAGTTCTAATGAACAAACAAGTGTTTCGGTGGCATCACTTGAAAGATATTTGCAAATGGAACTGATGCGTCTCAGTTCAAGACATGTTGGTGCAATGTGAGAGTACTGTCTAGAGTAACACCTAGTTTCTTACTGACTGTGATAATTTAGTGTTGGTGCTTCTGATTTTTATTGTCTGAGGTAAAGAATGTAAATGAGAAGGTCGTTGTGTGTTGATCAGAAAAGCCTCAGTTGTATTATCATTCATATGAAGCCTGTTACACGTCATCCATAATTTTACATCAGAAATGCACCTCTCTACTCCATGGACGGTACCATCAACGTCAGTTGGGTGGCAAGACTTGTATAGTTGGGTGTCATCAGCGTACAGTTGTTGAGACAGTGGGTGATGATCTATGACACTTGAGAGCGGTTGACTGTATATAATAAAGAGAACATATCAAATAATAGATACCTGTGGAACACCACAACATAGATCCACAGGACTGGAATGTAATTCATCTGAAGACACAATGTGTGTCCTGTTGACTATGTAGGACTATGTAGGACTTGCACCACTGTAAGGATATATGCTGAATGACAAATACCGGTGGCCTAGTGGTTAAAGCGTCCGCCACGGAAGCGGGAGGTCGTGGGTTCGATTCCCGGCCGAGTCATACCAAAGACTTACAAAAATGGTACTAACAGCTGCCTCGCTTGACGTTCAGCATTAAGAGGTTAGTGTTAGGACTGGTCGGCCTGGTGTCAGGATAATGTGACTGGGTGGGACATCATGCTACATGTCTGCGGCATGGTTCCCCAGTGGTAGACATCACTATAAACTGCCTAACTGCAGACATCGTAGCGATATGACTGAAAAATTGTTAAAGGTACGTTAAAAATCCTAATCAAACAAACAAACAAACAAACATATTCTGGAGACGGTGAAGTAATATATCATGGTCTATTGTGTAAAATGCTGCAAACCATCAGCATGAGGTGCGTTTATTGATAATCAAGTTATTTTTCCTTGTTTAACAAAGTTAAATTTCCCGTTATTATATTGCCTGTTTTATTTACTCCGGCATCGTTAACATATTTCAATTCATTATAACGTGCTGCTTGACGTTTGTTTAATTTTGCTGGTGGAAAATCTTGTTTAAACACGATAATATATTTGCAGGACACAATTTTTTTCAGGTAACTGTTCCGCTGATTTTATCAAGTTTGTTGTATTACAACTGCAAATAACGTACTGTGTTTTGGGTGATTTAGATTTGATGTCGGATATACTGTTTCCAAGTTTATAATGTTGTACTTGACCTTATTAAATCACCTGTAATTGTTCGACCAGTCATGTCTATTTTGTTATCATCGAAAGATGTTTGAAGAGCATTACCTACTGCATATATATTTCCAGGTTTATCCAGATTTACACTGTCTCATTCTGGGTTCACATCGACAATTTAACTGACATTGTATCGCCTGTTATCTATGAATACCCAGATAAATAAACTTTACCATTTGCGTTTATAGTATAAAATATATCAAAGAGACTAATTTACTTCCGAAATTCGTGTAATAATCCATCGTTTTTTGCTTTTCTGCCACACACATTTCTGCGGTAATAAAATCTAAAATGGCAAAGCCATTAATGCTAATATTTAACTTTGATACTTAGAGATTAATCAAGCACAACATGTCAACGAACTGTCCAATTGACATTCTCTTATTGCTACTCAGACAGGATCTGCCAAAGTAAACTTGCTAATGAATTTGCTACTTAACGGTATTATTAATTGCAAAAAGAATGTTCCGATGTTGTATTGGCCGATTTCACTGATTGGCATGCTGTGCAGCTTGAAGGCGACATTGACGGCAATCTTGTCTCTGTTTGAAGATGCGTGAGACATACTGAATAACAAAGGAAAACAAAAAACTGATTTACTAAAGTATTTAGCTTCTACAAGAGCTACTCTTAAATTATTCTCAAATATGCACACATCTCGGTATTAATATTACCACAAATGATATATCAGAAACATCTCGGTTTGAATTCTACCACAAATACTATATCAGACACATCTCAGTGTGAATTCTACCACAGATGCTGTATCAGACATATCTTGGTGTTAATTCTACCACAAATACTTTATCAACATATCTCGGTGTGAAGTCTACCACAAATACTATATCAGACACATCTCGGTGTGAATCCTACCACAAATGCTATATCAACATATATCGGTGTGAATTCTACCACAAATGCTATATCAGACATATCTCGGTGTGAATTCTACCACAAATGCTATATTAGACACAACTCGGTGTGAATTCTACCACAAATGCTATATCAGACACAACTCGGTGTGAATTCTACCACAAATACTATATCAGACACATCTCGGTTTGAATTCTACCACAGATGCTATATCAACATATCTCGGTGTGAATTCTACCACAAATACTATATCAGACACACGATTATGTCCAAAACCATCAATAAGAGACACAATATTACTCATCCAATATAAGTTAAGTATGTATAACATATACCATCATAAAGAGATAAATTATTACCTCATCGTTCTACACCTGACAATCATGTTAATCAGATGTAAAACTGGAATATTGATGAAGACTTTTTCATACCATTTCTCAATAAGTCATATTAATTATGCTCGTCTGGAGTTACAAATGCCAAACTGAGATTGGAATTTGTCAAATTCCATTTATATAGCTAATTTTGGTATCAGATTTCGCATTTAAACTTTGCTGATGCAGTCAGTTATTCTTGCAGCTGGAACTAAATCAGTGAGAGAGAGAGAGAAAGGGGAGAGAGAGAGAGAGAGAGAGAGAGAGAGAGAGAGAGAGAGAGAGAGAGAGAGAGAGAGAGAACGAGAGAGAGAGAGGTTTTATATTCAATACACATACGGAATGCATAATCTGGTTTAGTCGCAATAATGGATCCTTTCTTAGATATTCTTGCTTCAGGGGATTCATCTCTTAAAAGTACTTTCAGACGTGTAGAATGTACAATCTCAAGGTTTTGATAATATTGTATTTGTCCGTGTTCAAAAAGTAGAACACATGTGCTCATATGCACAAAATGGCTGCTTTTCAATAACCTGAGGATTATATTTCAAGTAAACGTTTCTAGATCAGATTTGCAATATTTCTTAGTAACCAAGGAATGGTTAAATCAAAGTGAGAGTGCCTTCTAATGTTTAAATGCACACTGTGTGGAACATGTAAACTAACTTGATTTAATAGTCAAATTTTAAATGGTCTATCGGTATTAGAATACCTTATAAAATATTTATCTGACATATATGTTTGCTTCTCTTCGTAGGAGTGTTACTTATAGGATTTACGTAATATACATTCTCTTCAAAGACAGACCAAATATGTTCTTTAAAGCTGTATGAATCTTTCCCCAAACGATCCTTTCGTTTTCCTTATAGGTAGACGTTTCAAGCTTTTTGGATACCTAATTCGTGATTTGATATTTCCGTACAAAATGTTACCCCTTTAAGCAGACGGGATCGATTATGCATTCATTTAAATGTAAAAGAAGTTGTAAACGCTTTTGCCATAGGTTTGGTTTCATCATTTTTAATACCAATTGCCTTAGGAAAGTTCGTAGACGAAAACATTATTGTTTCAATAGAGTTATTTGACTGACTTGATCTTAGGTATCGGACTTATATTATTGTATTATTATATGGTCTTGGGTAAGGGACTTGTAGAATCTTGCATTATTATGTTAGCTTGTTCGTTAAATGCAGATATCGATTGCTGCTGAATCTTATATATCATCTTATTTGATTTCTATTCGACTTTGCAAATGTGATCAACATTATTTGGCAATATCACTTTGATATTTTGGCCAACTTAAATTCAAGGTTTTGTTATTTGCCTTATTGTCATATACATAATTCCTTCTGATCTTTGCACTAAGACACGGTCTCACATGACAGTTACCACGTCTCTTCTTAAACGTTCGTATACTATTGACACCATACACGACACTTCATAACAGTTTAGTCAACGATTATTATGTCCTATTATTCCACACTCACAGCTTAACCGCAAACGAACTGCCCACCTACGCACCTAATACGAAACTTCTATATATTTGTATATATATATATATATATATATATATATATATATATATATATATATATATATATATATATATATATATATATAACCCATCAATATACATGTTGCTCTGTGGTAATATATACATCGTCATTACGTACCTGTTTAGATTATAAATGAATGCGTATCTGTTTGAACAGAATCTTGCGTATTACCAGGACATGAAGAATGGGGCATTCATGACCGTCCGATGTGTAAAAAAATCAGATGAACAGTGTGACAGAATCATCGTAAGTATAAACTTAGATTTCAATGTACAGAAACATGCACGAATTTTTCACTACAATTTAATTCGTACATTAATTTATAATGGTAAATGAAGAACTAACGACTACATTAGCACGTGAACGATTAGCTGCGATTAAGAGATATATTCCAGTTTGTGATTCCGTTCGAAACAAATTAAAAGCAAGACAACAATTTCAATCTGATTGCACAACGGATACTGAATAGTTATTTAAACCCATCACTTCAACTACTGAGAGGGTTATTTTGGGAGAAACTATTGACGAAGAAGATAGAAAAAAGAGTATTTTCCCGTTGTTAAAATGGATAGCTGGAGATAAACATGGTGATGTTACTAAAACAAAGGTGTTTCTTTAGTTGATAAATTTACTAAAGGGGCTAATTTCTCATTCATATCCTTTACCTCCAACAAAAATTATCAGCAATGGAAATATTAAATTCACACAGTTAGTAGAAAACTTTTGTTTGTCAATCTCGACATTGCGTTCTGCATTCATCAGCATGTAATGAGGCTGCATATTTGAAGCTGAGGCTGATCAGCTTAAGTGTAACTTTTCTTTCGCTTGATGCCTCTAAAACACATGTGTTCAGTATTACTTTCAAGACTGGACTAGTGTAGTTCACTTAATTCTTGTTCATCTAAGTATCTACTACAGAAACTGTGAATCGTTCAAATAACGTATGTTGAGATATTCTTTAAAGAACGATGAATGAAGCAACCCACCCCCATCAAGCCTTGTTTAGCAATAAATTCGACAAAACAAAATCAAAGAAAAACGCTTTTCTTCAGACTTCATATCTGTATTGTTGCAACTGTTAACATGAGGTCAAATGGTCAATGTTCTTTGCTTAGTATGGCCAAGCTACGTGAAACGTATTGCCCATATGCCTTACATTTAAGAAGACTTTGATCTCATTCAATTTCCAATTTCGACTACAATTAGCAGACATAATGACTTTTTTAATCATGTTCATTATCTTATATATTGTCACCATTAACTTGCTTTGTATTTTCATGTCGTTTGGTTTTGTAATCGTGTAATTACACGTCTATTTGATCCTTTGTAAAACACATAATATAATAACACCTGTTTATTTAGTTTATATTAACGGAACTAGTTTATATGTTGCTGTTATTGGTTGTTCGTTATCTATGAGATATGTATTGCTGTCACATTATAAATCATCCAGAACATTGATACTCTGAGCATGGAAACGATATGCGTGGATACTGCGGCATAGCTAATATTTGTGTGGATACTCTGGTAAGGAGAATATTTACATGTATACTGCGATAATGGATACACTAGAATGAATAACGTGAACATGGATACTATAGACCCAGATACTGTGGCACGGATACTCCAAACAATGGATGTAAGGCCATGTATACTGTGATAATGGATACACTAGTATGAATAACGTGAATTTTGATACCATTGACTTAATATTTTGGCAAGGATACTCTGAAAATGCATATATGGGCATGTATACTTGGCGTGGACAATATGAGATGGACATGGTACCACATGTATACCGGTGCTCAAGCTAGCAGAAACTGAATCCATCGTGCCTACTTATTAAACATGGAGATAATGTGTAATTGATTATTTTACGCTAATATACATCGTCAAAAAACATCAATTTGTATATATTGTGTCAGATCAATATGTGGGTTTGTTTCATATATAATAAAATTATGCAGGTCTATCTGAAATTAGTATACACAATGTAGAGGCAGATACATGTGTAGTCTTAATTTACTTAAATCCTACGTTTCTTTTAACTTGTGTTTTAAGTTTGGTTCAAACTCGCTTAAAATAACGCATGTTCATTTATTACTGATAATACTCATTATATCAACGGTTTTCCTCTGACATTATTTAATGTTTGAATCAATAATACATCCGCAGCACGAGATTATATCCCTATATCTAATTTTACAAGGTTTTTCAACATTCGTAACCAAAATTACTAAACTTTATAAGAGTTACGAAAGCCCAACAAATATAGTGGTGCCATCTCGAATATGTTTATATTGTAGCGACTAATACAACCAAACTCGTTTGCTGTATAACGCTGAAAGCTTACCTCCTTTTCTATATGGCGTGATTTCCCGAAAACGAATTTACCGTTTTGCGATTTTCGTGCAAAATAGACGCCAGCATTAGGATTTATGTCATGGTTTCTTCTCAAATTCAAGTTCAGAGTTTCTGAACGGCGAGTGAGATGAAATGCTAACTCATCGGGGAGATCAATATTACTCAGTGTACGTTTTTCAGTTGCATCCTTAACCCAGACAGTTTCCGAAGTTGTTGCCTCTACTAAAATGAAAAGAATACAATGCTGTAGAGACAACGTCAAACAAGCGAACGAGCAGATAAACGAGATATAATTACTATACAGATCTGTTATTATTTATTAGCCGATATAAAACAAAATCTTAAACTTTTGAAAATATTTGCATGATTACCAGTCATATCCACATATCGTTGAACTTAATAACGAGTCAATAAATTCTGTAAATAATACTAATGTTAATAATAATAATATTAAATCAAATAAAAATGATGATGATGATGGCAACAAGAATCCACTTTTATTTTGAAACGTGTGACCATTATTGTGCCAAACGTCACATTGAACGCTGATGCTTACATTCATGTATAACTAATAACCCAAGGAATATATACGAAATAACATATTTCTTCAGTGTGGGGATACAAATTGTATAAACTTCTTGAAGGCACGTCGTATTGCCAGTTTCATTAGAACGTTTATATTACTGCCACACAAAGTATAATCTATGTGTATTTACTAGATTAGAGAAATACCTCAACAATGAAGTAGAAACATTGTATTCGCCTATAGTGAAAATACAAAATATGTTCTCATCAAAAGATTCATATTTCCATATATTGATTCATAAAAGGTGGAATTTTTTTATGATATAGTTTAGAGTAAAATGCCGTCGATTTGGAAATGTATTCACCATTCTTTGCGACTGAGACCAACAAATAAATCTATAAAAGAAAACAGTTTCCACAGTTTGAAATAATCTTTTAACGTCAATTTTTAAAACTAATTTATGTTGTACATATGCTTCAAACAGTGTATTCTGTCCTTATGCAATTTTTGATATTTTATATTACTTTAACACATTATATGCATTGCTTGATACTGTGTGAGGTAATAAAAAAAACAGAAACACAATAAATAGGCTGCATCTGCCAGATTTAATAGCACATGATCTTAGAACATAAAGTAAATGGTGATTATGAGTTTACTTGTAAGGAGTTTAGTTCTCCATTTAATTCATCTCTACATTCAAACGTAACTTGTTATGTGCCCGTGGTAATCTTGCATTCTAGCTGTAAAAGACGCACTGGCCGAGCGTCGTTTTGCAGTTTGGCACATGTTGAAGGACTCTGATCGATTGCTTAAATATACACTAGAGGTCTAAATTTGAAACGTTAGATACCTTTAAATGCCTTTTTGTATGGTTTCTTCGAGGAACGTAAGGAGCGAGAAATATCCAGAATTAAAAAGGCGTAAATATGTAAAATATCTGAATAACATATAGAACAAGATATACTACTACAACCTTAATTGTTGCTCCAAACGTGATATTGCCACTGTGACGATAAATTAAGCCAATATTGCGCTGTGTTTAGTAGTAATGGTTGTAAAAGTTTGACGTTTGACCTCTGATCAATAGCCATCCATATCAAACTGACATTATTAACGTGAATTAATTGTTTAGTCTTTCATTCTCAGCCAATTCGACCACTGGCGTGTTGATTAAATACGCATTAGAGTTTTATATTACACGAAGAGAAATACATACATTTCTTTTGACCATTATTCAAGGACACCTCTAGCTATTCTACGGGAACGTCGATGTATACTGTATTTATCATTTGACCTTTTGAGTCATTAGTGCAAGGTATCCGCAACATACGGATGCTGTAAATGGCGAGATCTACACTTATTTAAAGAACCACTTTTTTATTAGTTACGATGACTGACTTTTAATCACCTAATCCTGACAGCATATCTTGCTTTCCATCAGTAACTGCGGATGGAAATGATTTCAAGTGATTGTGCAGAAACAGATTCTTATTTATCAAATCATATTCACTTTTAATCATTCACCATTTAAGATTCATAGGGTTCTTTCTGAACCCTAGCTTATTTATAAGCCATCTGTACAATGTGCAAACTGTAAATGTAAACAAGATAGTTATTACGTGAAAACCAGCTCTGTGACATAAATATGCATGGACGTCAAAGATCATGACGTATTACAAGCAACCTTATGCCTGGTGCCAGAAACAAATAAATGCACCAAAATCGTTTGTAAAATCTGAATAAAATTATAGTAAACTACATAAATAAGTTTACAAGATGAAGATTGGAATAATTCTTATTTGTATCAAAATTATTCTCCTGCTTCTTCATTTCATGTTTCAAATACAAACGTTAAGTAAACAAAATAAGACATTGTGACAGTTTGGTTCAGTATTTGTTTCATAATTATGCAATAATTCAATCGGGTTATGTAATTGCTTCAGCCTGGTGATGGAATTGTCAGACCTGGTTGTCTAATTGCCTCAGTATGGATATTTTACATTTGTGTAAAAAAGAGATGATAGTCTGAAATTTGAGCCATTTTCAAGTTTCAAAAGTTCGGATCAATAAACTGTAATGGACTTAATGCGACATGCCTCTGTTGATGTAGTGCAACGGACATTCAAGACATGTTTCCCTCCGAAAGTGAAGAATTGTATGTAAAATTACTTCAGAAATTGAGTACAATTAGCTGTTTGTAAAGGTAAAATCATTCATTTGTTTTACGTTTTCACACAATTGTACGACAACATTTATCTATGTACAGTCAATACCTATAAAAGGTATCACGTTATAAAGTCACCACAAGAATCAGATTATGTAGAACAAACATAGAACTCTTTCGGCACTATGTTTGTATCAGTGTCATTATCACTACGGATGATAATACTACTATGACGTACAAATATTATTACATAAATAGGTTCCTACAGCAAATATGCTTGTCGTTTCCATGTGTTGCAATATTCGGAATAATACAAATGTCAAACTTATAATGTGCACATAAACTGCATGTAAACCGTACTGGAACTAAAAGCCTAAAAATATGTAGCTTTCGGCATGGTCTTCCCCATTGTTTTAAACTTGTGCAAGTGCGTGCCAATTTACATTTTCTCTAGTGTTTATACTATGCAAGTGCGTGGCAATCAACATTTTGTGTATTGTTCAAAGTATGCATGTGGATAATACCACGAAGCCTTGGGATAAATCAAAATGTGTCAGTTAAGAAGCGCCATGTAGTTAATAACAAAGCATAGTAGATGAGAACACTTTACTTCATATTTCTCTGGTTTATTTTTCATAAATGCAGTACTTGTTTGGCAACCACAACAAGAATTTGTTATTTCTAGGGACATCAGTAAATCTATAAGGACAACATTGATTATCCACTATCCATATTTCTTATGTTTGAAACCAGTGCTAAAGAATTTCACGAAATGACACGACGTACAAGAACACAAAGTTGTAAATATAAAGCAAGCATTAATAATACGTTTAGTAGTTTGTGTTAATATTTTCAGGTTCTATACTTATCGGATAGAATGTGTATCGCCAAACCAATGGCAAAATTATAGACACCTTGTTTCATTGTCATGACTGACTGACGACTAGTAGAATACTGATGGTGTTATACGCTAACAGTTAATATTGGTCAAACGTTATGTCACACAGACAAGGGCTAAGCTGTAATCATAACATAAGGCGTGTTTAAAAACAATATATTCTATAAAAAAGGAGTACCTAATAAAGGTATCGTCGATTCGACTAAGGAGATCGGCCCGATAATTCAAGCCAAACCCTCTGATGCAAACTGCTTGATTACTTAGATCACGTGCCCTACTTTACCTGCACCCGGCACAGAACAAATTCACACAGCAAGAAGTTACCTATTGCCAGGTATTTGTGTAAAGTGATAAACGCCAATCGTAACAAAATTATATATATATATATATATATATATATATATATATATATATATGGAACGTTTAGTCTATACTTAAGCAACGAACAATCTTTTCGTTGGAGCGCTACACTAGCTAATATTTTAAAACTCGGAATGCTAACAAAACCAATATTATATGTATGAAACTAATAGTATTACCTCAAAACGGGCACATTTGCTTTTAAATTAGCGATTTGGTTAAATAACGCTAACGATTTTATTTATATATCGTATTTATATATCGAAGAATAAAATATAAGTTTCCGTGCATTTCAAAAAAATAAATTTGACAAAATGATTCATAGAGCTGTATCATGAATATCGATATAATGAATAGCTAATTAAGACCTCTGAAACCTTATACAAGTCAAAATGATTAATTGCATTTACAAAATATTTCAAAACGTTGAATTTGATACTGGTACAATTAGTTGGTGTGAAAGCACTTAATAAGTTCAGTTCTTCCTGTCTTGGTCTATTAGATGTTCATTTGAGTGACAGTAAGAGCATGAAGCAACCAGTTGTATATTTAGCGATGTGTTAGTTATGTATGTATATCTTGACACCGGATGGGATGTGTAATTTAAGGCTAGAGTAATTAATCCACAATCGTAAATGTTTTTTTTTAATTTTCTGCATGATTACAGTTTTATAGAAACACTAAAAACTTGTACAGAATACATAGGAACAAAAAAGATCTACACATTGCTGGAAAGACTAATTATATATATATATATATATATATATATATATATATAAAGATGAACAGATCAGAATGCAATGAAAAAATACAGAAATACATGCTAGTAGATCTAGTTATTTTGGGTGACTCGGGGTTCCGGGTTGGACATGGGGAGATGGCAATGGTCCTTAAAATAAGTTAAACGTGTGTCATTTAGGTTTTGACAAAGAATCTAGCAATATATTTTATAAATTGCTCAGATATCATATAGATTCAGCTGTTTTGAAATATCTCTATTGAGTAGACATATGGAGAATTATGGTAATGTGTGGCTCATTGGTTACAAAATGTACTCACTACGACTCTGGATGATGATCGCCATGATCAAACCCAGCAAGGCTAAAATGTAAAGTTGGTATATACTGGGCATCTGTAGTGTACACATCAAGATTAATATATTATCCTATCCTATAAAAATACAAATATAGAAACTAATACACTCCTTTTGCAAAAAGAAAACAGAGCTCCATTTCAATATTAAATCTTTAGCGATAATGTCCACCAGTGCCACATATTGGAACACAATAATAAACACAGTTCATTTAAAACTATAACTGGCAGTTTTAAACATATATAAATACTTTTGCTATCTTTCCTGTGGTAAAGTTGTTTACATGCTAACTTGATGTTCATAGGAAGCCGCAATGGAATTGGAGAATAAATAAGATTAACGTATATGTAATTCGATAGAATACAAATATCTGAATATATGCGACATGAATAAAAAAACACGGTATAGAATATATTTTTTATTTGAAACAATCATATATGCATACATATAACAGTTACAATATTTGATGTTGGTTCATGACTTTCTTGCATTTGCAAGAGTCATCGATAACAGTCTGATTGAAGAATATCTTCCTTCCCGTTCTCCGTCATATAGTGGGAATGAACAGGCGCGTAGTGTAAATATTATTGTACAAATACTGCAAGGAATTGTATTTTTTATATTCATATTTAGCCCTTTCTCACATAGACTTGGAAATATATTTATATTATTAAATCATAAGCGAACATAAACAGCAAACAGCTTACGTTTTTGTAAGACATCCGTTCATGCTAAATGTTATACGGTTATAACTACCGCACGTGTGCAAGTTGTGTCGGATTTACGTATACGTTCAGTAAAAGTACACTCGGCATCAGCTGCAGAGTGCGTGACGACATTTATTCTGAGTATGGTACTTAGTGAAATGACCCTTGATCATTAAAAAAGAACGTTTTCATCTTTCCAGTCATGATTATCCAGATTAATACATTCTCGTCTACTCCTCGAATATAAGTCTTCCACTAGGTAACACCTTTCAACTGGACACATATTTGGATAAAAATGAGACATGCAAATCAAATGTTTATACAGCAGGCACGAATTGCATATATTTAATAGCATCACTTAAATGTTGCATAACATCGGGAATAAAATAGACTTCATAATAACATATTTTACATCATCGTCCATGGACTCTACAAACAAAAGTTGGATTATCCGTTATATATATATATATATATATATATATATATATATATATATATATATATATATATATATATATATATATATATATATATATATATATATATATATTGAAGGACAACGTGTGCTTTGTTACCTGCTTACAGCCCAGAACTGTTTTTTCTTAGCAATTACTAGGTTAATCGCACGCTACCCCTAGCCCCTGGATAAAATAGAAACCGATGATGAGATGAGCTGGTTTTAAAAAGTTTTTAAATATGAAAATACAAGGAAAAAAATATAAAAATAGGGATGACTTTCGTACACTTATCTATGTACATTGTTTTCAAGATGCGTCTTTAGACAGCTAATGCTGTTAGAAACTAGAACTGTTATTACTACTACAAAATATAGTATGCATACTAATCTATATAATCTATATATCTATATAATATATCTATATGTATGTATGTATGTATGTATGTATGTATGTATGTATGTATGTATGTATGTATGTATGTATGTATGTATGTATGTATGTATGTATGTATGTATGTATGTATGTATGTATGTATGTATGTATGTGTGCGTGTGTCGACGACTTAAAGCACGTACTGATGTATATGTGTCTGTATTAATGCGATGGTTCATTTGTTTCAATGAGGAGGCAGATGTGTTACATAAAGTACACGCAGTCTCTCAAAAGAACTAAGCAGATAAGACTATATCGATATGTCTGAGTGTAAGAAGACGAAATCTGAGAGACATTTTCTAAATGCTCCGAGGCTAGGTCTACTTCACATTATCTGTATATGGTTTTAAATAACTGGATCATATATATATATATATATATATATATATATATATATATATATATATTAATCCACTTCCCCGTCTGTATTTGCAAACGCCCAAAGTAAACTAAGATTTGATTAGATGTAAAAATAAAAACATAGAACTAAAATGAGTTATCCAATTCCCATATTACATACGCAAAATAACGTTTGTATTTTTTGAATGTTAATATTAATTAATTTAACGACATGAACTTCATTCTATTAGGTAATGGTATGTTCATGTTTTTCTTATTAGGACTTCGGGCTATTCAGTGCTAAATATACAAATAAATTGTAAGCTTAGTTACGTAATCACAGTCCCGTACCAGTTTCATAATATTACGGTTTGTGAACCAACCAACACCGGCACATCCCCTTTATGTATTTCAATATGTCACCGTCTATCTTCTATGGCATTATCAAAATACATATTACTGGCAGAACGTATCTTGAAAAAGGATGAATATCTCCTGGTCGAATCGTTAATAATGTCACCCAAGATAATCCTAATTGCCAAACAACAGTTCGACACAGTTGAGATAGGCTCGCCTCGCCAGGAATCAACACCCGTGATATGTTGAGTATAAAAGGGGTCACTACTAAGCGAGCTGCCGCTAAAATTATGTACATTTTCATATTTGGACTGAGAATGTGTATTGCGTATCTCTACCCGAATCATACAATGAGCAATAAATTAATGAACTCCCTACACATACAACTTTGCATAGATTTGAATTGAGGCTAACGCATAAAATAGACGAATTCGTCTTTACTATTTAGTACATTTGGATAGAAAGGAGGACAAACATAACTTAGAATAGTTTGATTTGTATGCACAAGGTATCCTCTCATTATAATTGCCGAGATGTACTCATTTTGTAAAGACCATACAGTGAATAATGCACATTAATGTCAGGGACCAAGTTAATGAAACGAAACTATTTAAATCTCTACTCCAACAGATGTGTTACATGAAATACACACCTGTCAACAGAACTGGGCCAATACTGGGTGAAAATAGTGGTAGTAAGATCAGATCTACAGTGGGTTTCCAAATTAATCAGATATTATCAAACCTAATATCTTGATATAGTGGTTTCACATGTAACGTTGTCTGACAGTTGTGTTGTTTTGGTTTTGCGGCAACGAGATTCTTTCATTTTCAAAGGATGCATTCGTCAATGCAATACTCTGCAAAACTGCTATATGATATCTGATCAAACACTGCTGCACAAATGAACAATGCATTCATGTATATGATATTCCTTTTCATGATTTTTCCATGTAATTCGTATGGTTATACAATACCTCTATTCATCCTAATAATCATCTGCGTTGGTGTGGCAGGGTCGTACAGTGGTCTACATCAGCTCGTCTTAACTTATCATCTCATCTGTATGCTTTGGTTTGAGTCTCAAGCGCTGTTAATATATATATATAATTAAACTGCCAGTCGTTTCCATTATATATTGTTTTTTACGGGTGTTTAGCAAGGTTCTTCTTCCACATTTTATACTGACTTCCATGCATCTCACATCTCTCGCTGAGAAATTCCTTTAGACCCCAATCTAGCAATAAACTGTATTATAACCCCTGTGATTATGACACATTTGTGTGTAAATACAAATATAGTTCATAACACTTAGCAAACACAAAAACAAGTACATTTTCTAACAATCTTTCAAACACGTAATGAAGCGAAACAAATATTGGTATCAGTAGTTTTGTTGTGGATTGACTTTTACGTTTAATGGTTAGGTTGTTTGCAAATGATGCTGAATGAAATATACGATCTTCTCTTGTATTGTGTCAAATTTGGTAGAAATCAGCTTATACAACTTAGCCGATGCAAACTCTCCCTATAAGAATCCGAAACGAATCAGAGTTAGGGAACTGAAGTATCTGATATGATAGTAGGAGCATTATAAACCATACCCAGTACATCTTGTATATTCCAAAGTATTGGGTTGTAGTGTCAGTCTTGAGTCTACAGGTCAACCAGCAGAATATCGGTGTATGCTGAAAACCAACGTCGAAGCATCTTACCAAAAACGTAAGATCAAATCTAATGAGCATGAAGTGGATGCAGTGTGAAAAAGACAGACTACTAGTATACCTTAAATCCCTTTTGTCAATCCATCTGGCGTTTATTTATGTGGATGGAAGCAGTCTGAGCTTTCAGTGATTTACCATGTTCGTCATCTAATGATGGCAATAACGCAACATTTAATTAACTTCATTAATGATAACTATACATTTGAGAAGAAAAGAGTAGTTTTAAGCCGAAGGTTTAATCTCGACTGGTTATAGTCAGGAACGCTAATTCGATAGCATGTAATCAGTAAATCAATAAGCACGATTTTCGTAAAGTACAACGTTAATTGTTATGAAACTTGACACACTGTCATTCCATGTTCTAGCTAGTCCTAAATGAAAACGGTGCGACATGAACATATAGTATCGCTAACACAAAGTAAAGTCTTATTTGATATTATATGTGGCTATACAGATATTGTTCACAATATTAATTACGTAGGATGGATTGTTGTCCACTGGCAACACGATTATTATACCTGCTTCTCAGCTCTTTGGAGATTTGACATGAAATGTGACACAGAATCCAAGTAAAAATCGTTGTTATTATTGCTCTTAAATGGATGGAAGTATCAATAAGTGCTTTTCACCTGAAGACTTGATAACGTCTAGTTCGTCCCAAATGTTAGCAGTCATTGACGACCAATATGGCTGCCAGGGCAACCTTCATGAACATTGTTACTACCTTTTTTTTACAAACAAAGTAATAAGCAGCAATATTTCGCAATATATCCCACGTAACGGATCATACTACCCAATTGTAGTCATATTTGCCAATTAATGTGATATATGGCAATCAGCAGAAAGCTCCTTAATTGCTCCTGAATATCTCTTATAATACCAAAAGACTTCTTACGACGTTTACTTGGATAAGTGTGACAAACTTGCTAATCTGACATCTAATATGGCAACCTTCAAAAACGTTTCGTTTGTTTATGTTCAAAATGAATAATCAAATGAATATTATCGGGGACATCTTGCAAATCTTGTTATCACGATTCTTGAATGGGTGGCACGTAACTATGGGTAATTGATACAGATTTCATACGATATCTTATTCCATCTAAATGAGAATGGTGCCAATCGTGTAACCAATATGGATACCATGCCGTGCCTTTTGGAACTATTATGACTGTTACCCCTCCTTCTTCTTGCTGACAAATATAAGATATGTTTTAATTTATTTGTCGCCAATAAATCATCTGACCTTTGTGATAACATCCTCATTACCAAGTAGTGCTACATTCAGTTAACAGCATTTGTACCTGCGATGTCGCACGATTGAAACCTATTCAGTTCTGGTAAATCCTTCAATAGATTTCACATGATATTCAAAATGTCACGTTTAGAACATAAACTATTCCTATATTTTTCATTTTATTATCGAAATTACTGGAAATTAACGTACGAAGAAATTACGCTCGGTTTCCGGGCTAGTACTAAGCCAATGACACCTTTCTTCAATGGCTTGCTTTGTAAATAAAATCAAAACAAACTATGTATTTGATATGCAAAGTTGAAACAATCGGCTTATTTCTGTCCTAGAGTAATGTATATTAACCACCCATTCTTTTATTTTGACCATCTTGTCGTACGATAACTGTTCACTTTTCACATAGTTCAAATTAAGTATACGAGAGTTCCTAGCACTACAAGATAACTCATAAACGTACGGATGTTACAGCATTAGTGTCATATATGATATCTAAAGAAGTGTCTCACAAAAAAACAGCTCGAAGAAACGGCAGGAAACTACTATTACAAGCTGATGAGCTATAGGAAAACAATGGAAATATTTCTTAGAACTTACTCCTGGTTATGAAAGGTCAAATATAAATGCTATTCGAATCGGTATTGCGTCAATAAAGTGTATAGCAACACAAATATAATACACTGCACGAGTCGTCCGAGCTTGCATGAAAATGGAACAATTATACTTATTATAATTTACATGTCGCTCTAAGTAATATTTGATTGAATCTTATTTCAAATCATAAAGATTCAACACAAAGAAAGATTATAATATTATCTAATGCATTTAGTACTAAACACTGATGATACACATACTGCATGCCATAGTGTGTTGTCATTTCTTGATTCCAAGAGTGGCAAGATAAAGTAAAAACAGCTGAATTTAACATAGTTCTTCTCTAGCTCAAACGACTAGAGTTTTTTACCATTACACCCTGATTGTATTTTGCTATATAAAGTGTTACCTTTAGGAAGAAATGTTTTAAAAGTTCTTTAAAATGTCGTGCTGTTTTTTTACATGCTAGTTTCAACCACTTCATTTTTTCTTTTTTTTAAAAAATATGCTTGTGCTTCTCTACTAGCTACATGTTATTTTTATAACTGTAAAAATACATTAAAATGTATGACTCAAAATCAATGGTCTGCCATCGCATATACAGAGTATAACGTTATTCTACCACAATACATATGGCAAATACAGCACACATTACACATTCTCACACACAACCGTCTTTGAAGTTTTACTCTTATGTGCAGCTGGAGTTTTTGTTTCTTCATTATTTACAAAAGTATAAGACCTCATACACACTCCACACAGTTTAATATCCTAGAACATGTAATTGTTTCAATAAAACAAGAAGAAAATTAATTCACATTATCATATTGATTTCAAAGAAATGAGCATGTTTAATGCGTTGTCAGTCATCAGATGTCTATTTCGTAACTTTAGCTGGTCAAACTGTCATGGTACTGCTGTGTAATTCACACTTCTCATCAATTTTTAACGAAACTTGAATTATGTGGTAATAACATAATAACGTAAATAAAAATTGTATAAAAACAAGATGTTTACATTTTAATGGGTTATTTTTACATCAGGTTAAATAACCATCATGTCTGATTGGATGCCATATTTCTGAAACAAATTATGTTGTTATTTTGTATATATGTATATTTTGTATGCCGATATCCTTAAACCATGGACGATTTAAAAAATTAACACGATCAATACTTTACAGTGAAGTGCTCTTGAAGTTGATTGGCCGAAATTAGCTGCACTCTGTTGGTCATATTTCTGCTCCAATTTGAATCAAACATAAAATATATAAATGTATATAAATGTATCATAATGTAATCAATGGGCAGGATGATCTACCATCTTATCAGCAGACTTTACACAACGTTTATACTTTGAATTTATTTATTTATATAATTTGTTTCGGGAAATATACCGGTATATCCTGCATTGTTTTAATTTAATTTGTATTTATGATGGAATATTTGCCTGTAAAGCGTTTTAGTTGTGATACGTGCTGGTATACATTGCTGAATACACTAAACGTCGTAAGGTCAGTGTAAAAATCATATGTATGTTATTGTAATACTCTAAACATGGTGTAATTAGTCAATCAACTTAACGTTGCCGTTGAGACGTGTACAAAGTTAGTAGATAGTAAATAGTATTGTGTTGTCGACCAAATAATATGATGATTAAGGAAATTGTAATTTTAATGTACGTTCTTGTATAGCTTAGTCAAAGCATAACGTTTAATGACATTTAAGTACTACTCACGTTTGTCAACAATTTACACAATGCCCAACACGTTTCAATTATATTTGTCTAATCTTTCTATGTCTCTTCTCATCTTTGCCAACACTTTCGTTGCTCATGTTTGTGCTTAATATAAAAATTCTAAATGACATGTTTTAACACTTGGTTACGATTAATTAATACTTTGAATTAATTGTCCTTTAATCTATTTCATCCACATAGTATTCACGAAAAATGTTTTTACATTTCTTATTAATGGAGCTGAGTGTTATAGGTAATTGCATTTTGTTCCAATCCTGTATTTTCGATATAGTACACTCTGTTAGCTCCACAACGCGACTTACAAACAAAAATGTCAAAGCTGAAAGCCTTAGTTATCAAAATATAAGTGTGCGTGAAATTAGAATCTTTAACGTAGTATTTACATGTATTCAGTCATATTGCTACAATATCTGCAGTGTGGCAGTTTATTATGTCCCGACCTCCAGGTACATTATCATGAGACCAAGCCAACCTGTTCTAGCATTAACCTCTTAATGGTGAACGCCAAGCAAGGCAGCTGCTACTACCGTTTATTCAATTCATTGGTGGACGCTCTCACCACTTAGGCCAATGGAGCCGTTTTAGAAAAAGGAAACGGTTTACATTATTGGCTTACATTATTTGATTAATACCTATTAACATCATTTGTACATACTTTATATTAAAATATTTGCATAAATATCTTTGGCACAACTAACTATTGTATAAATGAATCACCACTCTATATATATATATATATATATATATATATATATATATATATATATATATATATATATATATATATATATATATATATATATATATCCTATTATTGCAATTAAGATAAATGTCGTGCGTTACAGTTGGAACAAGGTCATGTGTGCTACTCATAGCCAATCTTATTGCATTTGATTTAATTATAAAAGAAATTTCAGGTGTTTAATCCACGTTAAACATTTACTAGCCTTTAATCAACGATACGGAGGGATTTACATGTCACGAGTTTGGAATAATGATAGCATGCGATGTACCTCCAAGCATGAAATAATAGCAAGCGGCTCGTCTCTTGAGGTTATCATATACCCAGTTACTTACCTTGATTTGAATACGGACGTACCGCCAAATACATTAGCTACATCAACATTTTAATAACAAGTGCGCATCAGTTGGCATGATAACGCTAATTGCATATTGGTATGCTGTATATATTACTATGCAATGAGTTTGAAAGGTTAGGTTATTACAAGTTTTCCTTAATTATCGTAAATTGGGTGTAGAACTTGAACATGTAACTAATTATGTCATATAGGTGATACGGGAGTAAAATCCGGATCAGCTAAACTACCATTGCCACAAAATAAGGCAATATATAACTTGGATTCGCCTTAGATCGATTTCACATTTTTATCGTACATGTGTACAACGCTACCTAGGGTGGATAATTGTTTCCCTATTTGGCAAACCAAGGGTTCTCCAAAATCGAAAAAAGACTCTTACCTCCATAGCAGAAGAGGAGAGGGCGAATCGGACAAATTTATAGAAGCGTCTATTTGGCAAACCAAGGGTTCCTCCAAAATAAAAAAAAGTTTCCTTTGGAGACGCAAAGTCGTTGTCGCGCCCCTCTGCTGCTATGGGGGTAAAAATCGTTTTTACGATTTCATAGGAATATTTGATCAAGTCCGATACGATATCTTGATCTAGGATCATGCAAATTTATCGTTACAAATCCATGTGGAATTGACTGAGCGTGACTAAAAAATTTCTAAAGAGATTATAATCCATATCACCACCGCACCAGTTTTGCCAAATATTTCGTAGCGTATGTGTGTCAAATCCGTTAAATACAGCAAGAATATTGCAGTTATCTCTGATCACTTTTGATATTTGAGTGTATCGTTGAGTGATATATATCACATCGGTATTTGTATGCCTACCTCTGGAAAATATCCTAGCGGGATACTTATGATTGTCTAACATGATATCATCATATACGACTAAATTGTTAATACTTCCATCAATATTATCAATGCTCGGTGCTTCCTCGATATCGGTTATAAACTCAATAATATCCTCATCGATTTCCGATTTTGCGTTCTCGTTAAAATCCTATAACACCGCATAACATCGCTGATCGTCTTCACTCGGGGATACTAAACACAACTTATCCCATTTCATCCATCTCGTTATTAAATTAAGTAGCAGTTGTCTTGCCACTTCCAGATGGTCAGATTATAATCATGCGAATAGAATTTGGTAGAGCTGCATGATGCTTAACTGGTTCTAGTGTTTTGTCGCCAAAAATCAATTACATTCATGCTATTATAAATAAATTATGGATCTATATTGTGTGAAATGTAAGAAGCGTACTAGCACAAGTGGGTAAGTGTATAAATGTGGTACAAAACGTTTAGATTTGTTTATATAAAATCTGGAGATGTTTAAAAAGAAACGAGGAGGTGATATTGCAGCCACGTTAGTAAAACTCCCAGGAACACCATGAACAAAATATCCAGGAGAAAACACCTTCCAGGAAATAGTTATTATGGACCCGGGAACAGACTCGATATCACACTCGATGATCAATACCAAACCTGACCCGGTGAAAACCCAATAAACGCCATTGATATGGCGTGTCATGCTCATGATGTTGCTTATAAAAGCAGCAATCAGCAAAACAGACATATCGCATATGTAAAACTGATTCCTGCGTTAAATTCTCTCACTGATAAATCATTGAAAGAAAAATTGGCGTCATCGTTGATAAAATTGGCTATGAAAAGTAAATTGATGTTGGGTGAGATATTACTAACATCTTGGAATCTATTTATTATTCTCCAAGAGGATACTGGAGGGGTACATCAGCAATCGGTAAACTCGCTAGCGCCGCAAAGGTGAAAAATATCACTGCAGCGGATTGTTTATCCAAACAGGCGATATGGCAAATTTATCTACCACCGCCTAAGCAAATAAACGTCTAGCATTTTGATGTCAGCGCACCTAATGAGGTTCATCAGGCCGATATATTATTTCTGCCGCATTAAGGTGTTTACAAGTATGCGCTAACCGTAGTTGATGTTGCGAGTACATACAAGCAAGCAGAACCTCTAAAAACAAAATCGTCAACTGAAGTAGCTTCTGCGTTTGAAAGGATTCATCGTGGAGGTCCTCTGCATTGGATAAATCTATTACAAGTTGATCCTGGCAAGGAATTTCAGGGTGCAGTGTTATCAACAATGAAGCATCATAATGTCACCATCAGATGAGGACATACTGCATTACATCGCGATCAGGCAATTGTTGAACGATTTAATCGGACACTTGCTGAGCGGTTATTTGGATATCAATACGCGAAGTAATTTATTCAGGATAAACGATCTCGTGAATGGGTCAAGAGATTATCAGGCGTAATTACCGCGCTGAGATTACTCGAACAATTAATATGAAACCTAACAACGCGATTTTAAAAACGTATATACCCGTAAAACCGCAAAATGATTTTTCAAAACAACCAATACTCGACAATGTCACTGTTATATATTTATATGGATCAGGAGAGCTCGAAGGCGGTAAAAAGGGCTACTGATCCTATTTGGAGTGTTACTGCACAAATAATCTCTAGTATAACGAGATCTACGGGTAGCCCGCCAACCTATAGATTGGATTCAACTGCTCCACAGCGAGGATTTACTCGTGAACAACTACAAGTGATACCAGAGGATACTCAATTACCAGCGGATAGTCTTAAACTAGCACCTTTGCGTCTGTTGCACTCAAGACAATTCAACATCACATTATCTATGGTATGACCAACACTGCTATTTTTTCTGTCTACGGTAAATTGGCAGGGGTCCTTATCCGACCAACACCAACGCATTATACAATTGCAACTCCCACAGGGATTATTATATTGTTGTTTCAGTGTGATTATACAATCGGCATCAATATCAAATTTTTCCGTTATTTTTTTTCTTCTGTTGTTTATAACCAGTGAGTTTTTTTTCTGATTATATCATCGCTGAAAATATCACATATTGTTGAGTCATTATAGTCTTAAACAACTCTTCAAAGTTGATTTATTCTTCGTACTCTGGACACTACAAGATAAATCAGATTCGACCACTCGATACGATTATTTATGATCCAAACAATTGTATCGGATATAGTAAACCCTTGCGAAGAATGTATCGTCGCTGCGTATCCTAGCTTCCATGGGGAATTATCAGCACGCAATGCATATTCGACAACACTGATATCAACCAACACAATATCATTTAACACGAGAATCTGCTTTTCACTTTGTCCTGGAATATCAACTTCGATATTTTGTCTTTGTGTATCCAGAGGCACTGGAAGTCTTGCAAATGTTTCTTTGTGTGTGTGTTAAATAACTTCATCTGAAGTGTGTCTCTATCATTCTTTTTGCCACTATCAAATCGTTTGGTCTCCACGCTTCCCAAAAATCATTTGATGAGGTTTCTGAATTTTTTTCACACGCTATTTCACACTGGATTTTATCCGGTTGTAATCTGATTAGTTTTATGAACTCACGTAAACAATTATCAAGTGCTCTCTGATCAGTTCTAATTTCTTCATAATAGGCTACAAAATACTTTAGCCAATTATGTGGAGACAAAGCGACAAATGGTGGTGGTTGACCATAATCGCCACACATTATCACTTTTGTATTCGCTAGCAATAACCTATCGAGAAACCTTTGTAATACATCTAACGACACTGTACATATCTCATCCCAAAAATGATTTCAGGAATATATTTCTCACCCATTCGATCAGGAGTCCATTCGTCACCTTTCCATCGAAGAAAAAAACTGATAAGTGCAAGCGTTAATTCCTCGTTGTTTCATCTCTCTTGCAAGTCTCTTGGTGTCAGCACAATCATGTTTGATTTCCCCCGAAATAATTCAATCGAACGAGTCGTCTTCCCTGACCCACCACAGGCGTTTAAGTAACTTGTTTTATATCTACATATTGGATCGGAACACGACGATTAATTAGATAGTTCTGATATCTGATTATTTTTCAAGTAATTGTTTTCAATCGTAACATCTGCTGATTTAGAATAATCACGCAATATTTCCTTTTTAATTCTCCTTGGACCCCAACTCTCGTCTCAATTAGTGAATTCAGCCACTGATTCTTTATGTTTTATTTCTATATAAAATGAATCAGTGGCTACTCTAATCGCGGTGTCAGGAAATTTATTTATCATCGAAAGTAAATTAATACAAGCATAAGCCAGAATAGACGACCTTAAGTAAGTATATTGAGGATTTTCTCCATTTGTGTAAGTAACAATGGTACCTAATGTGGTTCTATCTGATAAGAAAGCGTCTTTACGATCGACGTATATACCCCTAGATGTTGCATCTGCGATTATAAAATCGTATTCAGCGTCATATATAATCAACCGCGAAGAATATCGTTTGTAGTCGTATTTTCCACCCTGTGTGAACTTACCAATTATTCTTCTACCGAAATCTTTTGTGTGTTTATTTCTAACTTCAAAAATTTATTTGGACCATTCCTTTAGCCAATTCAAATGATACCACACGAGTAAATCCGATTAAATCAAGATCAGGCAGTGGTCCATTAATCGCAACACGGGTCATCTCATGTGTGGGATGTCCAAATGGTTTAAAATACTCAGAACACTCTCCGTACCCCAGTAAACTCCCTGGATAACACGCAATCATATCAACCGAAATAATACTTTTCGGGTCATATTTTGAATTTCATAATCCACCATGGCCATATGTCAAACAGCTTGATTCGATATCCCAGAGAAATTCTGCGCGTGCTGGTTTCCATAGCTTTGTCTTTCTCGTAAAATGAGCTGCAACTGACGGAATTGTCAAACAGTTTGTTAGTAATTGTTCGTCGTAATCCGTTGAAAAACTACTAACTAGTTTTTTCAGCTCGTTGTGGAGGATTTCAGTACGGTATAATTCGCCATTGGGTCTTACAAATTGATCGAATTTACCCTCTTCGTCTTCAAAACTGTAAAGTAACCACACTGACACAGGATTGTTTTTACTTAATTCGTAAATAACATCAAATAAATTTCCCGTGTAATGTTTTATGGTTCTATCCCGCGGAAATATTGCTACCGCAGGTGTTCACGCGTGTTGATTAAGGTCAATAATTTTGATTGGAGCTCTATTTGATTTATATTTCGATTCGTGTAATACCTTTCCTGTTATCGTCATTACGGTTTGGGTATCTTAATGATGTTTCTAATTTGGCTAAATCTTGAATTGTTCCTCCGCTCTCCTTCACTGCTAATCCCCATTCATTTTTTTGTGTCTTAGATCCGTGAATTTGTTTCCAAGCAGCGCATTTGTAAAATGCTCTATTATTCGTTCTGCTACACATTTTATCCTCCCTGACAATTTCATGGGTTTTAGTTTTTCAATAATCGGTTTATCATTAAAACAAGTATTTAAATAAAGAATTTATTATATAATGAATCATTGCAATTGGCATATGATATGATCAGTAACCGATAGTAACAAATCATGCAAAAATGAATTCTGTGGATATCATTTACAAAGCGTACGTCGTGAAAGTTTTGGGCCGTTACCCTGCACACGATGTGGGGTAGGTGTGCGTGGTAAGTCGCATTTATGTCTCAATTGCGGTGGTAAGCGATACAGAGAGTTAAAGCGCTATTACGATAATAGAGTTAAAAACTACATCAATGACTCTGACTCAGTCCCTGACAGCGTCAATGACAAAATCATAAGAACACCTCAATACTACATTGATAGATTCTCAAGTTATAATTAAACCAAATAATGAATTAGACAAATAGTATTATAGTATATAGATGAAACAAGAATTTCAACCTCATCCCGTGATTACCAATTATGAAGCATCTCGTGATGGTATTGTCAGACACCGCAGGCTGAATAAATCAGTTGGTGTTGACAATGGTATGGGGTGTTTGATTGAAGCTGGAGTAAAAAATCATCTTAATCACAGAATCGTCTATGAGGTATTTAACGGATTGATCAAGGATAGTCTTGTTATTGATCATATCCATGGATGTCATCAAAATAACAGATTGGATAATTTACGAACTATAACACAAAGTGAAAACACCAAACGAGTAGGGACTGTAAAACACTCAAAAAATGGGAAACCTATAAAATCATTTAATACAGAAATTAACGAAGAAAGAGTATTTCAATCAATGATTGAAGCTGGAATGTATTTCGATATTTGCGAACCTTCAGTATGAAACGTAGCAGAGAATATAACTAAATCCGCTTTAGCTAAAACATTTCAAAACAGAATTCAATTCGTTTACATATAAATTATTATATGTAGTATTAAAGGGAATAACTCGTGTGGGCTTGTGTGTATACGGTTTTGAAAGAACGATAACTCCTTTGTTGTAGTCACGGATCTCAATGGGATTTTTTGATGACTGATAGTCCGACTGAATGGCTTTTTTGTGTTGGTTTGACTAGAAAATTTACAATTTTGTCTACTATAGTAAATTACAGTTAAATCTACGATTTCCATCTACGATTGATACACGATTTTTATCTACAATTCTTTAAATTCTTTACGACATATACAGCAGTTTAGCTATATATCGTATTCAAAACTATATACTTGTAGGTCACGAAACGAATACTAGTGTATTGCACACGGATGGGATCTCGTCCTGGGTCCCATCGTTCGAATCTCGTGGCAGGCATTATTGTCGACGGTACCAGTTTCAGTTTGAATGTAGAACAGCCCCGTGTGTGTGTATGTGATGTGTATATATCATATCATTTCATTGTAAATACCATATCATTTCATTGTAAATACCATTATGTATATACTTTTAAATACCTTTTTATATCTATATGTCTATATGTATATATGAATATATGTAAATATGTATAAATCAAATATATAAATATGTTTATATCAAATATGAAAATATGTATTTATGTAAATATGTAAAAATGTATCAAAAAAGAAAATTAGTCAAAATTGACCCCAAATATTTTTGTTTATCAGATAAGATATATAATATTTAATATAATGAATTTCGAAATATATATATTTGTATATATGTATATATGTAAATATATATAAAATATATAAATATCTATATATGCAAATATGTAAATATCAAATATGTAATATATATATATATATATATATATATATATATATATATATATATATATATATATATATATATATATATATATATATCAAACATATAAACGGGTCAAAATTGACCCCCAAGTTTTTTGTTTATCATATTAGATATATAATATTTCATATAATGAATTTCGAAAATATGAAGGTCATTTTTAACGAGATTTCAAATGTCAAAAAGCAAGAAATTCAATTGTCAGATAAATTAGATTGTGATCGGATTCTTTCTGATTTTCAAGATATTGATGATAGCGCTCGGAATAATAAATATCTGTTATCGAAATCCTATTCTTTTATAAAGAGAATTTTTTGCTAAAAATGCTAAACCCGAAGAAATCAAAACAGATCTCGCTTGTATTATCACGAAACTCGATGAAAAATCCGGGATTATTCGCCAAATAGAAGTTGTTGCGAAGATATAAATACGACCAACGATGTCATCAGAATTGATCTACCGATGGTGATAGAAAAACTTGAAAAAATACAAATCCCTCACGAACAAAAAAAATATCGTAAATAATGTGCACGCGATCCAACAAGGATCATTTACGTGGACACCGTCCACAAACATATTTAATATCACCCCGGCCGTCAAAGGTATTTATCGATTAACACTAGTGTTGCCGACGCAATTTAATATTTCATCAAGGAGTTCATCTGGGGTCAACAATATGATATCAACGATCATCGACACAGGAATAACTGAAGGATTCACAATAGCATCCACTGATAAAAAGTTGGCTAGGGTTTCAGTAAAATGGTATGTGGAATTCGTAGCGGAGTTAAATAAACAACAATTAAAAATCCATAGGATTTTCAACGCTGGCGAATTTAACGCCAACAATTTAAAATCTGTTGTAATAAATAAAATGTCATCATTGGCAATGTCACAATGGTATCGCTATGATCAGGTCAGATAATTTCAAACTAAACTAAAAAAAATCACTGAGAAATATAAAGTAAAAGTAAAAAAAAATACCGACGAAGAATTACCGCAGTTGATGTTACCTTGAACTCATGTATCAGGTGTAACTACCGGAACCAGTTTAATACTCTCATCGGTGACAATGATTGCCCCGATAGCTGTTCCAGTTTGTATATCCGCGGCTACAACAATAAAGGTTATAATTTCAATTGTAACAAAAAAAATATCATCATGTAGCCAGCGTAAACTGCAGGATTACGTAGTTAAGTTCCATATTGTGTCAATCGCATACTCGCAATTATCCTCGATGATATCATCCTCCCTCGATGACATTAATATCAGATAGTGAGTTTGCAGCGATGGTACGTGTTTATGATTCCGTGATGTCAAAATTAGAAGACAAAAAACACGAATATAATAACAATTGCAACATCGTAAGAACTACTTCAACGAATAGCGGAAAATACCACCCCAGTAAAAACCAGCATGTTCTCAATAACCTGAACCAATCCTGAATTCAGTGTGAATAACCCATCTGTGGTTCCAGTTAAGGAGATAGCACTAGCAAAACAACGTGTGTATCACAGTTGGCCTAACATTATATTAGCACCATTCGGTGGTCAGCAAATGATTAATCCCTTGGTGTTTGCGAGTAAGAATAAACCAGATGGTACTCAAGACTGTAATGTTGTTTCGCTACCATCTGGGTCCTACCAAATCGAACAGATCAATAATGAATTTCAGCGTATAATAAAAATCCATTACTGGAAAAGAATGGAAAATCGCTATAACGGTTCATGAACCAACACTATCATCTGCCATTGAAATAAACTCGCCCGGATATGTCGTAGATATCTATCAGAGTTTGATAAGGACAATATTGGGTTGGTCTGGATAAAACACCTCCACCTGAACCGAAACAATCTGATTTTAGCACAGATGAGATTAATAATGATAGTGATATAATTTTAGATCTTCTAAAAGGGGAAGATATAACAAAAGTAAAGAAAATATATTTTGAATTATATAGGAAGGGTTTCTCTAGGTAGCATTTTGAATTTGAACACGGTGATAAAAAAAGTACAGAAACGATTCTATTACATGAACATATTAATGTGTGTATGAAAAAAACAAATGAATTTCTAGAATCTGGTAGAGAGAGATTACGGCAAAGTTTTTAAAAATATCTTTTGGATGTAACGGGTTCACGTGATAATATCATAGAAATAATAAACGATATGAACACTTATATAAAGGAAATTGAAAATTTAAATTAATTTTTTATAAAATCTTTTGATGAATCTATTGACGAGCGAGGAGGTGAAATATCCGCATATAATGTAACAAAAGAAAAGTTATTAAATTTTAAATTACCAGGATATAACGTTCTAGAGATGGCAAAATCTCACAATGACACCATCGATGATGGTTTTAAAAGGATTCACGAGGCATGGAAAAATAGCACAACCACAAACAACAACAATCCTCAATCATAATATTGATCCAGATGCTGGTGGGCGACATATCGCTCCTCTAAACGTCAATATATCCTCGGTGACTGCAGTGAATTTAGTATGTGATGTTATCGAAGGAACTTACCAAATAAATCTCGAAAGATCAAATCAAGCTCAACAAGGGTATATTTTATACTCATTTGCACCAACAGCTCCACCCCGATTTTTAATAATTGTGGATCCAACTAATCTAGTTTATCTGCGATGTCATAATGATTCGTTAACGAGAATTCATTTTAAACTCACTGACCAGTCCAATAATCTCATTGATTTACGAGGTGAGGTTTTACAAATTAGTCTGTTTGTGAAAAACGATTTTTACCCCATAGCAGCAGAGGGGTGTGACAACCACTTTGCGTCTCCAAAGGAACTTTTTTTCCATTTTGGAGGAAGCCTTGGCTTTCCAAATAGACGCTTCTATAACGTTGTTCGATTCGCACTCTCCTCTTCTGCTATTGTTACGTATATTTAATTTAAATAATTTATTTATCATTGTCAAATTCAAATTTGTCATTTTTGGGTTTATAATTCATTACATTGGGAAGTGTTTTCTGGAACTTTAGATTGATCTATACTTTATCTGTAAACACAGGTGTTGACGTTGCTTGTTAGCTTCATTTTCTGACCTTGCTTCAGAGTGATAAACAGGAGTTAGAAATGATTGGTTGCTTTCCAAGGAAATCTTTTCATGTTTAGTTCTGGGGGTGAGACGTGGCTGATTCTTATCTGGATCTTTCCGTGCGTACGTGTTTAAATGATCGCACGTTTGTTCTATGACCTTCCAGAAAATCACGTGATCCCTTGTTGACGTAAAAACATGTTTTTAAATTATTTTTTGGGAGAGAACAGTTTAGTAGTTAGTCTGGACTTTGGGATATGTGTGTAATTGTTTGCTTGTAAATTATTTTAAATCGTTTGGAGCAAGAGGAATATTTTATTTATCTGGAAAAGAATATGTGCTCATAGATTTTCATTTCGATTATTATAAAAACAAGAACTGACAAAATCACGTGACATCGTCGTCCATATTGGATTACATCGTCAAGATTCGAACCTGGAACTATTAGAACATTTATTTATCAGGACACCTGTAATTCCATTAGTGGATTATTTTTGTGAATTCCATATTGGATTAGTTTTTGGACTTGATTCTCTAAAACCGTAAGTTTATTTATTTTCTCTTATGAAAATAGTTGTATTTAATAAATTGTTTGTTAAAGTTTTACAAGCTTGTTAGTTTTCACTCTTTCTGTGTTGCTGCTTATTCGAGCCTAAGCACGTAACACTATGGACGTAAAAATCTTTTTCCGATTTTGGAGGAAGCCTTGGTTTGCCATATAGACGCTTCTATAAACGTTGTCGGATTCGCCCTCTCTGATACTTGCTGTCTGTATCTATGTGTTTGAGGGTATATCAGGCTGTCGTTCTGGCCGTCATTGTTTCTATACGGATATGTAAGTTTTAGCAATCAAGGTCATAAAAAGACAAAACCGTGTTTAACTTTCTGTGCATGGTGGATCTATGAAGCGTGTGTGTGGCAGACACAAGTGTGGTCCAACCAGAGAATTTAGGAAAAATGTGTTTTGTATATGTGGACACATTTGCAAATGTTAACAAATATTTATGAATCATACTGTTCAAAAAATGACTAAATTGCTAGTCATATGTTGTTTCAATTGAGAACAATTAAGTCATTTTCATTACATGTGATTTTTTAATCTCACTTTCACTGAATCGTATTTTCATTTCGCGAGATTATAATAATCCATACGTCATACATTTTAATATATGAATTACATTTTTGTTTCTCTATTTGTGAATGTTTATGTAATTAGATTAAATGAATCGTATGTTGAGAACGCAAGAGAATGACTGTGTTTGTAGATTGTATAAGTGTATTCGATAGAACGTCAGAGAACCAATCAGTATGAGAGCTAGCAATATCATTGTTCTTTACTTTATGTATTATATATATATATATATATATATATATATATATATATATATATATATATATATATATATTATTTCATAAAGTTCCTTTCTTCATCATATTATGTTGTGTTGTCAATTGATAAAAGCGTCCCTTCATGTCAATCCTGTTATAAAGTGACTACGTAACAATAATTGATAGGTTAGCAATGTATTCAAATTTTTACCCAGCGAAACATAACAGCGGTATATACGATGCAGTAATGTGCCAAATGTGAATAGATAAAGAACGCCACTCTCAGCAATTGACTACGTGTCAATAGAAATATAATATTAATTAATATACATTGTTTTTATAAATGCATTTCAAATATATTATCCAGCCTGGAACTACTGCAACTTTCCCAATCTCATTCATGCAATAGGCAACTTGGTCCTGAAAAATAAAAGTGCTTTAATTTATCATCTTGACTTCTCGAACAAATCTAGGCGAACGTTCGTGTAATTATCTTTCAAACTTACAAGAGTGTAGAATAATTATTATAATTAATAATAATAATAATAATAATAATAATTATATGGATTATAATCATCATCCTGAGTATTATAATCTAATTCACTTATTAATTATTGAATTATGAATTACGCTATCAGAAATTGAACTAATTTTTAAAGAATTTTGTGTTTGGTATATGTGTCCTCCATATATGAACATAAGATCTTGCAAAGCTATATTACATAGAACAGATTTCCTTGTCCATGTAATTCCTATCAATTGCGTATCTTCCCTGGTCTGAGAAGAATATAAATTTAAATATTAAAAATGCTTGCAAGTTTGGTAGGGTAAGAAATGTTGGCTCCAACTCACCTTAATTGAATGATCAGGAAACACACCTTCCCTCAATGCACCGCTTGAAAAAGAATAGGTATATATATATATATATATATATATATATATATATATATATACTGTGAACGATTTCGACCATTAATGAGTATTTTGCAAAGGTAAGTACAAAATATGGAAAAGACAAACAAAGATAACACACAAAAACCGTAGTGTTTGAAAACCTTTACATGGCTCTTTCTGCGGGAATTAACCCTTGAAATCTACTATGTCAACTAGCCTAATTCAACCCGTTGCGGATGCTAGAAAAAAACTCTTATCGACCCAACCGCTCAGGTGGCCTACTGGTTAGAGCGTCCGCCCCGGAAGCGGGAGGCCGTGGGTTCGATCCTCGGCCGAGTCATACCAATGACTTACACAAATCGTACTAACAGCTGCCTCGCTCGACTCTCAGCATTAAGAGGTTAGTGTTAGGACTGGTAGGCCTGGTGTCAGGATAATGTGACTGGGTGGGACATCATGCTACATGTCTGCGGCATGATGCCCCAGTGCTAGACATCACTTAAAACTGCCCCACTGCAGACATCGTAGCGATATGACTGAAAAATTGTTACAAGCTACGTTAAAAATCCTAATCAATCAAATAATCAAACTCTTATCGACATCGAAATCGATGATCCATAACGACATATGTTTATGTGAAATTATGTAGAGGCAAATGATATCCCAACTATTTAATTTTTATTTTAGTAAGAAAAGGTTATTAAGCGAATTTAGAGAATTCTTTGAAAGAAATTGTGTCGGCTAAAAAATATAATTTTATTTGTGCTTGTCGGTCTTTTTCTAGTCTTCTTGGTTTAAACCGTTTAGTTTCAATGTTCTCAGGCGTCGTATCCAGTAAGATTCCTTTTTCTTTCCTAGTTTCGGAACTCCGGTTCGGGTTGTAAGCAGGTGCAATAACTGTTATATCACTAAAATTGTGGCATGGGGAGGAGTAATATTCTGTGACCGGACTTCTGTACAGCTTCTGTGGCATCTAGTTAGATATGTGACGGTCGACTCCTTTGTGTAGCGTTTCAGTTTATCCAACACACTGAAGCCTACATATCTTACATTTTATGTGATGTATTGCATTATCTCTGTTGCTTGTTTGATTTGGACCATGCATGTGTAGTTTTTCTCTAGTCACTGTGCTTGCAAATGTCATGGTCTATATCATAAGTAGAGAAGTTTAACACCATTTATCGCCACAACCATGCACAAATAAAGTTATATTTTGCAGGCGACAGTTTCTTTTCAATAATAATCTAAATTTGCATAACAGTCAATTATTACAAATATAACAGTGAAATATCCAGGATATAATTTGCACTTGCACAACCTTATATCAAACAACAGATGTAGTTATTGCTCATCGATTTCTACGTCAAGAAGAGTGTTTTCCAGCATCTGCAACGGGATGGGAATGTCCTAATTGAAACAGCGGATTTAAATGTAAAGTATCTTCAGAAACTGTCGTGTAAGGTTTTGCAAACCAAACATCTTTTTGTTTTATTTGTTTCGTCCATGTTTTGTACTTGCATCTGAGATATTAAGAGTTGTACACTATTAAGACGTTATCATTTTGTTGCATTCCCCTTAATGATTCCCTGACACACGTGATCGCTTTGTGGATCCAGTGCACGCTAAAGGATCGTTATTCGCCATTTTATTTGCATTCGTGGTATATATGTGTGTGTCTCTGCAATTGTACTAGAAAGCTTAATTTCAGAATTCCTATCTGTTTCTGTTAACTGGATCTTAATGGATTAGGTGTCAAAAGGCTCAAGTGGCTACTAACAAACCAGATTTGAGTGTGAATTTTTTTAAACATCATGCAATGTTTTGCAGTCATTATTGTTTCACACTTAGTCATTATTCGATCTAAAAGTATAATTTATTTTTCTCATGGAATTTCGTTTTCGCATGCGAATGCCATCGGTACATAAGGTAAATTAGATTTGTATAACTTTACAAACCATTTGAATTTCTGTACATAAAAAGAGAAAGTGATTAATTACCTTACTTGGTCCACATGCGGTTCCTCTAGCTGCAATATAATATTTAGTATTGCAAATGCCTGTTTTTGGATCCGTACATCTCATGAATCTGCAGATGGTTTCAATGGGAGTCTTTTTTTAAAAGAAATATAAAATTAGGCATATATTGAAGATCACAAACCTGCCACTAGATGTAGTCAGCTTTGAGTTATGTCATTATCGTTGCAAAACTCGCAAGCCGTGTTATATTCCCTATGACTGTATGTAAAGAATAACAGTAGGAGAGATGCATGTCAATGTCTATTTCGCTATGCTAGCACTAACCGTGTCTGCTTAATCAACATTAGAGAAGAATGATACAACGAATGTTAGCGAGGCCTTCAATATGACTCAGGCTACTGACTTGGGGTAGTATTGAACATCAAGAACGACCTCGCTACGTGTATAATCAGAGAGGTTATACACGGATCTTAGTATACCAAAGCCCTACGTGCGACGAGTTTAATGCACAAATAAAATGTCCATTATTCAAATGTAGGTCACAGTCGTCTATTTTGCAAAGATGCTGCCATTTCAGTTAATGAGTCAAAACAGGTGGTATGAAACGTGAAACACATTCACCCACTTTAGTGATCGTTCGATAGTACTCGTAATGATACAACTCAAAACATTTTACAGTAAAGATGTGAAAGCAAGTTCCAAAACACCATTTGATTATGAACTAAATTATGCGAAACGTAGGTATCCATGGCTTTCTTTTGAGTATGGTCCTAACTGAGACCCATGCCTCGAATGGTATGATTTAAGCATAAGCAGAACTGTATAAATAATCTGTAAACACAACATTCAAAACATATGTGAATCGTGAAACGTGGGTAACAGTGATAAGATTTTGAACCGAAGGACGCGTCAAGATACATCCTCCCCTCAAAATTTCTCATGAACTATTATTTGTATGTAACGGAAAACGATCAGTGGAAACACTAATTTTAACTAGATTAAATGCTGTTTTAATTCTGATAAAGCCTTTGTCATAAGCAACTAAAATAATATGTACGTGAGTGTTGAATTGAACGAATTGAACTTATAGCTGAATAAAAATGGTAATTAATATATCATAACTTTTGGCGTTTAGGTGCTTTAATAACGTCGCATTGGATGCAACAGTTTGGTTTCGGTATTCTAAGGCGTCATATCCATACTCTTTCCTGAATCTGTTACTCCAGTTTTGTAGCAGCTTGAATTATATCATTGAACGTATTATGTATAAAAGTATTGTTTTGTGTGGTATCATTACGAGTTTTTATGTGTTCCTCAACACTATTGCTGTCACTCTTCTCTGTTTTAAATTCAGATCGGTAAATTATGCATTACATTGTCTGTTATGCACGTTTGTTTGCAACATCTATGTTTAATTGTATGTTCACTGTACTAAAAATGGTCTGGTCTGTATTATATATTCATGAGATGCGATATATTACAGATGTTTTGCGTGTTCTGTTTGAGCAGTCAATTATAAATTTTGTTTGCTTTTGCAGTGTAATGATACATTAAAGTAATTGTTTTCAACGTTCCTGTAATAATATAACTTGCATTATATAATGTCCACATATGCATCTGTATATCTTACCTTAGTAATCGATATATGTTCTAATATGGCTTTAATGTGTTTAACCATTACATGCAGGTAATCTGAGTTGTAGTATTTATGCAAGATCTTCAGAGATAGATAAAATACTATCGATTTTCTGATGATTATAATAACAACATTTACAGGAACAGATCATTGATACATTAAAAGTGGCAATGCAAATATCTGTTCGGTTAGGCAGTTATTTAACTTTCGGTCACAAGTGTTACATCGAAGCAAACCTAAGAAAACGAGCTTATATCTGCAACTATTCATTTCTCTACTTCATTCGACTACGTTTCATTGTGGTTCATGTTTAACCGTAAATTTCCAATCCCGTACAACTCCTACATGATGGGGATAAACATGCTAAAATGGTTCAGTCCGCTCTAGTTTCCAAATAAAACATAGCCTCTGAAGCATCGAGGAGTATCACGAACATTAGCGCACAGGAACGTTTTCTTCTGGCACAAAATGCAAACTTAGTCAACGCTGGGAGCCTGAAGATATCCATCAGATGTTCTTACAAAAACTCAGCTTACAAAACAATATCAGTGTGTTCTTACGTCTAAACTATGGCAGATAGGAATAGTTTGGCATTTCTGCACAAATGAGAAGTCATATTAAGTATTAAAATCATGTTATTCAGTGTCGGTATTTTGGACAGGATGAAGGCGGAACACACGTATAAAATTATGCTCAACAATGTATATATATATATATATATATATATATATATATATATATATATATATATATATATATATATATATATATATATATATATATATACATATATATATATATATATATATACACACTTAATTCTGAACAGGCCGTCATCATTCCTATAGTTCGTTAGAAGCACGTTTTAACGCACATATACACACACAAAACGTAGTACCTTACAAACGCGAGATCCCTGTCCATTGTCGAGCTCACATTGCGTATTAGCAGGGAACGCCACTCCTGCATCTTTACTAACATGTTCGGTATATTCATGAGCGTTGTAGTATTCACCAGGAATAGTCACACAATTTCTGAAAAATGTATTATTAAAGTTGCAGAATATCCCCCCATCTATATATGACTTACATTACATCTCGTCTTCCTGGCAGATTGCAAACAAGGACAAAAGTAATATACAAGTGGGGTCAAATTATTACGAAGCCAGTCTCGATATGTATTGAGATTTTGTAATTGAACAGCACCTTATTTACTGCTTTATTCAGATTCGTACTCAAACACAATTTGTGGTTGATAAAAATTCGATTTCTCAAACGATAAACACGGTCACTTGAAAGCGAATGGAAACAAACTTTCAAGAGAGATACACAGTTAAGAAAGAAGAGGAATCGGAAATCAAACATAAATACAAAACAAAGACGACAAAAGATTATAGTATATAGTATATAGTATATATATATATATATATATATATATATATATATATATATATATATCCTCCTCCCTCAAACAGGAATCAAAATAAACACCACTCTAAACCAATAAAGAGATGTGCTGTAGGTCAGATTCTCACAGCAATCTCAACATGGTTGAGAAACTACGACATATGCTATCCTCTTCCATATGACTTATATTGAAAAAGTCAAAATTACAACGTGGATGTAAACCTTACACTAAATATACGTATTAACGTGTTAAAATTGATAGCAAACATTAAATAGTACAAAACTAGTATTGAGAGAGCAGATTTTATATGCAATACCTGTTAACAGCATTAGTCACGCTGTAAACTGAGCCACATCCAACAAAACTCTACGACGAAAGTCGAAACCTTCATTGTCTCTTGATTAACACAACAATGTAAAATAACAATTTAAAACCGATGTGGTTTGTTATTTGCTAACGACCGAGAGACCTTGACAGTCATTTCACTATGCCAAGTGTAAACGTCGAGAACGACACAGCAGTGACGTCATGATTGCTAGAATAATGATAACACTTTTTTAATTCTGTTTTGCTCGCCACTAGAATAATAATAGTTTAAACCAGAGATTCGTGTTATGGTTTTAAAGATGGTTATCCTGGTCACAAATAGCACGACCAATATATCATCAACGCTATCTTCTGACTGACCACTGAAACATTCAGTTATTTGATAGATTTTACAGATATTTAAAAGTACCTAATTTATGTGCCAATAATCACTTGTTATTACCTGTGAAAATTAATAAACAAATCTTCGAGACCAGAATTGTGTATTCCGTTTAATGCTTTAATGTTTTATTCTTACAATGAACTTCCTCGTCAAAACATAAAGACGTTCGAGTTTATGTCATGAGGTTTGTAACCGAGAATGACCTTCACTTTCCAAAACCATTCTTTTGAAAATGATTGTTCATATGCATTACTTCCGCTCTCAGATTTATATCAAACATTTATAAAACGTAATCCTCTCTAAAGTAATCTGATGCTGCCAGGATTAGACACGAATGAGTCTAAACGAATCTTTTGTAGTTTCTTCATTAACGCTGTCTTCTATTTATGGAATCATTACGAACGTGATTCCTCTTTAAGCGATGGCAAATAAGATATTTAGTCTTCAGATGATCACTTCTTTTGCTGCGAAACGTATGCTGCATAATGACAAAATGATACTTCCTTCATTGGCTGGACGTCATAACGTACTTGACAATCACGCCTCCCCCCGCATTAGTACGTTTTACTTGTTTTGCATGTTTCCTTGGAAAATGTCCATGACATTCTAACCATAATCCATATTCTTTGTTTCTTTTTCCTACGACTGAGTTAATGTCGTGTATTTAAAATGTTTGCTTATTGGTTCAAAATCAACAATGTTATCAATCAACAAACGTAAGAACCATGTTTGGAATGGGTTCCCAATATACAAGAATTCTGGAAAACAAAGCATAATATTGTTTTTTGAGCTCGTAACTGTTGTTCTTTATGTACTCCGTTTAGCGAGTGTTTCAGGTTAACCCTGGCATAATTTACTACACATGTTAGCATGTATATGTAAAATTGTAAACCTGATTATGGCTGATCTTAGATGAAAGTAAGGCAACATTGGGACGGATAAAGAACAAAGCAGACCATCAAGTACATTGGTGTAATGGACACGAGGTCAATAAGGCAATATCTCTTGCATCTGCAAAGCGGTATCCTCCAACAGACTTCCATGTTTCCTTGGATATTGTCCATGACCTTCTTACCATAATCCATATTCTTCGTTTATTTTCCTACGATTGAGTTAACGTCGCTTATTTAAAATGTTTGCTAAGTGCTTCAAAATCAACAATATTTTCAATCAACAAAACTAAGAACCATGTTTGGAAGGGGTTACATATGTACTCGAACTATGGAAAACAAAGCATAATAGTGTAGGTCGTTTGAGCTCGTAACTGTTGTTCTTTATGTAGTCTGTGTCAGGCTATCCCTGGCATGATTTATTACACCTGTTAGCATGTATAGGTAACTTTATGAACCTGAAAATGGTTGATCTAAGATGAAAGTAAGGCAACATTGGGACTGCGAAAGAACAAAGCAGACCATCAAGTACATTGGTGGAATGGAAACGAGATCAATGAGGCAATTTCCCGTGCATCTTCAAAACGGAATCCTCCAACAGACTTCGGTTTTTCCGAGGGAATATCAGTTAATCTGTGATGGGGTCTTTAAATCCGAGTCAAACAATATAAAATCGATTAAGACAAATAGACGATATGACTTGTAGAATTTACCAATTTTTTTGCAAAAAATATACTGACACTGTGTTATAGTCTTTGATGACACAGAATATGCTCTTATCCACCTAATTCAATCGCTGTTCAAACTATGTGAAAATAACAATAAATAATAAGAAATGTGGAAATTGAAAGAATTGTTAATTATTTGTTAATGCAAACGTGCAACCTTGAAATAAAACATTAGAGAGTTTTGGAAATCATCCATATAATCACATGATCTTGATGGATAACAAGCCCACACTAGCGCTTAAGAAATGTCTTTGGAGCAAGGTTATTATAATATACATGAGATAATGATATTAGTGAACCGATTGGCACATTAATATGTTTTAAAATTAAAATCGTACCAGCTGCTATGTGGAAGGCTGTGTTCATTCAATCGAGGGAACAAAACATGTCACATCACCGGGTCTATTCATCTGAATAAGTTGAAAGGCCGTAGAAAGAAACAGGAAGTTGTTGTTGTAGGGTTTAAAGCTAAATTTCAGCACACGATTGACTATACATGGCAGCCATTATTAATTGTGGAGGCAGAATCCGTGAAACCCGCACCCCCAGAAAGAATCACCGAGCCACGAGAAGCTACCTTAGCCGAATCTAAGACTGATCCCACGCAGACAGGTGAGATGGAAGTGATTCGTAACAGAAAATGATTTAAACCACTCGGCCACATAGGGCTCCCGAAACAGGAAGTATTTTATAACCGAAAGCAACATTAAAGGACACAAAAGAAGAGTTAAATTAAAATATAATTGAACAAATAAATGACTGGGGGCAAGATAGAACAACATGAAATTGTTTAAAATGTGTATACTTTTTCCTTGTAAGATTATTTACAAAAATGTAAAGCATAAAACAGACACTAAGAATATCACGAAAGAATGCCTTCAAAACACTAAGACTGTAATCCCAAATAAAATATTGAAATTTTTGGAAATGTGAGAAATTATGTAAACAAAAAACGGTTATCAAAGTCTGTTATAGGTCTATTATACAAGTTGTGCAGTTTTGTATATGCAAATATTACTTCCCTTTTGGTTTCTTTATGTCTAATTTTGTAAAAATAGCAAAGTTTCTTTACTTTACATAGGTTGGTCAACCGACACCAATGAAACTCCCTAAACATGCGCTCCCTATACAAGAAGTTATACATTGCATGTTCACAAATTCTCCCAAGTGGAAATGATTTCCATCACGTCCGCGTGATGGAGAATTTTAATCCAGCGAGCTAACACAACCAGTTGGTTACTGCATGGCATCACCACCCAGATCAGCATAGACCAATCTCTCCATCACACCCTTCCAGTATAACATATACTTTGTAGATTACAATAAGTAAAGGCCACGATGTCTATGACATGAGTATGTCATGAAACTGATACCTAAAACGATCCTTAACATGAATATCCCTACTTTTTCTTGATGTATTCCTGCTTTGAATAAAACCACTACCACGGTAAAACACACGGTGCATTGTCACTACGTTTATGCGCTCCACAGCGATTTGCCATTAATAATGGTGGTGGTCTCTATGTTTTAAGGATGCCGTGTAAATGATACCTAAAATAGGACCTCAACATAGACATCCCTGCTATTTTCACCTCCCTCATAAATCTTAGAAGACACATAACAAGTTTCGTACGAAACTATGGCTCAGTAGTTTTCTCCGTTATAATGAGGATTTCATGTAATAGGACATCAGGATGGAATTCCCTATTGACATATGGAATTTTACACACAAGAACTACCATTTTCATTTGATGTATCATTTTATACATAATAAACAATATCACTTTATAAACACAACTTATTCTCTTTATAAAACAAGGAACACATAAAACTGTCCTCTCTCAGATCTGAATAAAGTTCTACAATCTAAAATGTCTCAACTAGCGAAACAAAATTCTGGTGTACAGCCACCGGCATCCCCGTGCATCAGTGTCCATATATACAAGCTCCTAACAAACTCTTGACAATTCCTGCACGAACTCCGCTCCGATACCTTGACCGTGCCATCCCCCTCGACTGTTCCCATGGCATCAACGAACTCACAACCACGAACCGCACCCATACTTTCAACACCATAGGGCACAATTGGATAATCGCACTATACAGGTAACAACTTACATTCTCGCCTAATTTGATCAACAGAACATCCGACAATGGGTCAAGGAATGCAGGCTTATTAGGGAAATCTCTTGCATGGGCCACCACCCGACCAACTCATTACCAACACATGATTTGGTTATTGACATGCCTAGGGCAACCACCATAACCTCATTAATCTCCTGTCAAAAATATATGCAATAATTAGAACTCGCATTCACACTTTCATTCAACTTTAAAATAAAATACAACTAAACACACTATCTACACATGCACAGCCAATCAAAACAAGGGATGCTCCCCACTCGTGAAAACTGTTGTCGCCAAGGCTTCAACTCTACAAACTAAAACGTCTTTTATCAGCGACATCTATATGGGCCTTGGGCCATCTTAAGTAACTACAAAACAGGAACAGTCACATACAAACCTTTTTTCACTCTTTTAAAATAACGGAAAACCCATCCTCATGGTCAAGTAATATGCCACTGCATAGCCAAGTTAAACGTAAACTCTAGAATGTTTTCCATCACGTCCGAGGTAGAGGAAATTTCAATCCTACCCTACCAACATGAGTATTCTACATTACAACTATATACTAATGCATATTGACCCCACATACGCAGAACACTTATGCAAAACACAGCTCTACAGGTAGACATATTATTTTGTTCTTAAATTGGGATATATTTTATAGATTATACAGAAAAGGAAAATACAAGAGTGATGCTTAAACGTTCAAAATTGTTAATGACTTACCTAAGTTACCAGTCGGTTTTGTATATGTGCGTTGTATCTACAGAATAGGACTGAAAACCTGCCTTCATTCTTGCAACAAAGTGATCAAATGGGTTACTGTACAGCACACAAAATACGTTTCCATAATATGGATTATAAAGCACAAACGGGTCTTCATATGTACAGAAATATTCTTTGATAAACCAAAACCAACAACTTTTCCACACAAATAAAGAGAGCAATGCTCAAGAAAACTAAGCACACATTATCTTGGTATCACATGATTATTAAAATAACGAAATCCAAAACATACACCTTTGAAGATCTAGAACGATAAGTAAGTTATTTATGTTAAAAAACAGCAATCACAGAATTCTTTTTACCCCATGTACTCAGCTTTGACTCATAACTTTGTGTAAAGCATATATTTTAACAACGAGCTATTTCTATAAACAGCATATGTTGAATATTGACAATGTTGCCTTATCATCACTTTAAGATTTAGCTTGCTTCCATTTGATCTTCCCTACATTGTATTATCCTTATATCTAAAACAATATTTGCTCTTTTGTATAATTAACCAAGGACTGGCAAATCACGCGTTTACTAATGCATCTGTAAGTGCTCGAAATATTGTAACAATCGCAGTCAATGGTCATCACGTTTGTAAGAAGGAGATGAATCATCCATTTTGAATATATTGTTTAAATTACATGCTTTAAGTGACCGAACCGAACGGACAATTGTTTATATTATCTAAAATTGATGAACCATAGAGCAATGTATCTTTCAAGACTTTTTAACATTTTATACACAAAGATGGATGAGATATTTAGATCTTGACATGGTTTCAAATGTATCTTAGATTCATTTCGATCCGATTCATAGGGAATTACCATTATACGAGCAACAAGTTTATGTTTAACATATAAAGAGTAAATCATAGGACGGCAAACAAGGTAGCGTCAGATATCAACATTCCAAGTTACAAATTTGAATTTATCCGAATTTAAGATCAACTATTGCCACTCCTAATGTTTGCATTGAAGTGAGGCAGCCACGAAAGAATTAGCAATCAGCATATACCCAATGGATATAAAATGGATTTAGTATTGAATTAAGAACCTAATGTACGTAACGAATGCCCCTAAATAAAGATAAATGCAAAGCGAACACATTATTTGATATTTGAATGCAAACATACAATTGATGGAAACACAACAACAGGAACGATCAGAACTCTTAACAGGTGTCAAATACCATGTATCATTAGGTTTCACAATTATCAATTAGATTGATGATATGGTAGAACAATGCTACTGAAGCAAAACAGAATAAAATTCATCTTCATTTTTCCTGCTGTCGAAACAATACCTTTAAAATATGAAAACTTGTATGTATGAAAGGTTTGACCTTATCCAAGATTACTCCGGTATTTGTAAGGTCACCAAACTAACCTTACATACGCCTTAAGTGTAATATGCACTGTTCTATGATGGAATGTTTAGTGAGAAATACAGACTGAAAAGTAGGTGTATAGGGCAGCACGAATTTTCTTTGCCACTGAAAAGCATTACGATGTGTGTGCATTATTTGAAACTGGATGTAGTGAACCCATCATGTTTCATCCTGTAAGATAGGAGAGTCAAACGTCGCCTCAATAGAGCATTTTGCCTTGGCATTTATTTTATGACAGCAAATGAGAAATACAGAATCTGTTCTGGACAAATGCATTCGCCGCATATTTTTAATTAAACAATCCATTGAAGGTATTGGACATGGACCGTATTCTTAAGACATAACTGTGCGTAAACCTTAATAATAAAGCTGGAATTCCAATGCAATGTTCGTGCGCTGTGTAAGTTATAGGATTTGTCAATTTAAACGTTCCTTAAATAATGAATACTAATTAACTAAAGAGTTTTACAATACGATTGTAATGAATGTAAACATTTTAGAGATTTAATACATGCTCAGAGCCGTCCAATCTTTCGTCTCGCAAGCTTAACATAAAGTTAAGTTTTAACACATTTTGATCATGTTTGACATCCAAGTTGGTCAATTCTGCAGGAATATATCCTTAATTTATCAGGTTTGTTTATTCTTCATGGAACATTGATAGAATTGAGCCAGTACTTACTAGTGCTACTGGATGGACTAGAAACAGCTCTAGTCATCTGCATGATGTGAAATTGCAAAACAAAAGTTATTTTTTATTGTTTAAAGAGACAAAAAAAACCAGAAAAGATATAGTAAAGAATCTCCTTAGTTGCAACTGAAATCATGCATCTATAAAATAGGTGAGGTATTTGTTCTAACATATATAATGTACATGACGTGATGGAACATTTTGATACTATATATATCACCTGTATTTTAGATTTCCTGAAGGACGTAAATCTCTTTTTTAAACTAAAATTTGTATACCATCACCTAGAACATTTTTATCTCATGAAAGTACCGCCCCTTGTTTTCAACATCTTTTCAACTGTACTCATCAACATACACCATTTACATATCCCGCTGATTGGGAAGCTTCATATTTTACTGTTACTAACATCTTATCATTTTTATGTTGAACTATTTGGTTTTTAATACCGCTGGTCGATATTAAACCTTTTAGAATTTTTCAACATGTATAAATACAACCTATTGTATGGCGCTAAATCGCCTAAAAGTGCTGGTGCGCCGTTAAAAATCATTGAATCAATCAATCAATAAATTCTCTAACATATGCAACCACGACATACGCACACATAACTATATCTTAGAAATATATATTCCTCAGTAGGTCAAATCGTTTTTTATAACATTATTTAGACTCTACTTTTAAATGACGGAGGTTACATTCCGATACGTACTATGAAATCAAATACACTTTTAAAAAATATGTTCATTTTAAACTGATACAGGTTTTGACAATTAGAGGTATCATAGAAATAAGTAACAATCGCATATTATCTGTTTTGATATACATTGTACATACTTGTCTTTCAACGTGTGCTTCATCGATCGCACAGAGCACTTGGAGAATAGCCATGGATTTTTTGAATATGGTTTTTGTGGATCAGGTGCATGTATTTCGGCAGTCATAATATATTGATCTTCAGCCCTACAATCGCTGGCTTCCCCTTCTCCATCGTGATCTGCTCCAAGACTGGAAATACAAAACGTCCATGGCGAATGATCATAAACTATACATATATATATATATATATATATATATATATATATATATATATATATATATATATATATATATATATATATATATATATATATATATGTGTGTGAGTGTGTGTGTGTGTGTAATGTTATGTTACTAAAGTTTCACAGTTATACTTTTAACATTGTTCTCAAAAAACATATATTTTCAAATATGTAATCAATATTATAACAAAGAAACTGTTATGTGCACACTTGTGGCTAATATAAGATAGTTCCATCTTCTAGTATTTTATAGGTTACACCATTACAAAAATGTGGAATGCATTCATGGGATTGCTGCAGATATTCACATTTAAGAATTACTTCCGATTACGTTGATTTTTGTTCGACATTGCAAAATCATTGAAAACCAGCCTACTGCTGTATGCCACACATCTTTTTTTCTAAATAAAAAATATTTTAATTATAAGCATACAACTCAAATTATGATACAAATTATTACAAGTGTATTCCTATGTCTCTAACAACTCTTTCGTTTTATCGGGAGCAAAACAACGACTATCTTGAGGATGATACTAAAACTATTACACAGTTATAAGTATCTTAATTGGCATTTTGCTTATTTCAATTGTAATCACCTGGCTGGCGGTGGGGAAGCTTGTTGTTTTTAACATTGCTCATGGAGAGAAAGTTTTACCTAAAGTGACCTTGGAACAAAACATTTTCCATCCTTGCAAGCACTCCATAACAATATCACGTGATCCTGAATATCCAGTATAGATGCGGAAAACTTAATAAATTGATAAAAATTTTGTTTCGAATTATTTGAAATATTTTGTTCTATTGAGAGCAAAAACGAAAATTACAACAATAATAGCTACCAAAATGTACTGAGATTTTACATGTCAGATGATAATGTAACATTATTTTATGTGTATATGTGGGTTTGTTTTGTACTCAGGTAGATGTATCTAATTTTCATAATTCTTATTCATAGCTGTTGTATATAAAAAATATCTTTAGTCAAATTTGACCTACTTGTCTGGAATCTCTTAAGAGTATTATATTGCTTAGAATCTATAAATAATTGCTTATGAACATAGAGATATTAATAATAATGTCAATATTTAAGTGGCGCCGATGACATATTTTCCCAGGGACTGATGGGAGTTCGATAATTTGAGAATAATTATGTAGCTTACCTTTTTTTGCAGGAGGACAAGAGAATATTATTAATTCGAAACAGAATCAATAGTATATGCTGCCACTTGGGGTCTATTGCATATTACATTCACAATATACAGTGTGTATAGCAAGCAACAAGCAATCATATAAATGCCGATTATTTGAATTATTCACACCTAGTGTGTTCCCGTTGCAAGTATGCATACGTGATGATTGTTGTACAACGATATTATTCGAGAGGACAAACATTTCTGTATAGTTCATAGGAAAAAGAAAGAGCTCGTCTTTTAGACTATAATGTTAATCAGGGCTGTCTTAACTTATTCAAATTAATTCATGGCAACCCCTTCTTGACAACGTGATGGCTCTTTGAATTCAAGTAAAGATTTATAGCATTTAAAATTATACGGACTTTTCAGTGATTCTGAACATTCACTGAACTTTATAAATACTTGTTTAGAATTTGTTCATAATACTGAAAGTTTCTCTGTTTTTTCATTTATAACTGATAATTGAATTGTTTGTTCAGTTTTATCAAACGTGTTAGTTGGCTTCTTTTCTGTTACTTCAGATATTGACCATAGTGTAATAACACTGTATTTTACATTGATCGGATGTAAAGTAATTTTAACTGCCCATATAGTACAGTGATTCGGTGATTGAGACATAGGATAACGAAATTTCAGTCTAATAAACATGTTTTCGATTGGCGGCAAATGATAACTTGATAGCTGCCCACGTAGAAGTCATAAAATCGTACACGGGAGACCAAAATCACTGAGTGGACATAAATGCAGCAGACAAGAGGCGCCAAGTGGACTTACCTATGTGCAAGTTCATGTGTCACGGCCATCATCATTGCATGAAAGTCATCTATCATAATAACAGAATTTCTTAGACCAACCTCACATACCTGTCCTATATAGGTAAGACCTGAACACAAGAAGGAAACCATGTATCATAATTACATTCCAACATGTTTGTGATTTACCAGATAACCATTTTTGGACTGGTATTACATAGTGATTACAAACACAACGACTAATTGATTAATTTATAAGAATCTATTTGATTCATCTCAATGAAATGATAATCAGCAGACATTTCACTCCCTAGGTACTGTGCTAAACTTAAGCATTTTAATGCTTTCACAGCGGAAAAGCCCATGAATACGGTTACATTCTCTGCTCCCTGCATCAATGAAGTTGGTTGGGTTGAAAAATAAATTAGAGAAAATTCTAAAATGCATAAGGATTTGTCGAAATATTTTCCGTATATAAAAAACCCACAAAGTTAGTAACTAGGTCTATTATCATCCTAACCTTTCGAAAATTGCCTTTGAAACAGGTTCAGGTATGGCTATGTTGGGCTACATTAACTTGTACAAGAGTTACTATCCTACATGAAACAAAAATACATGGCAACACAAATGCCCAGTCTGGATCCCAAATCCTGTACAAATTAATTATATAGATACAGACAAAGATACATAATAAAAGTAACAGTATTTGTTTACATACGTGTAGGCACATATGTTTGGTAACAAGGTATCGACACTTAAATTAAAGTACCACTCATATGAATAGAGGTATGCGATCATCACAGCATACTTAAATTACATTTCCTTTACGTTATGACCAATATATACAGAAAAGGAGACATTATATATATATATATATATATATATATATATATATATATATATATATATAATTGCAGACTGATCACAATGAACGAATGAAACTTTATGAAGGCATTTGTGAAAGGTAAATGTTTAGATGCTTTATAATGCATTTTGTAACAAACAGCATCTACAACATAATCAGATGTGGTTCTTAATTTAACAGGCTACCTCAGGAATATACCTAAATGTGTTTATGCAATAACACAGCGATAAGATCATATAAACATATTGATAAATTTGAGCTCTCGGTGATATTGTGTAGAGACGTTCTGCTGTAGGTGTAAATCAGCATTTATTATCAGTGAAACAGTGTTTGAATTTCACAATAAAACTCAAAGTGCATTTTGTAATTCCTCAAAAGAGTAAAACCAATCAAGTTTCGAGTTGAGTGGGTCATCAGTGTAAATTGATGACGACATCTAAATAATAAATGTGACACCTCCATGTAGTTAGGTATATCAGGATTTCATGAAATTCATGATGAGCAATCTAAAGGAGAAAATGAGAGAACACTTGCCGCCAACGTGGAGATTGTTTCTTTGGAAGGTCCAAAGCGAACCTGTAAACAACTTGTACCTAAAATAAAATAATGATATAGTTATTCTAAGTACACATACTATATATATATATATATATATATATATATATATATATATATATATATATATATATATAGTCTTCTTAACTGGAAATAATAATAATACAAATAATAATAACATTTAAAAGTGCTACGTTAGTTCTAAACATATATAAATGACATATGTAAAACAAAATACATGAAGCAAGTAAATTCATAATTAATATTTTGTATTAAATATTTTCCTTTGCTTCCCAGTATTTTGAAAAAGTACGTGTAATACAAGATCAATTACGGAGATGTTAGTTTGTAAATAAAAATATTGTGTCCATTCAAATGTAAAATAGGATATATAATAGAATATTAGTTTTGGAGACAGAAAACAAGATTAATTTTTCGCGCAATGAAACTGAAGCAATAGATGCTGCCTTATATTGACACATAGCATTTATTAACTTCCGGTTTAGTCCCCACAATGGAAGTTCCCGTCTGTTTTTAGAATATTTGATTCATGATGCTGTTTCATACTTTATGACATTGGTAGGAAAGAAATGGGTAATTCACATACCAATATTTTAATTTATTTATTCATTTATTTCTTAAAATTCATTATGTATATGGTTTTATGAAGCTCAAAGCATAAGGAAGGTTTCTTTAGACAACAAATAAATAATTACCTTGAATTATAGATTGAGCAATCCTCTTAGAAAAAATAATATCTAAATCTATGAGTGCTTTCCTCACCGACTCGACATTCTAAATTCAATTCAATAATACCTGATTAATCTAGCAATCAATAAAGGCAATTTATTTATGTTTCTAATTTATAATTTACTAGTTGTCTAAGTCATTCCTCACCTAAATGACAGTCAATTTTTTTCCATCTATATCAATTCACATCAAATAAGTATTCATTTATAGTTGAAGTCCGAAGTCAATAAAGATTTTTCCTTGCAGATTTTACATTTTACATTTCTCATATTATAATCAAGTCATAATCTCTCTTATGTCGTAAACTTTATTACAGCTAAATCCAAACATGGTAAAGGACTAATAACATAAGGAACTAACAGTATAGTGCTAATGTGAACCCTGACATTTTGTGTTGTTATCATGTACCTAATTATACCTCAAGCTGCTGATAGCATTCCGACCTTTTATACAAACAATAATATATACAAACAATAATAATGTCATGGTTATGAACTGACTTTATTCAATGTTTCTTAATCATATTGTCTTATGGTTTACTCCATTCTCCCCTCCTTAGTCAGCTGATCAGAAGCATACTCATCGATAATGCTATATTCTTATGTAATATTATCATGACCTAGGTCGGTCATTCAGGAGTTCATTTCACCGATCCTAGAAAGTGGTGGCTTCACGGGTCAATCACAGGTAATTTTATCGACTGAGTATAGCATCTGTGTATCCCAGGTACTTGAAAAGTGCTCCCTGGTTGGGCTCCTTGGTGGGCGGGGAGCACGGGTGCTGAATGTCAAACAAACCAAGATAAAAATTTCCCACAAAAATCAACTTAAACCAACGATAACTATCTGACTGATGACGAATCAAGTGGTGGGGAGACATTTCCGCGCTACATGGTTATACAATAATAAAATGCAAAAAAATCGCTTGCCGCACTGTCTCAGTTTTTATAATTGAAACGAAAATTACAGGATCGATCTGCAAACTAAGAATTGTTAAACAATTGTAATAATGTTGCCTTCTTGAGTGTGAGCGACGAGGTCAAACAGACAATATCAAGAAAATAAAAACTTTATTCGGTATTCGTGTCAAGTCATTCGCACATAAGACACTCAATACTTCCAATTGCGAGATACTCTCATGTGACTCGTTAGAAGTAAGCGACACAGAGAGAAATGAAGGGATGAAACATGAAGGTGTCACTACAGTCCGTAGAATTCAGATTAAACGAAATAACAATATGCAGGAAACCAACACTATTGTACGCATATTCAACAAACCAATAGAACCCGGAGTGATAATAGTTTGATTTTTTCAAGTGAAGTTCCTGATCTGAAAGAATGAATATTTGGATTTAAAGTGAAACCGGCCACTAGGGTCATATGTTCACTATTTTGCACTGCCATTTATTTACATGGCAGTGATTTAATTTATCCAGGAAGATGGTATGGTGCCACATCTTCCTGGCGTTTATGCGCACAGAGTGCGCTATTTAATTTGGTCGTCATATCATATCCCTAAAAAGGGGCTAATGATATGAATGTTAGACCTGGGTGAGTGGGAATAGACCCATCACGTACTCAACCTATCAACCAATCGAAAGTACGTACGCTTATTCCAAATTCAATCCAGTGTTTCTAGTGGATTTCCCTATGCCAAAATTGTATAAGCCACCGATGCAATTCATCAAATGGTAAGAGTTGAAGAATTAAATCCTATCTATGCCACTCTTCTATTACAAAAGTGTACATATTATATGTTCCTAACAATTTCTTTTGCTGATATGACTAAACGTCATTTGAAAGGTAGCAACTGTCAGAGAGGATTAGATTGTTAATTTTGAGCGGTAGGTCCGAAAATGATCAAGTTAGGCTTTTTGGATAGAGCGTGTCAAGGAGGGTTTCCGTAACCAAGTGGAATACCCTATTAAAACAATGAAAGACAATAGCCCTAAAAATGACTTTTTCCGGAGAATCCCATGATCACTTGTTAGTGACCGATTATCTAGCATATTTTTGGTTGCAACCTTGTGTTGCTGGGCCTGATAGCCTTGATAGCCTGATAGCCTTGGGTTTAAGACTACCTTATAAGATCTAATTTGGGGTCATAATCTATGCATATATGATGAGGTTTTTAGTTGCAACATTGTGTCGCTGGACGTGATAGTCTTGGTTTTGAGACTACCTCATACACTCTAATTGGGACCATAGTTAGGGGCGCGTGTTAGAGGTTATACTTTAACACAGCGGTATCGCGTTTATTAGGGGCCAATAATACCTTCATAATATTAAACTCAGTTATGAGATGTTGTCAATGAGGTTATATAGAAGGAAGAATTTGGAAGCATACGATAAAAAAGGCGGTAAGACGCTTGCGTTATTGATTGTATAACTGGTAATTAATAAAACTTTTGATGTCTATACCTTTATGTATTTCTTTATTTTAGGTTTACTTTTATTATTCCATGTTATTTTATCATTCCATTAGGTTTGGTTCCTGTGGAGCCACCGTGGGAACGTAATACTCAGCGTAGTGTAGGTGGGCTCTCTTAAGAGATAACGAGTCTCTTTTGGCCCCGTACTCTTCCATCCCTCGTAACGATATTATTTTCCATTAAGTTAGGTTGCTCTGGAGCCGCCATGGGAACGTTATACCCAGCGTAGTGTAGGTGGGCTCCCTTACAGGTAACGAATCCCTTTTGGCCCCGTACGCTTCTCTCCCCTTAGAACAATATTATTTTATATGTATATTTAGGTACCAGTAAAACAAACATTCATTTCATTTATGGATGATATGGTGTTATACTTATATTCTATCCATTAGCATTGTAGTTCTAAGAAATTCAATTATATTATAGTATGTTCTTTGAGGGTTTTTGTTGCCTAATTGAATTATTTCTGGATATGTACTTGGTGTGGCAAATTCTAATTGTTTAGTTATAAATAGGTCTCTTTCTTTTTGCGTATTGTTACAGAGATTGAATATATGGCACATATCTTCCGGTACGTTACAGTGGAAGCAGTTGATGTTGTGCGGATAAGGTCCTATATATTTTCCAAAACTATTAGCTAATTTTGTTTTCCAAGAATTATCCTATTTATTTTAGAGTGTTCATAACTGCTGCACCTGGGTATCAGGATATTTCTATTGTCTTCTTTCACAACACTATGTAAAAATCTCCCTTGTTTATTATGGTTCCAATCCTTTTGCCATTTTTGATTTATCAGTGTAAAGATTAAATTGTTAATTTCTGTTGGACTATACTTTAGTGGTATGTAATTAGGTTCTGTGAGTTTACTCTTGGCCAATTGGTCAGCTAATTCATTGCCTTTTATGTCGATGTGAGATGGTATCCATAGAAACTCTACTGTTATGTTTTGAGTATCGAGTATTTTAATTATTTGGTTAATGTGATTACGAAGGTTTTTTCTTGATTTAGTATTATTGCATTGTATTGATTTTATGACCCTTAGTGAATCACTAATAATCAAGGTCTTATCTGGTTTATTTTCTAGTGTCCATTTTAAAGATTCCAGGATGGCCCAGAATTCAGCTGTGTAAATGGAGGAGTGATCCGGTAGGCGGCTGCCCATTTTGATATTGAGTGTTGGAATGACCCAAGCCGCTGCTGTTTTAAAGGGGTTGTTAATTTTGGAACTAACCGTGATTATATGAGTAGAAGTTTTTATATTGGTTGTTGATTGGTTCCATTGCAGCTGTTTTTAAATAATGTTGTTGATTTTCCTTATTACCTTTGTCTATAAGGGAGATGTTTACTTTAATTGATGTATTATTCCAAGGTTCTTTATCAAATATTTGGTTAGATTCCACTTGGAATATATCTACTGGGAGTTGTAGATTTAGCTCATGTACTATTTTGCCAAAGGATGACTTATTTTTAAGAGTTTTCCTAAAAGGAATTTTGCATTTGTTGATAGCTACTAGAGTGGGGTGTGTTTTATTGTTGGTGGACAGTCGAGTTGCGTTTCTTAACATGAGTTCCTGCCTTCGAAGCTGTAATGGCGGTTCTCCTGTTAAGACCTGCAACTCCGCTGTAGATGTATGTGGTAATGCCCCAGTTGCTATGAGAAGGGCTTTCCTCTGTATTTTATCTAATCTATTAAGTTGGGTTATGTAGGTCGTGTTGTAAATTTGGCATCAATAGTCGAGTTTAGATCTAATTAAGGCCCTATATAGAGGCATTTTTCTTGGTTAGCACCCCACTGGGTTCCTTTGAGGCGTTTAAGTAAGTTTAAGTCAAGATTGCACCTTTTAACTAGGTCATAAATATGAGATACCCACGTTAGGTGTTCATCGTAGTACATACCCAGAAATTTGGTTATTTTAACGAATTTAATTTGTTTATTTTGAATTTGTAGTTTGGGGTATAATATGTTTTTTTCTATAAGGTGAGAACAGTACAGCTACCGTTTTTGGTGCGACAGTTTAAATCCCCATTTGTCAGCCAATTTACCAATGTTATTTAGACTTGTTTTCATTTCAGCCAATTGAGTGTAGTTGGAGGGTTTCCTGCTCTCCATAGTCCACTATCATCTGCAAATTGTGATAATCCTATTGAGGGTGAGGCGAGATTAGAGTCAAGATCATTAATTATGAGCTTGAAGAGGGTGTGGCTAAGGACACTGCCTTATGGAGTCCCATTTTCAAGGGAGTGTTCTTCAGAATAAATAGCCCCTACCCTAGTTAAAATTTTGCGGTCTGTTAAAAAGTTTTTGTATAAAATTAAATATGCGACCAGTAATGCCATAATGATTTAATTTGGCTATTCATCCTTTGGTCCACACCAGATCAAACGCTTTTTCAACATCTAAAAAACCGCAATTAAGTTTCTATTAGTCCTCTGTTTAGTATTAAATGCTAATTTAATTGCGGACTCCAATTGAATTAATTGATCAGTAGTAGATCTTTTTTTTCTAAAGGCACATTGCTTTGGAGATATCAAGTTATTGCTCTCCAGGTAGTGTTTGAGTCTGTTATTGATAATGGTTCCTGATCTACATACCAAATCCCCTTAAATGCTATAAATGTCAGAAATATGGCCATCTTGAATACCGCTGCACAAAGGTCAAAATATGTTACTGATGTGGAGACCATACTCATCAGAAATCTGAGAGTACAGCACCTCCGCGTAAAAGAGCATCTCACCAGTTCCAAGGATTGTGATACCTGGGAACAGGATAAGGATATAAAGAGTATAAAATACACGTCTGGCATTTTAAAAGATGACCATTATCGCTTAACCGGCTTGAAGAAGCTCTCCCGTGTTTGTGGTGTTTTTCATGATAATATGTGCTAGTTGTCTATCTTCGTCTACATTACTGTGTTGCACCATTCATGGGGTGTTCCGTTTGTATGTATTTCTTCATCGCCTTCTTTTGGAAACGAGAACAATTATAATTTTTCTCATCTATCTTGCTCCAATGTTACGACGTCATAAACCGCCACCACGTAATCGCCAGTCAACCCATTTATGATATGAAGGACCCTGATTAATTGATTTAAATGAACACTCCTTTACTCTTCATCTTCATACTAAATTGTACTCGAGACTAAACGAACTGGGACTACATTCATCATTTCTTAAGTGTAAACGGAAGCTAAAAAAGACGTAGAACAGGAAGAAGAATTCCAGTCGTTTCTTTTACGTCCTTACCTCTCTGTCTTGCAATATTCCACGCAAAAATTCAGTAGGACCACGGGAAAAGCGCATACAAATAAGTAAGTGGTATCAATGATCAGAATGTCAGCGTCTTTTCCTGACAGAAACATGGCTAAAAACATCAGGCGATGGCTCCAAATGCCCGATCTAACTCCCACCGGTTTCTACATCAAGTCATCCCCCCTCCATTATCGCTGATATACAAAATATTCCATGATACAATGTCTTAAATACAACACAACCTAAAACTTCTGCCAGACACTGGCTGAACTAGTCGAAACAACACTTACAGTGGAACAAATGTCAGTTCATTTAATCCGTCTCTACCGCCCTCCTCCTAGTAGAACAATACAAGCTGGCTGAATCTTTTTGGAGCAGTTTCGAATCTCCTGGAGTATGGAAATTCGATAGGTGGCAAAATGATTATTCTTGGAGATTTATTCTTTAAATTTGACTCTTATGGAAACTCATGCACATCAAAACTCCATGATTCCATTTATTGCTTCAACTTTAAAACGTCAGTTAACCAACCCACCCATAAACAGCGTTACTTATTGGACTGGAGACTTCACATACCCTATGATAATATTATATGATCCACCCTTGTGACCTACGAACTTGCATCAGATCAGCTTTCCATTATATGCCATCTGGACGTATCAGTCTCTAACCCTACTCATTTATTTGCTACTAAGAGAAAATTGCCCGTGGGGATGTGGCACCATTCCTTACCCCACGGGAAAAATTAAATAACTTTCTTTTGAAAGATAAAACAGTGAATAATGACCCTTCGTGGCCGGCACACTTTAATTTAACATTCATTTATTCACTAATATAAACCTCCGTATGATAAATATAACTAAACTAATGTATGGCGTCTAAGCAAACCAAACAACTTGCTTACATCCTACAGCAGAACATCTCGATAACTACTGCGTTCTTTGTTTGAAAAACATGCCGTAGCCACCAAGCTCAGAGTATCAATTCAAAAGTATTTTCCGTGGTATAGCAGTGTTAGGGACCATCTTCACACTACAAAAAGAAACCTCCGTAAAGCAGAGAGGCCTTGGCTTTCCAGCAGACTCACTATTTATAAAAAAATCTATGAAGCCGCTAAGAAGAACGTCTAAAACATAGTGCATTTACCCAAATTATTCCATTACAGTGCTAAGATCACGGAGAGTTTCACCTGCAAAGAGCTCTTCGAGATAATCAAGAAACTAATGTCATAGAACAAAGGTACACCACTTCCAACTACCTTCCCTCCTGTAGACATACCGGAACTACTTGCAAATTTCTTCCATGACAAAGTACAATCCCTTAGAGATAAGCTTGACAACACAATTTCAGTTAACTCGTTGTCACCATACAGTTACGATACATAATTTCAGTGACATCATTAGGAGCATTTGAACCTGTCTCTAAGGATTTAGTACAGACAATCGTGATAAGGAGTGCACCAAAGTCATGTGAATTTCATCCATAATCATCACTAACATCTCTTTTGAAAATCTTCAATCATTTTGAAGGTAATAACAGTTCCAAAACCAGGTAAAGAAAGTGTAGATCCTAACAAATATCTACCCATTGCATTCTCGAACCGATAGTCATTCCAGAAATATGTCTCCACGTGCCATTACCTAGCCTGAGGAGTGAACTCTCCAAAAACATTGAATATAGTCCGATTACCCCTGGAATACGTTTAGACGACATCAAGGATATCTGTCCGAGATAACCTTGCTACTTTCCTCCTTCATGCTTAATAACTTTGTAAAATGCTTAACCCACGGGGGCACACTACTATAAAACGTCCAACGATATTAATTTTTCAAACAATGCTTTGTCTAGTCAATGCAAAGAGTGGACTGAAATACGAAACCAGTATTCAGTGCTGATTTTCACAAAAGAACACCCTTTTGGACAAGTTTTGTAAATATTTCATAGATGTTGGACATTTAAAGGGAAGTTTGGAAATAAGAGGATGAATTTACATAACACATGGTTTCTATTCAGCTCTTTCCGCGACTTGCCGCTTCCTCTGATAAAAGAAATAAGTTGATTTGATGATTTGAAAACATTAAAGCATCTCTGGTAAACGATGAAACTTCTATATTTGTTAGCTACATATTTCTGGCGTAACTATCAAAACGCACTACCAAACAAGCTAGAAGAAAAAAAACAATATTATTAGTAAGGAGTAATTGAACTTCCAGAATATCATAACATATATGATTTCATTCTGATATTTCTTATGTAAGTGGAACAGTTTGTTCCTTATATTTTGTTTAGGAAATATAAATTACAATATGTAATTCACATTGTTACTGTCATATGCAACTTAGTGAACAGGACACAAATTGTATATGTAAATGGAATACATTCTAGCGCAATCGGTTTATGTTGTGGTGTTCCACAGGGTTTTGTTCTTGGACCTGTTCTATTCATTCTATACATTCAGCCGCTCTCAAGTAGCATAGATAATCACCCAGTGTCTCACCAATTGTAAGCTGATGATGCCCAATTATACCAATATAGACACCCAGCTGAGAGTGATATTACCATACAAGGACTAGAGAACTGTATTTTCAATGTGAAATCACGGATGGCGTATGACAAGTTGCAGATAATTGATGATAAAACTGAAGCCATTATGATCACAACATCACGATTTTCTCATTCACATCCTTTAACGCCAAAAGTAAATATCAGCAATACAAACATTGAATTTACGCAGTCAGTACAAAACCTGCGTTTTACTTTAGACAGTAATCTCACGTTGCACCAACATATCATGAACATGTGCAAGGCTGCATATCTTGAGCTGAGACGCATCTGCTCCATTCGCAAATATATTTCAGTTCATGACACGAAAACACTTGTGGTCATTAGTACTTTCAAGACTGGACTACTGTAACTCAATTAGCGCTGGTTGGTCTCAACATCTACTCCAGATACTTCAAAATATTCAAATCACAGCTGCTCAGATCAGCCTTAGAATATCACAATCTTAGCACACCTCCCCGCTGTTCGGTACCTACACTGCCTATTTATTCGATCCAAAATCGAACACAAAATGTGCTCCCTGTGCTACGTTTCACTGACGGACTCTAGTCCAACATAACTATCTGGCCTCACCCATGTGTACACACCAGCAAGATAGTTACGCTCCTCTTCTGACAATCGTATACTCATTATTCCCACCTTGAAAATAAGACCATACGTACAACGTTTTTTTCCATACCATGGCCAAGCAACGTGGAATGAATTGTCCATTTAAATTAGACACAACAACACAGTGATCCCTTTCAAGAGTTCATTTAAAACACATTTTTGTCGACTGCAGGAACTAACTTAATGAACTAAATGTTTCCTACCTTATATTTTCAGGGTTTTAATGTCTTCTACTTTCCTGTTTTTTTTTGTTTGTAGTTATATCATTGTACATGTGTTAAAATGCTTAGAGCTTCTAATGATTAGGCGCTATACAAAGTTCTCATTATTATTATTATTATTATTATTATTATTATTATTATTATTATTATTATTATTATATGCAGTATTGAATCCTAATTAAATTCTTGCACACCCTATGTAAATTATTATAACAGCTAGATAGGCCAAACTGTATATATTGCAAGGTATTTAATGTTTGGAGACAAATAGTGCTCTATTTTTGGATGAGGCACACATTTTCTACAAGACATTGTTGAGAAAAAAAAGCAAAATTTATATCGGATGCTCATGGATACGCACGCTTGAAACGCATACAACACAAATTTTGAGCTGATTTAGCGCAGTCACTATAGAACTTTGCGTCGTGTACATACGCTTACCTCGAAATGAACATTCCGTGGTCATGAACTGGTTGATAGTTCGTGCCTACTTCCTTGTCCCAGTTTTCTATATCAAGAAGATAGTTCGTTGCGTCAATGTAATCTGTCGACAAAAAGCGCATCACTCCAGAGATGTTGTATGGAAAGTCTGTGAAACTCTATAAACAAGAAAGCAAGACAAACAATGCAGAACAATGATCGATTGATACAGAGATGTGTATTGCCTTTCAATAGTACTGGTAATCAATAATAATAATAATAAATTGAAAAATCAATTGGTAATCAATGCATCTAAAATATATTCTAAAATAAAATAGTTCATTGAAACAGGAAAATCTTAAAATGTTCTTTAGTTTAATCACTAGCTTGCCAAATCTAGCATTGCATTTAAAGATAAATGCCTATGCTTGTTAATATATTATGGTATTTGTATCCATCCGTGTATTCAAATTGGCATCAGATATTTCAATCTTACATCAGCCAGACTTTAATATAAATCAGCCGGAGATGAAACATGTTTGAGCTTGAAACAATGTTGCATAGTTGTTTCTATCAAACATCGAAAGTATGTAGTGACAAAAAATATGTTTTATTTAGGAATATTGTTTCTTTAAAAAGACGTTGTTGTGATCACTTTTCTGTAATGGACAATTATTATGTTGTAGATTGTAAACATTGTGGACAGAAGGACACAGATTTTGTTCGTGTCCAACATGATAATAAATTTACATAACAAATAAATAAAATAAGTTATCACAATTTGAAACATTACGTTCCTATGTTTGCTTTTATATATCAAGCCCTGCTCATTTCCGCTCTAGAGCTGAAAATAATTTCTTTTGTAATCTGATATTGATGAATAAATTGAAGGAACTATTCGACAAATATCAATATCAAAGAACTGTCTGTAGTTATTTCTAATTCGAGCGAATGTTTTTCTTCTGCGTGCTGAATGATCGTATATACCAACTCTCGACCATGACGATGTATTAACCTTCTGGTGTCGCTACAATCAGCTCTGCTAGTTTTGAGTATACTTCAAAATAGATTTAGCCAATGTAATAGATAAATTACATATAGTATGTATTCACGGACGAAATGTGACTCAACTATTAGTACTGAACATACTCATATATATCGAATTAATAAATAGATTAGTCTTACCTTAAAAATTATGAACTTAGAAAGGATAATATTAATTGACAAATCAGGATCGTCAATTCCCTTGTAGATTATGTCAGCCTGTGATAAAACAAATAAAGACTTTGTCATCGTTTGTAATGTAATATATGAAGATGCAAAAAATAATCTTTTCTAAAAAAAAAAAAAACATTGGTCTTGAAGAATCTATAAACAGAACTTACTTTCTTTTAGCATCAAAAGGAATGTTACATTTTTTATATGAAATGAAATTTCTCTAAAACAGACATAATTAACGTCCAACGGATAGTTAATTGGATGGGTTGCAATATTAACGTATATTTAGTATTACAAAAAAACAACTTTTTCATGTTTTCTTCATAAGTTTGACATCGTTATGCAAAAACATATTATTGTACTGACATGGATAGAGGAAACATATTCACAAATGTACCAGGTTACGGAAATTGCATTGTAATTGCATCCATATTGAAAAATACCAAAAAACCCGCTAATTTTGTTCAAGTAATTCAATTACGTATGATGGTTAGAAGCAAATTTACCGCCTTCAGTGTTTAGGCAATATACTATCGTTTTGTTTATCCTATTGTATTGCATAGCCCATTCAAAATCATTATCGTGTCCCGTTTCTATAAGAACATGTGGTATGTAGATTAAAGATTTTGCTTAAGAATTCATTTTTTACTCAGTTCATCATTTGTTCATTCGTTATGAATTGTTGGCCCAGTTCATAATGTATTAATTTGTTAAGTTACTTACCCCGTTAAACATGTGAGAAAAAATCTGTTTTATCTGTATTTTTGTACTACGACTTCTTGTCAGGACACTAGACTGGTTTACCGTCGATAAATAGCTGCAAAAGTGACGAAATATATATATTTCTAAATGGGTGCATAATTTAGTACATGTATTGGCTTTTAAGTATCAAAATGGAACGTAATGTTTGCAGGTGATTTGATCACAGTCTCAGGAAATGAGTAAATATAACTGACTACGTCGAAACTTTTTGTCGGCGTCTTGTTTGTAACAGTTATATCTTTTATAACGCAATTCGCATTTGCGAACATATATAAGTGTAATTATCATAATTTGTTTTTATGGACTTAAATCTTCGAATAGTGTTACGAATTCAAATATATTGCAATTATCCGAAATGATATAGGCCAGAAAGCATACACACACACACACACACACACACACACACACACGAATTCATTTCTTAACGCTCAGTTAATTTGCGGTAAACAAGGTAATTTGGCCCGGATTTTACTCTAGCTCATAACTGTCTAAACATTTCAGCATTCATTTGCATCCATGGTAGCGATATATAGGTGATATATATGCAATTAACTATATGTTCTGAGTCGATATTATGTTGGCATATATATATATATATATATATATATATATATATATATATATATATATATATATATATGAGAGAGAGACAGACAGACAGAGATGGTTATAGGACAGAGTATCTTTTCATGCAGAGATCACTTACAAGTTCCATGCAGATGAATCTATCAATACGGCTACCTTGATGAAGTAGGCCTTCGTTAACTCGCGAGATTTCTCTGAGTATATAAATTGCAGTGAGAAAATATATTCATGTAATACAATCCTATTATTTGGTAACAAAGATAAATTTGTGTAGCTGTTGTCTCTTCAATTGAGGATATACTGTAGTAATTGTCGTCGGAATGGATTGCCTGAATAATATTATATTTGTCCGTATTATTTACTAATAGTGTTTTGCGTTGAATTTAAATTGTCGGAATCGTGAATTATTTCTTCATACTGCACTGTTTCTTACTGCATAACACATCTTTCTACAATATTAACGCGCATTGGGATCTACTTTTGATTGTAAACAAAGAATGTCTCTGTGAATGAACTAAATACGCTGCTTGGTCAGTTCGAAAATACATAATACGGATGACACAAAGGAACTCTCATCCACGTAAATGACTGAACTGTATATACACAATCTCCACAAAAACATGGGACAAGATGTTCTAAACATGAAATTTGGATCATTTAATTATTTATTTAGGGGCAATATTCATAATTATTTGGAATACGAATGGACTATGAATTGTGCTCTCAAGGAGTATTAAACATAACAAAGAAAAGTACATTAATACGTAAAGACCAAGGGATACATATTGTCCCACAGAGACATTCCATTTTACAAGCCAGTTAAAAAGTTAGAAGTCAATCAAGAATATCAGAGCAAAGAAGACAATATGACAAACAAATTTTATTTGGCTGGAAAATATAAATGTCACACCGCAGCTGTGCTAACTACCAATGTTTACTAATTTGACAAACTGTTTGTCTTTATAGAAGCGATACAAGTTACAATGGTAACGTAAACAAAGAGCATACAAGAACGGTACAAACCTCTTGCAGTTCTTACATGTTTAGTTTCTATATTTTTGAATATAGCATATCATCTAAGGAATATGAGTTGTTTCGTTTGTGTTGTCCCTGAAAAAGCTTTAATTTTGTGTTCTATATTGTTCTCATTCACTGGCTTTCTACCTGTAGGATATATACGTTTGACAAACCAAATGCAATACCTTCGTTTGGCATCAGAATATCATCCCGCCTTGACAGTATCAAAATTAATCTCTCTACAGTTCAGAAAACGTTTGTGGAAACACCACCTTGGCTCCTTAAACAACCCAAAGTGATTTTTACGTTACACGATGAGAAAATATTTGAGACAAGCCCTTCCATCTTCCAGAACTACTATTATGAACTCCTCACAGAATTTAGAAACTACACTAAAATTTATACTCAAAGGATGAGGACAAGGCTGCTGAAACCTTCATTAGTGGCAAACACATAAGAAAAGTTCGTTTGCCACACGATGCGTCCAATTTTCAGCGGAAATCAAAGCAATAGACGTTACTCTGACATTTATTGAGAATAAACCTATTTTTTAAATAACATTATTATCTATGACTCACTATCAGTGCTTCAGACAAAACACAATATAAAACTCGATAACCTATTATTAACCAATCTCCTCGTCAACAATACCGAGCTTAGTACCTCGTTTAATATAGTATAATGTTGGTTACCTAGACATCTTTGTATTAAAGGTAATGAAGAAAAAGATCGCGCTGCTAAGATGGCTCTATCACAAGAACCATCTCATTTTAAATAACCGTTTACTGATTTTAATACCTCTTATCAATAGTGGCAGGCATCATGGACTGATGCAGTGAAAATCAAACTTCACGCTGTCAAACCAACCCTGGGAGAATGGATTCCTTCCAATAGAACAATCCATAGGGAGGGGTAGTTTTCGTAAGAATCAAAATTGGCCATACAAACATAACCCACTCCCACATAACTAAAAGGTGAAGATTCACTTAGTGCGTTACTTGCAATGACCCATTTACTGTTAAGCACTTTATGACCGAGTGTTCCAAACTTCAACCTACGCGTGATACGTATTATAATGTAAATGACATGCAGGAACGTTTTGACACTATACATATCACTTGTATTTCAGATTTTCTGAAGGAAGTAAATCTTTTTTTAAAGTTATAACTTGTATGCCATCACCTAGAGCATTTTTATAAAATGTAAATACCGCTTTTCTTTTCAACATCTTTTTAACTGTACTCGTCAACATATACCATTTAAATCTCCCGTTGATTGGCAAGCTTCATATGTTACTATTACTAACATCTTACCATTTTATGTTGAACTATTTGGTTTTTTATATCGCTGGTCGATTTTAAACATTTTAGTATTTTTTAAACGTGTATAAATACAACCGAATGTATGGCTCTAACTCGCCTAAAAGTGATGGTGCGCCGTTTAAAAAACGATCAATCAATCAATGCTTGGCAAATACAATGATCATGCTTAATATGTAATTAAATTTTCGTGCATTAACTCAATGCGCTCTACCCTCAAACAAAGCCAAATGGGACAAGAGGTTTAGCTAATAGCCCTAAAGAGAGAATGAGTTCAATCATACTGATTTCCGTAATTCTATAGTAGTTATTGCCTAATTTAAACTAAAACAGATCAACTATATTATAAACTATGCGAGAAAGCGTTAATGATCTTAATAAGTGTCTCTCTCACTCTCTCTCTCTCTTTCTCTCTCTCTCTCTCTCTCTCTCTGTCTCTGTCTCTGTCTCTCTCTCTGGTTGGTACCTAATGACAAAATGGCTGCCACGATGGCCATCCTCATCATCTTCCCATCATTTATCCTCCTGAACATGGGCTTTTTATGAATGATTTTTAGTCATGTCTACTTTGTTTTGCTCTAAATGAGAAAGTGTTAATCTACCATTTAATATAGCCACACCAGCAGCTAATTTGAAAGTCTGGTACTTGATGAAGAACATGATACTGTAACAAAAACATCTCAGCAGGTAAATATAAAAAATTAGTCTGATCCTGAGGTCCTGGATATTATTTTGTAAAGCTTTGGATCATTTGAGTGAGTCTTGTTTACGATGAGCTTGTTATCAAATCGAAGTGTGATCAAGCAAGAATTCGCACATAAGCATACTGTACTTGAGCAAAATTACACAAGACTAAACAGCCTAAAGGGACCAATATATGCTTTAATTTAAGAGGGGAGAAGAATATTGTGTTAGGAAAGTGAATCAAAAGTTTTAATGTATGCGTGTCTCAGGGTGGGCAAGTGTTAAATGATCAACACAGCCAAGCACAATTAAACAATATTTAAAAAATTGTAAGTTATCAACAAAAGTTGTATTTATTGTTTATTACTTTGTTTTCTGTAGTTCTGATATAGTCTGCTGTGACGGAATCTATCGGGTTTGATTTGATAATCTAACTCAATCTCTTTTAGAATAAATTTAGTTCTTGTTCATTCGACATTTTAGTGTTTTATTGATCTACATTCAGAATATACTAACAGGACACTTTGCTTCTCAGACCCTTTGACATACGACAATAATTATACTCATCATTTGTATGTTAGATAATGACATATTTATAACTACCCCAGAGACCATGTGACACAGATTAACCAATCGATGAATGTATGACACACCATGTAATCAATCAGCACTCTGTGGGAGCTGAAGTGTATCGCATATAATACGGTTTGCAAGGCATACAATATCAACATTCAAAACACATAAAATACAAAAGCATGAGTACTAAAATATGTCTAACAGACATTAACATAAAATATATGAATACTACAACTTGTCTAAAATATATGACCATAAATATAAGAATACTACAACAAATATAAGAATAATACAACGTGTCTAATATATATATATATATATATATATATATATATATATATATATATATATATATATATAATCGAACTTCACTCTTCGTAATACGTTAATTGCAGACAGGAAACAGCAAATTTCCTTCGCAACCTTTTGCAGTAAAACAACAAAATCTAAACAATGTAAACGTTTCAGAAAAGTATCTGTCCCAGATTAAATAAGATATTACAAACCTTTCTTTTGTAATAAATAGCCTCTTCGCATATAGGGTTGCTCCTTTAGAACATATTGTTTACCAAGATCACCTCGATTTTCCACAAAGTTTCTTGATGTGACATCAGTATCCACTGGTTCAAGATCGTAACTTCTGTCTCCTATTCGCAAATTTCCGTTCTAAAACATATGTGTTTTTTATATTATCAATGTGGTCTTTCAGACTTTGCTTCATCTTTCTCGAAGCAGTTTAATATAAGTTGTTGAAAACATAGTAGCAGCCAGAGAATGTTTGCTTCTATATAGCAAACAGCAGCAGAGAGGGTGGACAGACCAAGGTTTCAAACCGAAATAAGCCTTCCATGGAGACTTAATTTGTCAATTAAAGGGCTGCATGTGGTTTTCCATTTTACAAAAGAGAGAGTTGACAGACCGAAACTATTTCAAGCAAACCGAATCTATTTCAGTAAAATCCTAACGGATTTCAACCGAAACTATTTCAAACAAAATCCTAAAGGATTTCAAACCGAAACCAATTCAGGCAGACAAAAAAAGGAGAAATCCTTTAGGATTTCACGCAACCGACCTGGCACTGATATCGCTGAGGAGATGAATTGTTTCAACCGAATAATTGATCAAGTCCGATACGATATAATTGATCTTGTAATTTATCGTTACAAATCCATGTGGATTTGACTGAGCGTGACTAAAGAATTTTCTATTTGTGTGTATCGTTGAGTGACATAAATCACATCGGTATTTCTATGCCTACCTCTGGAAGATATCCTAGCGGGATTCTTTTGATTGTCTAGCATGACATCATCATATACAACTAAATTGCTAATATTTCCATCAATAACTTCAATGCTCGGTGCTTCCTCGATATCGGTTATAAACTCAATAATATCTCATCGATTTCCAAACGCTGATCGTCTACAATTATGGCTACTAAATACAACTTGTCCCATTTCATCCATCTCGTTATCAAATTAAGTAGCAGTTGTGTCTTGCCACTTCCAGATGGTCCGATGATAATCATGCAAATAGAATTTGGTAACGCTGCATGATGATTGACTGGTTATCGTGTTTTTGTCAATTACGTTCATGTTATTATAAATAAATTATGGATCTATATTGTGTGAAATGTAACAAACGACTTGACGACGATTACAGCTAAAAAATAACAGATCAGCATTTGCTGGTAAGTGTGTACAATGTGGAACAAAAATGTTTAAATTTGTTTCTATGAAATCGGGAGATGTTTATTTTAAAATGAAACGAGGAATTGATATTGCAGACAAGTTACTAAAACTCCCAGGAACACCATGGGCAAAATATCCGAGAGAAAAACACCTTCCAGGGTATGGTTATTGTGGACCCGGGACCAGACTCGATATCAGACTCAATGATCAAAACCAACCCCGACCCGGTGAAAACCCAATAAACGCTCTTGATAAGGCGTATCATGCTCATGTTGCTTATAAAAGCAGTAATCTGCAACATAGACATATCGCAGATGTGAAATTAATTCATGCGTTGAATTTTATCACTAATAAATCCTTCAAGGAAAAATTGGCTTCATGGTTGATAAAATCGGTGATGAAAGGTAAATTGATGTTTGGTGCTGGTAATTCATAACATCATGGAATCTATGTATTATTCTCCAATAGGATACTGGAGAGGTAAATCAGCAATCAGTACACTCGCTATCGCCGCAAAGGTGAAAAATACTACAGCAGCAGATTGGTTATCCAAACAGGCGATATGGCAAATTTATCTACCACCGCCTAAACAAATTAACTTCTCGCATTTTGATCTGAGCGTCCCTAATGATGTTCATCAGACCGATATATTATTTCTGCCACATGATGGTGTTTACAAGTACGCGCTAACCGTAGTTGATGTTGCTAGTAGATACAAACAAGCAGACCCTCTAAAGACAAAATCATCAACTGAAGTGACTTCTGCGTTTGTAAGGATTTATCGAAGGGGTCCTCTGCATTGGCCAAATCTATTACAAGTTGATCCTGGCAAGGAACTTCAGGGTACAGTGTTATCAACAATGAAGCATCATAATGTCGCCATCAGATGATTACATACTGCATTACATCGCGATCAGGCAAATGTTGAACGATTTAATCGGACACTTGCTGAGCGGTTATTTGGATATCAATACGCGAAGGAGTTTATTCAGGATAAACGATCCCGTGAATGGGTCAAGAGATTACCAGGCGTAATTACCGCGCTGAATAATGAGATTACTCGAACAATTATTATGAAACCTATCAACGCGTTTAAAAAATAGTATATACCTGCAAAACCGCAAAATGATTTTTCAAAACAACCAATAGTCGGCAATGTCACTTAGTTATTTATATGAACCAGGAGAGGTCGAAGGCGGCGAGAAAAGAGCTACCTGATCCTATTTGGAATGTCACTACGCATAACATATCTAGCATAACTCGATCCACGGGTAGACCGCTAGTCTATAGGTTGGATTCAATTGCTCCTCAGCGAGGATTTACTTGTGAACAACTACAAGAGATACCCGTGGATACTCAATTACCACCGCGTGGCCTTAACTAGCACCTCTGCGTCTGTTGCACTCAGCACAAGTCAGCATCACGTTATCTCTCGTATGACCAACGCTGCTATTTTTTATGTCTACGGTATATTGGCGAGGATCTTTATCCGACCAACACCAACTCATTATACAATTGCAACTCGCACAGTGATTATTCTGTTATTGTTTCAGTGTGATTATAAATTCGGCATCAATGTCAAATTTTCTATTATTTTTTATCCTGCTGTTTATACCCATATAGTTCTTTTCTGATTATATCATCGCTGACAACATCACTTATTGTAGTGTCAGTATAGTCTAAAACACCTCTTCCAAATTGATTTATTCTTCGTACTCTGAACTCCGCAAGATAAACCAAATTCGACCACTCGATGTGATTATCTATGATCCAAACAATTTTATCGGATATAGACAACCCTTGCGAAGAATGTAGTGTCGCTGCGTATCCTAGCTTTCAATGGGATTTATCAGCATGAAATGCATCTTCGACAACACTGATATCAACTAACACAATATCATTTAACACTAGAATCTGCTTCACTGTCAGGCCTGGACTATCAACTTCGATATTTTGTCTTCGTGTATCCTTGGGTCTATAACACAATGGCACTGGAATTGTTGCAAATTTTACTTTGCGTGTGTTAAATAACTTCATCTGAAGTGTGTCTCTGACTATCTTTCTACTTGCCACTATCAAATCGTTTGGTCTCCACGCTTCCCAGAAATCATTTATTGGGTTTCCGAAATTATTTCACGTGCTATTTCACATTGGATTCTATCCGGTTTTAATCTGATTAGTTTTTTGAACTAGCGTAATTGTTTATCAAGTGATCTATGATCAGTACTAGTTTCTTCATAATAGTCTACAAAATTCTTCAGCCAATTATGTGGAGACAAACCGACAAATGGTGGTTGTTGACCATGATCGCCACGCATTATCACCTTTGTATTCATTAGCAATAACCACTCGAGAAACGTTTGTAATACATCTAACGACACTGGATATCTCATCCCAAATAATGATTTCAGGAATATATTTCTCGCCCATTCGATCAGGAGTCCATTCGTCACCTTTCCATCGAAAAAAACTGTGATAAGTGCAAGCATTAATTCCTCGTTGTTTCATCTCTCTTGAAAGTCTGTGTGTTGGTGTTAGCACAGGCATTTTTGAGTTCCCTCCAAATAATTCAATCGCACGTTTCTTCTTCCCTGACCCACCACATCCGTTTATGTAACTGGGTTTATATCTACATATTGGATCGGAACACGACGGTGCATTAGATAGTTCTGATATCAGATTATTTTTCAAGCAATTGTTTTCAATTGTAACATTTGCTGATTTGGAGTAATCATGCAGTATTTCCTTTATAATTCTTCATGATCCCAACCCACGTCTGAATTAGTGAATTCAGCCACTGCTTCTTTATGTTTTCCGACTATATAAAATGAATCAGTGGCGAATCTAACTGCGGATTCAGGAAAACTATTTATCATCGAAAGTAAATTAATAGTAGCCTAAGCCAGCATATACGACCTTAAGTACGTGTTTTGAGGATTTTCTCCCTCTGTGTAAGTAACAATTGTACCTAATTTGGTTCCATCGGACAAGAAAGCGTCTTTGCGATCGACATATATACCCCTAGATGTTACATCAGCGATTATAACATCGTATTCAGCATCATCCATAATCAACCGCAAATATTCTCGTTTGTGGTCGTATTTTCCACCCTGTGAGAATTTACCAATTATTCTTCTACCGAAATCTTTTGCGTGTTTATTTCTAAATTCAAAGATTTATTTAGACCATTTCATGATATATTCTTCGTCGAGATCGGGGAATTGTTTATTTTTATTTTCGGTGATTATATTATCTGGACTATCGGGTTGTGGTAACCAGACTTCAGTTTGTTTTCGATATGATGTAATTGCTTCACTGACAATCAGCGATATCAGCATTTTAGAATCAAACATATATCGTAATGACACTTTTGGTATCCAGTGTTTTTCAGAGATGTGTCTACCAAACCAAACAAAAGCACCGATGAAGTCCTTTAGCCAGTTCAAATGATACCACACGAGCGATTCCGGCAGTGGTCTATTAAACGCAACACGGGTCAACTCCTGTGTGGGATGTCTAAATCTTTTGAAGTACTCAGAACACACTCTATACCCAAGAAAACTCGCAATCATATCAACCGAAATAATACTTTTGGGGTCACATTTTGTATTCCATAATCCAGCATGGCCATATTTAACGCAGCTTGATTCGATATCCCAGAGAAATTCTGCGCTTTTTTGTTTCCATAGATTTCTCTTTGTCGTGAAATGATCTGCAACTGTCGGTATTGAAAAACACTTTGTTAATAATTGTTCATCGTAATCCATTGAAAAACCAATAGCTAGTTTTTCATCATGTGGAGGGCTTCAGTACGGTATAATTCGCCATTGGGTTTTACAAATTGATCGAATTTACCCTCTTCGTCTTCAAAACTGTGAAGTAACCAGACTGACACAGGATCATTTTTACTTAAAATAAAATCAAATAAATTTCCCGTGTCAAAATTTACGGTTTTATCCCGCGGAAATATTGTTACCGCGGATGTCCAAGCGTGTGCATTATGGTCAATAATTTTAATTGGAGATCCTCTCGATTTACATTTCGATTTATATAATATCTCGCCTGTTACTGTCTCTACGGATATTTCGAATTTTAGCATCCGCTCTAACGCGGCCACATTTTGAATTGTTGCTCCGCTCTCCTTCACTGTTAATCCCCATTCGTTTAATTTTTTGAGTCTTAGATCCGTCAATTTGTTTCCACGCAACGCATTTGTAACATGCTCTATTTTTCGGTCTTCTACACAATTCAGCGACGAATATTTCATGGGTTTTCATTTTTTTTCAATACTCGGTTTATCATTTATCGGACAGATCCCTTAAACAACCGCGGTTACAGGATAGGATCTCTCGTAATACGGTTTGTCAATTCCAGTCAGAATTCTTGGTGTGTAGTCCTGATTGGTTCAAATTAATCCAATTCCCTGTTTCTGAGCGGATAATGAATTTCACTCTAAAAAAATACTTTTTATGGACAAGATGCGAGATTATCACTGCTGCTCTTTCGTCGTTCATCAACACTACCATCAGTTCGAAATGTTGACCAACAGTGAGATTTTCCATCGCGCTAGAATTCATTAAATGCATCACGGGTTCTACTTATCATGCTTCTATCACTTATTAGACCCTTTGGTACATCAGTGGAGACTCTATCGAGATTGAATTCAACATTTTTCCAAGGCATAATTTTCGATAATCTCTTGAACTCCTCCATATTATAATTAAAACAAGTATTTAAATAAGGAATTTATTATATAATGAATCATTGCAAATGGCTTATGATAGGATCAGTAACCGCTTGTAACAAATCATGCAAAAATGAATTCTGTGGATATCATTTACAAAGCGTACGTGGTGGAAGTTTTGGGACCTTTCCTTGAATACGATGTGGGGTAGGCGTGCGTGGTAAGTCGCAGTTATGTCTCAATTGCTGTCGTAGTCGATACAGATAGCTAAAGCGCTATTAAGATAAGAGAATCAAAGATTCCGTCAAAAACGCCATCAAAGATTCCGTTAATGACTATGACTCTGTCAAAGACAAAATCATAAAAACACCTCAAGACTACATTGATAGATTCTCAAGTAATAATTGAACCAAATAATTAATTAGACAAATAGTATTTAGTATATAAATAAACCAAGAATTTCAACCACATCCTGTTATCATCGATTATGAAGCATGTCGTGATGGTATTGTCAGACACCGCAGACTGTTTAGTGCTTTAAGGAAAAAATATTACTGTCACAGAATCGTATACGAATGTTTCGATGGATTGATAAAAGATGGATTTGTAATCGACCACATTGATTACAATCCTAAGAACAATTCTTTATCGAATCTACAGTCTATTACTCAGAGTGAAAACAACAAACGAGGAGAGACTGGAAAACACTCGAAAAATGCGAAACCTATAAAATCATTTAATACAGACAATAACGAAGAAAGAGTATTTCAATAATGAATGAAGCCGGAATGTATTTCGATACTTGTATAACCTCAGTACGAAAAGTAGCACAATAAATATATCAATCAGCGATGTCCAAGAGAACCGGACATATAATTCGTTTACATTTATATTATTATATGTAGCATTAAGGAGAATAACTCGTGTGGGCTTGTATACGGTTTTTGAAACAGAGATAAGAGTTACGGATCTCAATGGCACTTTTCGACGACTGAATGTTTTTTTGTGTGGTTCACATACACATATATCGTATTCAAAATTATCGACCTGTAGAATACGAATACTTGTGTATTGCATACACGGTTGGAATCTCGTCCTGGGTCCCATCGTTCGAATCTCGTGGCAGGCATTATTGTTGACGGTACCGATCGGAAGGTTTTTCTATATAATAATTGTGGCCTTAATCCATTCGAAATTCATATCGTGAAACCACCATATGTCTCACGCCGTCACACTGTGCGAATGTGTTTTTGCATTCAACCCGGGGTGATTTTGTTTGGGGTATGGTGGTTTCAGTTTGAATGTAGAACAGCCCCGTGTGTGTATGTGCTGTGTCCACCTATAATCCATTGTTATATGTTGTATTGTCTTGTGCTGTCTTATTTGTATATATCATTGTAGATACCATATCATTTCATTGTAAATAGCATAATTTAAATACATGTAAATACCATATCATTTCATTGTAAATAGCATTATGTAAATACTTGTATAAGTAATAATGTATATATCTATGTATCTATATGTAAATGTGACGTTCATTCACCAAGCATACCTTCTTGGAGTTCTATCCCGTTATTTGACGAGTTAGATCTCCTCTTGGAGACTATATTTCGATGTTCCTCTGGGTCCCTTCGATATGAATAACACCTGAGGGGCTCCAAATGGGGTTCATCATATCATACAAAAACGGGTCAAAATTGACCCTATTTTTTATTAGATATATAATATTTCATATATTGAATTTCGAAAATATGAAGATCATTATAAACGAGATTTCAAATTTGAAAAATCAAGGAATTCAATTGTAAGATAAATTAGATTGTGATCGGATTCTTTCTGATTTTCAAGATATTGATGATACCGCTCGGAAAAATTAATATGTGTTATCGAAATCCTATTCTTTTATAAAGAGAATTTGACACGCTATTTATGACTCCCTCGCATATAACAATTACATCAACAAGTTTGTCCCGTTATTCACTGCTGTCGAAAGGGTCAGAAGTGAATTGCTCGAACAATATGAAATCAAACGCACAATTAACTCGAAAATAAAAACAATAAAAGAGAGTATCTATCAAAATGAAAATTCCCTCTTTGATTGCCACAACACAGTGAATGAAATTCTCACCAAGGATTGACATGTACAATACCATACCCGCTGCAAGTATGAGTATATACAGGTACGGAACAGAAATTCTATAACCCCAGTGATTAAATCACCGAGATAAATAATTACATAGCCAGGTATGCGCTTAATCGCATAGAACGAATTTATATGAGTTGAAATTCTATAGACAGGTAATGAACACTGTCGGGAGTGGGTGAGCACATCCACGAATTGTTCACTACAATTTAATTCGTACATTAATTTATAATGGTAAATGAAGAACTAACGACTACATTAGCACGTGAACGATTAGCTGCGATTAAGAGATATATTCCAGTTTGTGATTCCGTTTGAAACAAATTAAAAGCAAGACAACAATTTCAATCTGATTGAACAACGGATACTGAACAGTTATTTAAACCCGTCACTTCAACTACTGAGAGGGTTATTTTGGGAGAAACTATTGACGAAGAAGATAGAAAAAAGAGTATTATCCCGTAGTTAAAATAGATAGCTGGAGATAAACATGGTGATGTTACTAAAACAAAGGTGTTTCTTTAGTTGATAAATTTACTAAAGGGGCTAAAACGCAAATAAAACAATTTCACTTGTTTAACCATAAAGATTGTCACGCTTTTGGTGATTTTGCTGCTAATAGCTATTATTCAAGAAACAAGTGCGAAGCGGCGACGATAATAATGCAATCTGGAGGATTCAAGCAGATCCTGCACATCCGGATAATGACCGCGGTAAAGTAAATATAACAAAACTATCACTGTGGATGCCAATAATGACTCCATCAATCACCGCAGAAAACAGATTACTATCATTTATGGATACAGGCGGCAAATCATTGCTATCATGGCTAACAACAACAACTGATACTATGGATAGTACTGTTAATGGTATATCTACTTGGCATCTGGCATCAAAACAAGGGATTTCTGCGCGACGGCATATATTAGTTGCGTTACAGGATTAAACACGGTTGGATTAACAATTACGCAGCCATATAATATTTGATCAATTGGGTGTTAATGAAGTCTTGTTGAGGATTAACGGCCACCAGGAACCATTTGAGGATATTTTACTTAATTACTAACAAAACCAAATAGAACGCGCGTATTATCGTTTGTTGTCATGTATGGGACGCAATAATAATGTAGATACTGGTCTGCAAATATCACAATGGGATTTTAGAAAACTATATCCCATCTACTACTTTTCGTTGGAACATCTTGACTTAACCAGACAATACGTCGTTGACATACACTTTCGAGCTCGTGTAACCGCTCCTCCTGCTGGTGGTTACAGAGCAGTTGCTGTCATTCACAGTGACAAATCAATGATACTCGAAGGTGTTCGTGGACGAATGAGGGCAATTGATGCAACAGTGGAAAATATGTTGCAGACAATTAGATCAATCTGTTATTAAATAAAATGTCGGACAGTCATGTTAGTGTTACGTTAACTAGTGGTCAAATTAAAAAAATGCAATCGGAATCATCTAAAAAATGTGGAACCACAAGATCGCTGAAGCATAATCAAATGTCTGGTGGTCAGAATACACTGTCATTGACAGCTCGTCAGACAAAACACTTCAATGATGCCATCAAAGATAAAAAAGGTGTTCAGGTCACTCTCATGATAAAATCAGGTGGTATATTCCCACTTTTCGCTGCGTTACCAGCGTTGCTTGCGGCAGCGGCCCCAGCGGTAGTAAAAGCCGCCGCGCTAGGAGCCGTTGGTAAAGCGGCAGGGATAGCAGTAAAGAAAGTTACCGAGCAGGGATACAAAAAAAAAGAAACGATCAGGAATGGGTCTAAGACTACCAGGAACTCCGTATTCATGGTACAGCGGAAACGGCCTGAGACTAGGAACAATTTACTAACTCGAGAACCAAGGGTTCTGTCGCGAGAACATATAGTTCCCATGTCAAATTTTGATTTACTCGATGCTGATAAAAAACTAGCGATAACAAACTTTAGAAGTGTCTTTATGAGAGATCAATTACCACAACAACAAAACAACGCTGAAACCGGTATCATTTATCTCGATAACAGCACCGGACCTGGAACCCACTGGGTTGCATACGCTTTTGATCCTCGTGTGATTGTTTATTTTGATTCATATGGGTTAGCACCGCCTAAAGAATTTATGCGTTATATAAAACGCTTAAACTCCGATCTGGTCTTCCACGCTACCATCACAGAAAATGAATGACCCACCAATATGCGGCATAGTAGTATTAAATGTACTCAACGCCATTTCATCATCGGGAAAACCACCACATAAAACCGTACACGAATATGCGAGTAATCGCTTTTTAGAGAGATTTAGAGTATAATGATTGATATTTGGGGGAAAAAATATAATCGTAGATGAAATATCCGAAATGTTAAACCTCGCAAGTGTTGACCCAAATGAAATAGTTGTGTTTCAAGATCGTCAGGGTAAATTGAAAACTAGTAATGTTTCTCTTGATGATATTTTAGTTAAACAACGCGGTGTAACGGGAAATGCTATCGCGGTATTTTCCGATCAGGATAAAATTAAACCAGATGTTCTCATTTCAACTATTGTGGACAGATTTAACAATTTAGAACCATTAAAGAAAACTACGCGATGAATACGACGACCATATAACTAAACTTGATCAGTTTTCTGAATTACAAAGAAGTATAATTGACAATATGGACAAACCGCTATTAGCTTTCTTTGGAAATCCACCGGTGACCACACCGAAACTCATAAAGATAAAAACCTCCATGGATAATTTGGCAAAGTTGCGATCCGATTATGACGCTCATATCGAACAATTTACTACGTTACGTAAAAACGTTTAAAAAAAACGATGATGCCGTCGATATTTTTTTGGGTAAAAATGCTAAACCCGAAGAAGTCAAAACAGATCTCGTTGGTATTATCGCGAAACTCGATGAAATAACAGCGAATAATTAGTGAATAGAAGTTGTTCGCGAAGATATTAAAACGACCAACGATGTCATCAGAGATGATCTACCGAGGATGATATAAAAACTTGAAAAAAAAAATCCCTCACGAACAAAAAAATATCGTAAATAATGTGTACGCGATCCAACACGGATCATTTACGTGGACACCATCCACTAACATATTAAATATCACCGCGGCCATCAAAGTTATTTATCGATTAATACTAGTGTCGCCGACTCAAATTAATATTTCATCAATGAGTTCATCTAGGGTCAACACTATGATATCAACCATCGTCGACACGTGAACGATTCACAATAATATCCACTAATACTAATGTAGCTAGGGCTTCAGTAACATGGTATGTGGAATTCGTAGTGGATTTAAGCAAACAACTGAATTGAATTCGATGGCGAATTTAACGCCAGCAATTTGAAATTTATTATAATAAATAAAATGTCATAATTGGCAAAGTCACAGCAATATAGCTTTAATCAGGTTAGAAAATTTAAAACTAAACTCAAAACACTCACTGAGGAGTACCAAACAAAAATAAAAAATATCGACCAAGAATCACTGCAGTTGACATTACCGTGTACTCGGTATCAGGTGTAATCACCGGAGCTGGTATTATACTCTCTTCGTTGATAGCTGTTCCAATTTGTATATCAGCGATGACAACAATCGCTGGAATAATTTTGATTATAACAAAAAAATATCATCATGCAGCCAGCGCAAACTGTAGGATTACGTAGTTAAGTTCCATGTTGTGTCAGCCGCGTACTTCCAATTATCCTCGATGATATCGTCCTCCCTCGATGATACATTAATATCCGATAGTGTGTTTTCGGCGAAGGTACGTGTTTATGATTCCGCAATGCCAAAATTAGAAAAACAATATGAGTATAATAACAACAGCAACATCGCAAGAACTACTTCAACGAATAGCGGAATATGCCACACCGGTGAAAACAAGCATGATTTCAATAACCTCAACGAATCCTGAATTCAGTGTGAATTTCCCTCACTGCGATTTCGGTGAAAGAGATGGCACTAGCAAAATCACGAGTATATCACAGTTGGACAAATATTAGATCAAAATCGTTTGGCGGTCAACAACCTAACAATTTGAACAAATTAATAATGAATTACAGCGCAGAATAAAATCCATTACTGGAAAAGAATCGAAATTCGCTATAACGGTTCATGAACCAACACTATCATCTGCCATTGAGATAAACTCACCCGGATATGTCGTAGACATCTATCAGAGTTCTATAAGGACCGTGCTAGGATGGCCTGAAAAATCACCTCCACCTGAACCAAAAACGTCTGATTTTACCACAGATGAGATTAAAAATGATAGTGATATAATTTTAACTCTTCTAAGAGAAGAATATATAACAAAAGTAAAGACAATATATTTTGAATTATATAGGAAGGGTTTCTCTGGGTTGCATTTTGAATTTGAGCACGATGGTAAAAAGAACAGACTCGATTCTATTAGATGAACATATTAATGTTATTTTTGAAAACAACAAATTAATTTTTCGAATCTGATAGAGAGAGACTACGGCAAAGATTTCAGAAATATATTTTGGATGTAACGGGTTCACGTGATGAAATCATAAAAATAATAAAAGATATGAACATTTATATAAAAAATATTAAAAAACTAAATGAATTTTTTATAAAATCTTTTGATGAATCTATTGACATGTGAGAAGGAGAGAAACAAAAATTTATATCCGCATATAATTTAACAAGAGAAGAGTTATTAAATTTTAAATTACCAGGATATAACGTCCGACAGATGGAAAATATCTCAATGACAAATTCGATGATGGTTTTAAAAGGATTCACGACGCATGGATACAACAACACAAGTGTTCAAATATCCTCAAACGTAATAATGACCCAGACAGTGTTGGTAGGCATATCGCTCCTCAAACCGTCAATATATCCTATGTGATTGCAGTGAATTTAGTATGGGATGTTATCGAAGGAAGTTACCAAATAAATCTCGAAAGATCAAATCAAGCTCAACAGGATATATTTTATACTCATTTGCTAATCATTGAAAATCCAACTAATCCAGTGCATATGAGATGTAATAATGATTCGTTAACGAGAATTAATTTCAAACTCACCGACCAGTCCAATAATCTAATTGATTTACGAGGTGAGGTTTTACAAATTAGTCTGTTTGTGAAATCCTAAATTGCTAGCAATTTCAAGGATTTTCAATTCGTGTCCGCAGCGACAACCGTGCCAGGTCTGTAGCGTAAAATCCTAAAGGATTTCTCTTTTTTGTCTGCCTGAATTGGTTTCAGTTTGAGATCCTTTAGGATTTTGTTTGAAATAGTTTCGGTTGAAATCCTTTAGGATTTCACTGAAATAGTTTCGGTTTGCTTGAAATAGTTTTGGTCTGTCAACTCTCTTTGTTGTAAAATGGAAAACCACATGCAGCCCTTTAATTGAAAAATTAAGTCTCTGTGGAAGGCTTATTTCGGCTTGAAACCTTTGTCTGTCCACCCTCTCTGCTCCTCGAACTAAATAAAGGTTTAGAAATAGGCTATGCCTCCAATAATGAATTTAGTAAAGTAGTTTATTTTGATATCTAATTATCATATACGTTTAAATTTCGGCCCATATTATGTTAAATCGTACAAAAACATTATATAGTGGTGCATCTGTTTTAATGGCAGCTCAAATAAGAGCGTCAGAGCTATGATAATGGCATTCAAAGTTATCAGTAATCAATAACTCCATAATCACGCACATTCCATATTTAACCTCGAACAAGACATATGTATGTACTGTGATAATTACGTTACAAGTCAGATAGAGACAATGTAATTGAATCACATCAAAAAGCATTGACGTGTAAAAGTATTTTAAATGTAAATTATCACCAATCCAAATAGTCGGCTAAATGTTATTTGGATTTGCTAAAGGTTTTAAACCAACCAATTAGATTATTAAAGCACAATAGACGGTAAATATTAGCGAGATTAATTTCATGCTGATAGTGTGTGTGTTCGTCTGACTAACATCTTGAAGAGGGAGTAGCATAAACGTTGAAGTCATAAGAAGCGTAATAAAAACATAGAGCTAAGCGATAACATGTGCATTTAGTTTTAGTAACTTTAGGAACATTGACCTTCATCAGAACGTGAAACAATGCAAGCGTATACAAAGGAGTGAACAGATTTAGAACTCATCAAATTGAGCAAGTCGCAAAAATGCGAACAATGCAAAACGCACTATGTACACGTTTGGAGCAACATACACTAAGTTATAGCTTTGATTTCATGATGTGCAAATGAGAAATGTAAACCTGAGACCAATATACTTCGTCAGCTGGCATGTCTAACAAATAGAGAGCGAGTTGTGCTCGCATCTGCCTAATTCGTCTTAGATGTTTAGAGTCTAAGACATTGCAAGCACTACACTTTTTGTTGGGTAAAACATGCAACTCTTTAGGGAAGACAATCTTTTAATCTACATGAAAAAATATCCTGATTTACATAACTGAGGCAGCAGGTGCACCACTCAATTTGTCCATTTCATGTAATAACATACTTACGATGATTCTGTCACACGGCTCATTTGATGTTTTGACACATTTGACGGTCATGTATGCCCAGTTCTCCCTGTCCTGGTAGTAAGCCACATGCTATTCAAAGAAATGTGTAGATATTGGCAACTGGTACGAAAACAATTCAGGCAACCATCCAGTACCTTTGATAAAACTACAGACAATAAATACCAAACTAGATTCGATGGAACGAAAGGAAAAGGGCTATTATTCAAATCATCTCATCAAAATTGCTTCATTATTCACTATTAGTGTATGAGCTTATTATCAGGATTATTATTCGGTAAACAACGAAGGAATAAATATATCGAACAGGGTCAGGGTTTTGGAGATTCCTAATTGAATTTTGTAGGTCATTGTGTTGTATATAAACAAGACTCATTAGAGTATTTTAGAAGTTTTGTTCCATTAGGTAATGGTTGTTTTTAGAAAATGCTAATTATGACCTGATGTCGAACAGAGAACTATATTATCTGGTGACTGCGATGATTTTACCAGTAATACTTTAACATCTAGCACATTAATATGTATTTATGTTGTGACCGGTTTGAGTCTAATCATATGTTTGTCAAATTACTCAGTTCAAGTGATTATTTTCTCTGAAAATACAAAAATGCTCTGATAACATTATTGGATAAAGACATTCACTGAAATATATATTTAATTCAAAACTAAAATAATATTTTTTTTAGTCAACAAGAGACTGTTGACACATCAGTATATGGCAGGTTTTAACAGACACGTCATTGCTTTTAATTTGTTTGTTTTCGGGACTTGAACTGAGTTTCGTTCAGGACTTTTTACTACTAGGACTTGTGTCTTTGCTTCTTGGATTATGTTTGAGTTGATTTGCAATAGTGGATGTTCTTTTCTTCTCATTTTTCAGTTCGTAATCTAAGGAAATAAAATATTTGTTATCTTGTCGACTTCACTCTTTTATATTACTTAGTTTAAGAGAATAGACTCGTAACAGAACGAACTAAGGTCGATAAGTAAACACATTATGTTTCTGCTTTAACATTTGAGTTATTAAATTATTATATAAAACTTTTTATTTTAATAAATAATGCATTGTATTTTCAGTTCTCCTTCACAAACGACTGAAAACTAATCAATCTAGGGACAATAAGATATTTGTAACTTGGTAATTACTGGTTACTTTTTGGGGGGAATTGGGAATAGATATATCATTGATAGTGTTATCTAAATACCACAATTGTTCCCCCACTGTGCCTCCTTCCATTGTATCAATCTGCCATTGTCATTTATAGAAATTCGTTTTACTATTTAGTTTGATTCATCTCCCATCATACTGGATATTGCATAATTGCATTACGTTATTTTGTTGCATCTATTCGTCTGAGGGGAAAGTAATATTTAAACGTGACTGTACTGTAAAATGTGTATATTACACGTTATGGCACGTCTTGAATTTCTTTGTATGATATTATATTTGATGTTTCATTTGAAAGTTTTATTGACTTTCCTTGTCTATTACGTCTCTAAATGATTGAGTTTTACAAATGTTTAATTGGATTGTTTTTGTTTACATCACGAACGCTTATTGTTTTCCAACCTTGTTGTTGATTCTTTCCATATCATCAGCGAAACCTGTTATTACATATGCTTTATAAATATCAAGTATAGGATATCTAATAATGTTTATATATAAGAGAACTGAGTTAGTCTCCATGGATACTCAGTTTATATTCAGTTTGTTCTTGCAACCTAACTGCAAAGTATTGACTTTAACAACTAACTAAATAGAAATAGGTCTGTTCAGGAATTAAGTATGGCGTTTTCACAATTATTGATTCGCATCCTACTTTCGTAGCCCGTATCCCCAGACCATGTATAATACCTGTATAACAAACAGTATGTGATTAATAATAAAAAAGCAAAGTATTGTGGTTGCAAATGGTCGATTGACTTTCCATTCTCGCAACCCAGCTTGTTTTAGATACGCTCATACAGATATACGTGTATGTGTGTGTATGAGTGCGATAAAAGACAACGAACAGTCCAAACCCAGTTTCTAAAATGCCTGATATATTTCTACTCTAAATGAGTCTTTTCAAACGCAAAACAGAGAGAATACAACCAAATATCAAAAAGGAAGGAACTTACAAACTTGTAAATAATTATTTGTACGGCGATTAAAATCTTAAATTATTTTTTTACAGTTGGCTTCAACTTGATACTGATAATGAATACTGAATTCTACTGAACTATAATTTGATGTCACATTGATATTTGATTAACATAAATTATATACCAGATGCTTCATTGTTTTAGTAGCAACTACAGATGGATTTTCAATTCGTAATATAATATTTAATTTAAAAGAATTTCTTAGACTAAGAACTGATGGTCGCAACAAGATGATGCACTGTATTGTGAGTGATTGTATTTTATGTTAGTCTTGTTTTAAATGGCCTGTTTTATATGTACTAATGTGGTGTATCCAGTAAAATTTATTTTCTTTTTGGGTTGTGAGCATTTGCATTTAGTGCTACAACACTTAAACGTATAAGTAAAGTATTTATTCCTTTTAAATATAATCAAGCTATATCTATTGGATATGTAATACTGTCACATTTTATACGGTACAGGACGTGAATAATAAGAAAAGGGTAAACTGAGATATGTAAAGGCAGCCTGCACAACAACGGTTAGTTATGCTGGCGACGATAAAGGAGGCAAGCTTCAAATAGTCCTACCTCTTGTGGTTTGAGTTGTATAATCAGCAGCTTCCACTTTGGTTCTGACGTAGTAAATAAATCTTTTTTTTCTCAATGCATTGACACAGTAGATGTACCAACAAGTCTGGAATGCTATTCCTAAATTACTGTGCCAGCTTTAAAGCAGTTACTACTCATATAATGTCTTTTAACGATCTATCCAATTAGTTCCCTGATGTATCAGTCGCCTAATATGGGATCCTTAATCAGTTAATAAAATTGAATAATTATAACTTAAAATCGACTTTACAGAATTAGTGTTTGAATATCTTTAACATTAAGCATAATACCTTTTCTTAAACCTTTGCATGCTTTTTTATATCTTTTTATTCTTTATTTTACAGCACATATTGTGACTCGAATATGACGTAAAGTGCTTGTATATTAGCCACAAAGGTTTTAGAAATATCTATGCATGACCTCTAGTGCAATTACTATTATTATATTACTTTTTTATTGGATATTACGTTCTTATATTACTTTTTTTATTGGATATTACGTTCTTATATTTACTATATTTAAGAGGCTGAATTATACTAAAATGTTACTCATGGTTATTTCCGTTAAAAACTATTTGTATCCGTTATCTTGAGAAATGTACTTTTGTTATGATTACATTTGTATTAGATATCATTAGAGCTATACAATTCATGTCGAAAATTCTGAACTTGTTTTAAACAAAGCTGATACAGAGGAATATTTGATTTTATTTTACTTCATAGCTTACTTATTACTTTTGTTTTATTTATGAATTTATTTAGTTTTAATCTATAGAATAAAACGCATGTGCAGGCAATATGAACTTGCTCTATACATTAATCAACATCAATGTCGCGATTATATATGTGACGTAGAAATAACAGGGCAGTATGGGCCTAGAGTTAAACTTTAGAATTATATCGAAATTCATAACCACGTTTGTTGATGAAAGTTTGTATTTGTGGCAAGAATCTGAGAAACCCACATTCTTAAAATTAATAACATATGTTTTAAATAGATTTTGATAAATGTTATAAAGCCCCATATATAGAAATGTATTGTTCCAGTTATATTTCATATATCAGCCAACAGTTTTACTAAACGCTCTTTAAAAATCAGTTAAAAGCGTACCTCTTTTTCATAATTTCGCGACTTCACCAGAATGGATTGACCGTTTTTCAATGTTCGTGCAAAATATACGTCAGCATCTGGATTAATGTTATGATTCCTCTTCAAATCTAAAGTAAGAATGTCTGACCCACGTGTAATATGAAAGGTCAGACTATTCGGGAGGTCAAGGTCAATGAGTGTACGTTTGTCGGTATGGAACATGGTGGTCACATCCTTAAGCCAAACTGTTTCAAAGCTTGTGGGTGTTCCTAAAACGCAGATGAGAAAGTGTTTTGGAAACAATATCAACAATAGAATCAAGGAGTAAATTACCGATATAGATGCAGTAGCCCAAATAATAAAAATAATGTTAATAATAATAATAATAATAATAATAATAATAATAATGATAATAATAATAATAATAATATTCATAATCGAGCATGACAATAATCATACACACACATACATACATACATACATACATACATACATACATACATACATACATACATACATACATACATACATACATACATACATACATACATACATACATACATACATACATACATACATACATACATACATACATACATACATACATACATACATACATATATATATATATATATATATATACATATATATATATATATATATATATATATATATATATATATATCACTTTATTTCAAACATTGGACAGACGTCGGTTTGCATGTTTTCTACATTGTGTGTCCATGCAATTAACAGCTGCGTTGCTGCATCAATAAAATGGCGGTTTTTACATTTGACACTAATTTGAAACAATATTATCGTGTGCATATTACACTTGATATCGTATATTTTGTAAATGTAATGGCTGTACTCGTGTCTTGTTTTCAATAAATTGATGATTTGACGGGTAATGCTAGTTTGGGCCACAAAAAAATAGAATGGTTGTATCTGACAGACAAAATACTCTTCAAAACAATAGAACGGTTGTATCTGACACACATAATAATTTTGAAAACAATAGAACGGTTGTATCTGACAGACATAATACTCTTTAAAACAAAAGAAAGGTGGTATCTGACAGACATAATAATCTTCAAAACAATAGAAAGGTAGTATCTGACGGACATAATAATGTATCATCTTCAAAAAAATCAAAATACACATTGTGAGTTTAGTTGTAAGAATATTTGTCCCTCGGTTGTTATTGTATACATTACAACATATGTGGCCTTGTCATGTTTGCAGTCTAGCACTGAAAAGCACACATTGTCGACATTTCGACAGTCACTTAAAAACAGTGATTAACTAATTAAACATTATTACACCATTTAATGGAGAATTTTTCATTCCTGAAACAATTTCACCTGCTATTGTAGAGTATTAAACGTATAAAATAGTGTATGAGTTCTGATTAACGCATATACATAGGTCAGATATGTTCAGTCGCCCACGCTGTCCATCACTCATGTTGTATACTATATCTTCAAACGTAATGCATGACGTCTAGGTTTCGCTTTCTGGAATTTGTTTGTTTGTATGCGTTTATTGGCGGCTTCTCTTTGATTGATAAATATACAGAAGAGTATGTAGCTGATTTATTTAAAGATCTTTTAATCCCAATATGGATCTAGAGCCATGAGGGATAAAGGGACACGTCCATTAATCGCGATATTCCACTGGCTAAATGATATACAAGAGAAATAAATGGTGGCGATTACTTTTGCGGTTCTTGCCTCTAGTGTATTTTGGCAGGATTCATTCATACCAACATCATGCGTGTTCACAGCAAATACATACATCTATGTATAAAGATGCTGATAAGTTCTTATGTTTGTTACAAGTAAACGTTTATATACTATTCCATATAATTTGTACTGCTTGTAAAATAAACAATAGAACTTACCGATGCTTGTTTCGAATTTCGAATCTGATATTTTGACATAGTTAATTGGGATAGAATATTAATGTATTCGTTTTAGATTGTATTATCCCATCCAGATCATTGCGTTTACATTCCCTGTTTCAATTCTGGTACATCTGCAATACTAACTCTTTTATAATTCACTTTCATCATGAAGTCAGTTGTACATAACCTTGGTAATGTAATGACCGCTTTCATTACCATATAAATCTGTAAGTCATGGACACCTTTAAGATTTACAAACTTGGCCATATTAGCTTTGTCTTTTCCCTTTAGCTGGTTTAAAATCGCAATTTCGTTTTCAAGTGTTACAATCTATGCACGCAATCTATACCAATCTATACCAAAATATCTTCGGCGCAATACAAATACATGATCATAGTAGCGACACTCAGAAACAAATAGCAAATGTGTAAAGTTATTTCAAATTAGAATTGTTAGTCAATTCCATATTTGTTCAATAGTACTTATAATACAATGGCGAATACGTACAATATATTCATACTATTCGTTAGAAATATGTTGGTATCCTACAGTAAAAGCAGGGGAAGACACAATTGATGGTAAGGCCATCCCTGCTGTTTTATTAATTTGAGCACATGATTGAGATTTTTTAGCCGTGTCCTTTTAGTTCGTCTAAGATCCAAATAATGTTTATAAGTGGATAATAACAACTTATACTGGATACTTCAAAAGCACTATTTCATTTATTATCTGATAAAGTAATGATAATGTGTTATTTGTTTTCCTTCATATATATATATATATATATATATATATATATATATATATATATATAGAGAGAGAGAGAGAGAGAGAGAGAGAGAGAGAGAGAGAGAGAGAGAGAGAGAGAGAGAGAGAGAGCCACGTTTGGCATCATTTTGTCTGCCACAAAATGTATTTTTGGTTTCATCTGCACCTATTCGAATCTATGCGGAAGTAGTTGATTACCCATGGTCTAGTGTTTGCCTACACATTGAAAACGTTTATTGATGTTCTGATGTCTCGTTATCCTATTGATGAATAGGCCTATTGCAGTAAAGAATTTAAAGACAATAATTGCTAAAACTTTAACAAACTTATAATAATTGTCCAGACTTTAACAAACATATAATAATTGTCACAACTTTAACAAACATATAATATGTATCCATACTTTAACAAACAATATCATAATTGTCTAGACTTTAAAAAAAAATATAATAATTGTCTAGACTTTAACAAAAATATAAGTGATAGTATGCAGGAATAAAATATTGAGTCTATTATTAAATGTAGGGACTTATCTTTATTCAAGAAATATAATCATTCAATCATATAAATTTAAAGAACCCTAATAATGTGAATTTACTACATATAAAATAAACTGTTGGTTCTATTTTTTCCATTTACAACATCAAATATAGAGCCAAATAGATATGATGATAAATAAAATGTCCTTTAGCAGCAGAGAGGGAAAATCCTACAACGTTTTCAGACAAATTTTGATTGAAATCTTAAAACAAAAAAATAAGACTTCCAACAAAATCTCATTTTAACCAAAAAAGAGGGCGAACCCTACAATGTTTTCAGACAAAATTTTGATTGAATCCTTAAAACGAGCCTTCCTACGATCTCATTTTAACCCAAAAAAATGTCTCAGGGGCAAACCCTACAACGTTTTCAGACAAAAAATTGATTGAAATCTTAATTAGCCTTCCCTACGAAATCTCATTTTAACTAAAAAAATGAAAACGGAGATTTTTACGATTTTTTAATCAATTTTGGTCGCAACTTGTTGTCATCCGCCCTCTCTGCTGCCATGGGTTAACAAAAAATAATAAATGATTTGATCAAGTCTTTAGGATCTCACAAACAAACTAATCGCTAACACCTCTTCTTGTAAATCAATCAGATTATTTGATTGGTCGGTGAGTTTGAAATTAATTCTGGTTAATGAATTATTATGGCATCGCATGTAGACAGGATTAATTGGGTTTTCAATAATTAGGAATCCTGGAGGAGCTGTTGGTGCAAACGAATAAAGAATATATCCTTGCTGAGCTTGATTTGATCGTTCGAGATTAATTTGATAGCTTCCTTCGATAATATCACATGCTAAATTGAGCGCAATCACTGAGGATATATTCACGTTGAACGGAGCGATATGCCTACCGCCACCATCTGGATCATTATTATGTTTGAGGATTTTTATTTCCTGTGATGCTGTTTTTTTCCATGCATCATGAATTATTTTAAAACCAACATCGATGGTGTCACTGAGAAGTTTTTTTAGTTCCGGTACGTTATATACCGGTAGTTTGAATGTCGGAATATCCTTCACGGGAAATTTATATTGTTTTGCAAATTCTGTTCTCGATAGGGGATTATCGTCATCTAATATATCCTGAATAATTTTTAGGTTAAATGTTTCCATATCGTCGATAATTTTGTTGCATGTTTCTACGACGCTGATAAATTCATCTCGGGTGAGAGAGCCGGATTTAAGAGATATTAACAACAGCGAAAAATCATTATTCATTGCTGTGAAATTTTTAACGATTTCAGATTCGTTAACAAAACGATGTCTCTCTAATCTACCCTCCCCAATTAGTTTAAATCCGAAACCAAAAAAATCTCTAGTGAATTGGTGATCTTTATAACTCTTTATTGGATTATCAGGTTTTATTCTGTCTGTGATATAATCAGTTTTTTGTGGTTCTGGTAAATCAACGGTTTTCCCCCCTGGTGGTAATTCAGGCCATCCTAGTACGGTTCTAATAGAACTCTGATAGATATCTACGACGTATCCTTCTGTGTTTATCTCAATTGCGGATGATAGCGTCGGCTCATGAACTGTTATAGCGATTTTCGATTCTGTTCCAGTAATCGATTTTATTCTACGCGCGAATTCATTATTGATTTGTTCGATTTGGTATGATCCGGTTGGTATCGAAACGACGTTCCAGTCTGGGGTACCGTCGTCTTTATTCTTATTTGCAAACACTAAAGAATTATTGGGTTGTTGACCACCAAATGATTTTGATCTGATATTAGGCCAACTGTGGTATACTCGTATTTTTGCTAGCGCTATCTCCTTCACGGGGACTGGGCTAGGGAAATTCACACTAAACTCGGGTTCCGTTGATGTTATTGATATCATGCTTGTTTGTACTGGGTTCGTGTTCTCCACTACTCGTTGAAGTAATTCCATCGGTGTCGTCATTGTTATTATACTCATGTTGTATTTCTAATTTTGACACCGCGGAATCATAAATACTGACCATCACTGAGAACTCACAATCTGGTATAGTTGAGATTATTGAGATCATTTTGGTTTTTGGGTTCGTGTTTGGGTTTGTTTTTGGGTTCGTGTTTTCTAATTCAATCGGTGTTGTCATTGTTATTATATTCATTGTGTTGCTCTAATTTCGATATCGCGGAATCAAAAATACTGACCATCGCTGAGAATTCACTATCTGATATAATTGTATTATCGAGTGACGACGATATCATCAGGGATAACTGCGAATATGCGGTTGATGCAATATGAAATTGAATTAAGTAATTCTGCAGTTTACTCTGGCTGCATGATGATATCTTTTTTGCTATCCCGGTTGATATACCCCCGATTGTAGCCACCGCAGAAATGCAAATTGGAACTACGACCGGGGCAATCATTGTAACCGATGCAAGTATTATTCCGGCGCCAGCGAGAACGCTTGACACCGAGTACATAGTAATATCAATTGCGGTGATTCTTCGTCGGTATTTTTTTATTTTTATTTGATACTCCTCAGTGAGGGTTTTGAGTCTAGTCTGAAATTCTCTGACCTGATCATAGCGACATTGAGTTGATGAAATCATTGTTATTTTAAAAACGCTAGCATTTTCAATTGTGAAATCCGAAGGATTTTCCTTTCAATTTAGTTATTTACTTAAATCCGCTACAAGTTCTAAACACCAGGTTATTTTTGTTCTAATGGTGGAGCTATTAACCGCGACGACATTAAAGTCTAGTTTGCGACCATCAAAAATAAACGTCGCGGTGCCACCAGAGTAGGTTTTACCGTCCGCGATCATATTAAATTGATCTACAGAGATCCACGTTAGCCTGTAGATACCATCGATCCAAGTATGCCCGATGATATCATCGAAACTCGATCCGCCCAAGAGACCGATGGACAGCGTAGTATCAACGTCTCTTGTCCAATCCATGGTTCCATGCTCGACCGTATACACGATATTTTTAACTTCAGTGTCTAGATGCGGAATCTTTATCTTTTCAAAATTTTCTTTAAGTTAAAAGTCGGAAATATCGAGATAATTTACCCTGATTCTGGCAGGATCTATTGTTTTCCCCCTCTCCTCCTTGTTAGAAAAGAATGAAACCAGAAGTTCGTTGATTCTAATCCGTGCTTGGGTTTTAATATGGTTGTCGATGTTAGAAAATTTCGTCGTGATATCTTGGGGTTTACTGCCCTCAAAGAACTTATTAACAATTTCGCTGGTGAGCTTTTGTTCGTCAATAGCGCTTTTAACTTCAGCGAGGGTCGGGCCTGTCAACGATGTGGTTTCAGACACAGGTGTTCTCCCTAGAAATCTATCAACGATGGTATTAAGTGTTGTTTGTCTCACCATAAACATATTAATATCTTTGAGAGTCATCGTAGATGTAGCCGGGACACCAAAGAAACTATTAGCGATGTAGGCATTGTGAGTGTGCTTGCCGATAAACTCACTGATTTCAGCGAGAGTCATTCCTGCCACAAGCGGGTTTCCAAAGAACCTACCAACAATGTCATTAGTGGGTTTTTGATCTTCTATTAGTTTAGAAATCTCGAGATAATTTGCCTTGATTTCTGAAGCAGTCATCATCCTTCCAGCTTCCTTGTTAGCGAAGAATGAATTCAACAAGTCTTTAATTTCAGCGAGAATCATGCCAACCACAAGCGGGGTTCCAAAGAATTTATGTACGACATTTTTGCGAAAATTATTATAACCTCGTATAAGATCATTCAGCTCACGTTCGTTGGTAGCAATCGCGTCGGTGATCGTAGACACAAGTGCACCTGGTTTAAGTCGTCCGTCGTTGGAATACAGCGCAATAGAGTTTTCAGCGGCGTCGCGCTGCCGTATCAAAATGTCATTCAATGACACATCACTGCTTTTCAATTTACCCTGTTTGTCCTGAAATACAACTATTTCGTTCGGGTCAACATTTACTAAATTTAACGTCTCAGCGATTTCATCTTTAATTTTTTTTTTATATCACCTGTCGCAGTGTCATCGGGTTTGGGTTTCAAAGATCTCCCCCAAATATCAATCATGTTATTGTAAAACTCTTTCTCTCTCTAAAATCGTTTTTGACGACTTCGTTGAAAAATCTTCGATTTTCTCCAGCGATTACTAGTGTATTCATTCACGACAACATGTGGTGGTTTTCCGCTTGGGTTACTCAAGGAGTTAGAAATAGCGTTAAGGACATTTAATACTTCGCTGCCACATATTGGTGGGTCATTCATTTGTTGTGTTGGTAGCGTAGAATACCAAGTCTTCATTGGAAGGGTTTTTATATAACGCATAAACTCTTTTGGTGGGGCTAATCCATATGAATCAAAATAGACAATCCCACGTGGATCAATAGCGTATGCAACCCAGTGAGTTCCGGGTCCGGTGCTGTTATCTAAATTAATGATTCCGGTTTCAACGCTGTTTGGTTGATGTGGTAATTGATCTTTCATAAAGACACCTGTGAAGTTTTTAATCGCGAGTTTTTTAGCAGCATCGAGTAAATCAAAATTGGACATCGGAATCAAAGATTCCATAACCATAGGTTCCTGAGTCATAGACTCTCCAATTAATAAACCGGTCCTAGTCTTAGACCCTTTCCGCTGTTCCACGAATACGGGGTTCCTGGTAGTCTTAGACCCTTTCCCTTTTTTTTATATCCTTTCCCAGTTGCCTTCTTTAGTGCCATTCCTGCTGCAGTACCAACGGCTCCTAACGCTGCCGCTTTAGCCACCGCTGGGGCAGCCGCTGCAATCAACGCTGGAATCGCAGCTAACAACGGAAATATACCGCCTGTTTTAATCATATTTTTGATAGCAGCCGCAGAGAGAGTAATCTGAACACCCTTTTTTGCTACTAGTGCATCATTGAAATGTTTCACCTGACGAGTTGTCAGCGATAGTTTATTTGCACCACCAGTCATTTGGTTGGGTTTCAACGTGATTGTGGTTCCACATTTTGTAGATGATTTTGATTGCAATTTTTTTAATTGACCAGGAGTTAACGCAACACTAATATTACTATATGACATTATACATAATTGATTGATTCTAAATCGTTTACAATTTCAATTACATGTTTTCCACTGGTGCATCTACCACTCTCATTCTTCCACCAACACCTTCAAGTAGCATTGATTTGTCGCTGAGAATGACAGCAACCGCTCTATAATCAGCAATAGCACCACGAGTCACATTAGCTCTAAAATGTATATCAACAACAGATTGTCTCATCAAATCGAGATGTTCCAGTGAAAAGTAATAGATTGGATACAGATTTTTAAAACCATATTGTGATATTTGCAAACCAGTATCCACATTTTGATCGCGTGCCATAAATGACAACAGACGATGATAAACTCGTGCAATATGATTTTCTGTGTAATTAAGTTGTATATCCTCGGATGGTTCCTGTTGGCCGTTTATTCTCAGTGAGACGTCTTTCACACCTAATTGATCAAATATCATATGACTGAAACGTTGATCGCCAACTCGTGTGTTATCCTGTAACGCAATAAATATATGACGTGGCGCAGAAACGCCTTGTTTTGATGCTAGATTCCACGTGAATAACCCGTTCAGATTTGATTGCTTCACATCTGTACTCACGGTTAGCCAACTCAACAACGACTTTCCTCCTTGGTCCATAAATGATAGTAATCGTTCTTCTGCGGTGATTGCTGTAGTCAACACTGGCATCCACAATGATATTTTTGTTAAATTGACTTTACCGGCATCAGCATTTGGATTTGCATTGTCTGCTGGAATCCTCCAGATTGTGTCACTATCATCACTCTTTCGTACAAGCGATACTGTATGCTTCGCTCCATAAATAACTTTTCGGACGTTTCTACAGAATCCAAATATATGATGCAGTGGAATCGCGCATGAAAATGATTTACGCGCTCCTTGCAACATTGAAATACGTGTTGCAGCTCCTAGATTGAAATTAACATCGTTGTTTATAATCATATCCTCGGCATCAATATTAGCGGTGCCAGCATTATTCTTTGGTCGTCTTACAACAAATTGTTTTCCTCCAGCGGTATTTGTAGCATCTTTTGCAAACATCATAGAAGGTCCTGCTGATCTTGTATAATCATCAGAATATCTCGCTAACCCGATTATTGTTGTAGCCACATCAACATCGCGATCTATCGCCTCAATTTCTTTTCCATCAATGAGATATTTTGCACTCTCAAATAACGCCATGATACCATTATTGACAAACCCGACTTGAGTACCAGCTGGATACTCTGTATCATCTGTTCGTATAATTTCTCCTTCGATTTCGATAAACGCTTCACAGGGCAAAAAGTATTTACTGGTATCATGGACTTGAAGATCGATTCTTGCTCGACTATTTGGGTCTATTGCATGATAGGCGTAATATTGATAATCGCGTACAGAATCATCCTTGCCAACTGGGGCGTCTATATCAAACGCTGGATCATGTGACTTTTTGAACATTTTATTCTATTTATCAGAGTCTAAATCGCGATTTTCCATTTTCATCGTCGTAGTTTTTTAAAGCCACTTCCTGCTATCATATTTGCAATATTGCTTTGGTCGGGGGTTAAAACCATCGACGCTAATTTTTCATCTACTGCGTTATTTATAATTTTACTAACATTTGCAGGCATTTCCGCTGTAGACGGTAACGGTTTTGAAAATCCTTTGGATTTCATCCGTGATTTCACTAATGATGTTAATTTATTCTTTGCGGCTGAAAACGCTTTTCCAGCAAGATCTCCAACAGCACCAATACCCTTATCACGAATAACATCAATTGCTTTCATTCCTAATTGTTTAGCCAACGGCATCACTTTTGGAGCCATTCTCGCAAATAACCCTAAAATGGTATTACCTAAACCATCTCCGTAGTATGCTCTATAAACCGGAAACCGTGAATTAACTACATAGACGAGGGTTGGTTTATCATGATTGTAGTGTATGATCATTTTTTGAAATCAGAAACAATTTTTCAATTGTTATTTATCTAATCAATTGACTTTTCAATTCAGTCACTATGATACCCACTTTCCACTAACTCGCCAATGAAATCTCGATATGTGCTGATATCCATGATACCACCCTGAAATAATCGTCTACAGATATCAGCTGCTTCATTAATTATTTCCGGTGAGTTATTTCCAGCTCGGAACCCTCCTACAAGAACCTCTAATCGTGATATATCACTGAGAACACTAACAGGACATGAAACGCTAGCGTTTCCAAATAGACCACTCCCCAGAAATGTCTTCTCATCGTATGGCTGTCTTATTTGGAGTTGAAATTTTATCTTGAAGTCTCTGTATTCATTCATCCTTCTATCTAAACTCCCAGTATTTATTTCATACACTATATCAGCCCATTCATTATGTGACATTCTATAATCCGAATAATTGTCCGTGAAAAACTTCTCTTGTGAATCATAGCTGTTAGCAGCGAATTCACCTAAATTGTCTATATCCTCGTTGAGAATTTGTTGTTTAGCGCTCTCGGTAAATATAATTGATTTAGGTAGTCCACTAACTAGTTCTTCCTGAAATCCTTTAAATTTTCGTTTCGAAGCGGTTGATATATCCTGAGGAAGTGATTGCAAGGATTTTTTTGTTTGTTTAGTTCTTTTTGCTATTTTTTCTAACACAGGAATAAGACCCTCTTCTTTTCTTTTACCGTCAGGATCATCTCCCAGTATAGCACGCTCTATCTCCTTCGTTGCTGTGGTTACTGGTTTAAACAATTCTTCAGATCCCGCAGCAAAATCAGTCTGAAGACTCTGTCGTTGTTGTAGTTTATTCCGTACAGAGTCACGAATTGGTACAAATCTCCTGATTGCATCTAATCGTTCACGAGCCAATCGGGTTGTTAATGCTTCATTGACCATTATTTGAAATCAGAAACAATTTCTCAATTGTAAAACAATTTTTCAATCCCGACCTAACACCATCGGATGGTCATGGAAGTGTTATTTGATTGTTTTAACAGCTCTATCAATGATGAGGAAAGTCACATAATTGTATATAAAATTAATAATATTGTGACTTTCCTCACTTTTTTGACATGTCGGATGATTTTTGATACCACCATGGAAGTGTTTTAACAGCTCTATCATTGATGTGGAAAGTCACATAATTGTATATAAAATTAATAATACTGTGACTTTCCACACCTTTTTGACATGTCGGATGATTTTTGATACGATCATGGAAGTGTTTTAACAGCTCTTTCATCGATGGGGAAAGTCACATAATTGTATATAAAATTAATAATACTGTGACTTTCCCCACTTTTCCATTGATCATCCATCGATTTTTGACATCCCTTGAGGGTCGGCTAAAAAAAATGATTAATGGTCGGGCAATCAAATAATGATAAATAGTCGGTCAATCAAATAATGATAAATGGTCGGTCAATCAAAATTGTTCATTTTCTTGAATTAACGCCCGTAGGTTTCTAACTTTAGAATTAACCTCCTTTTTCAATTCGTATTCGTACCCCAATTCTTTTCGTATTCGTTCTACGATGGTATACAACGGAGCGAACACACTCACGTCACTGGAAAATGCGAGAGAGTCCCGAATAGAATTCTGAATTCTCTTGATGAGCGCATACTTCTTTGGTAGCATATACTTGTTAGTGCTAACTCCGTATTCTATATCCTGAAAATCAGACATGATTTGATCAGGATTTAACCCATCTGATAGTACAATATCCCAACTTTTCAATTTTGAAATCTCGGATAAAATGCTATTCATGTTTTCAGAATTCATTATTCTATAATAATGATATATTTCTAAATGAAAAATATGACGCATTAGACATAACTCAATTGAACTTTTTGTCCCGTCCTTTTTGAAATAGCCGATCGATAAATCCCCTCTGCAACGAATCGTACTGAGGCTCTACAAATATCGAAATACTTGCCGGCTTCATATATTGATTGAAATATTTTTTCTTCGTTAGTTATTGTATTCAAAGATTTTACTGTTCTCGCTTTTTTTGAGCATTTTCCAGTCTCTCCTCGTTTGGTATTCTCACTTTATGTGATAGCCTGCAGATTTGATAAAGAATTGTTCTTTGGATTAGAATCGATATGATCAATAACAAAATCATCCTCGATCAATCCATAAAAGCATTCATACACGAAACGATGATTGCGATAAGTTTTCTTTCCCTTAACAGTGAACACCAAATACCCCATACCATTGTCAGCACCAACTGGTTTCTTCAGTCTACAGTGCCTTACAACACCATCACTGGATGCTTCATAATTTGTAATCAAGGGATGGTGTCTGAATTCTTGGTTCATTCGTATACATAATACTATTGTTTGTCTAATTCATTGTTTGGTTTAATGATGAATCTTTCGATGTAGTCTTGAGGAGTTCTTATGATTTTGTCAGGGACGTTGTCAGTGTCAGGGACTTTTTCAGGGTCATAATTTCTGATTGATTGTCCATTTTTTATTCTTTTATCATAATAACGCTTCAACTCCCTGTATCGCTTACCACCGCAATTTAGACACAACTGAGATTTTCCCCTGACCCCAACCCCACATCGTATGCAGGGTAACGGGTCAAGGCTTCCACGTCGAAAGCTTTGCATATGATATCCACAAAACTCATTTCTGCATGATTTGTTACACGGGGTTACTGATCCAATCATAAGCCACTTGCAGTGATTCATTATATATAAATTCTTCATTTAAATGCTTGTTTTAATTATAGCACGAGGGAATTAAGGAGAACGCCTTCGAAAAATGCTGAATTCAATGCTGATAAGGAGTTTAAAAGATTATTGAAAATTAATCCTAAATTTAATCTCGATAAACCAAAAAAAGTCCAATAGACGGAAACATGAAAGAGTTTAAGAGATTATTGAAGATTAATCCTAAATTTAATCTCGATAAACCCAAAAAACGTCCAAGAGACGGAAACATGAAAGAGTTTAAGAGATTATTAAAAATTAATCCTAAATTTAATCTCGATAAACCAAAAAAACGTAACAAACGTCCAATAGACGGAAACATGAAAGAGTTTAAGAGATTATTAAAAATTAATCCTAAATTTAATCTCCATAAACCCAAAAAACGTCCAAGAGACGGAAACATGAAAGAGTTTAAGAGATTATTAAAAATTAATCCTAAATTTAATCTCGATAAACCAAAAAAACGTAACAAAATTAATCCTAAATTTAATCTCGATAAACCAAAAAAACGTTTAATAGACGGAAACATGAAAGAGTTTAAGAGATTATTAAAAATTAATCCTAAATTTAATCTCGATAAACCCAAAAAAACGTCCAAGAGATTACCCTGGAAAGATGCTCAATTCAATCTCGATATAGTTTCTAATACACCAAAGAATACAATTCTTGATAAAGCCATGATTAGTAAAATCAGAGACTGTTTTAATGAATTCAAGCGTGATGGAGCATCTTATTGTTGGTCAACATTTCGAATTGATGGTGTTGTTGATGCTACCATGAATGATGAAAATGCAGCAGTGATAATTTCACGTGTTGGGGAAAAAAAGTATTTTTTCCGAATCAAATTCATTATCGAAGTCGATGGCAAATGGATTATTAGGGATAAATTTGAACCAATTCTCAAGAATAAAAAAGCTGTCATTGTGAGTAGAGATTCCAAACCAGGAATTCTAACCGGAATCGATAAGCCATACTACGAAAAATCTTATCCCGTAACAGCAATGGTTTATGGGATATATCCGTTAAATGATAAACCCGATATCGCAAAACTAGCTCCTATGAAATATTCGTCAGGGCTTAATTGTGTAGCAGAACGAATAATAGAACATTTCACAAATGTGTCCCGGGGAAATAAACTAACTGATCTGCGACGTAGGAAAATAACCGAGTGGGAACTGACAGTGAAACAGAACGGTGCAGAGATTTCTGATATAGCTAAATTAGAAACATCATTAAGATTCCCAATAACCGTTATGACGATAACCGGAGAGGTTTTATACGAACCGAAATATAACAAAAATGGAGCGCCAATACAGATTATTGATCATAACAAACACGCGTGGACACCTGCGGTAACAGTATTTCCACGAGAACGAACCGTGAAATATATCCCCGAGGAGTTCGTCGGGGATGTTTTCTATGAAGAGAAATTATTCGATGCTATTTATGCGTTGTGTAAAGATGATCCTGTGTCAGTGTGGTTACTTAGAAGTGATGAAGATCCCGAAATAGGATTCGATCAATTTGTAAGACCAAATGGCGAATTATATCGCGTTGAAGAATTAGATAACAGAATGAGAAAAATCGCTAGTGATTTTTCACCGGAGAATTCCCATGAAAAACTACTCACGGATAGTTTTACTATTCCATCAGTGGTAGCTCGCTTCGCAAGAGAAAAAAACTCATGGCGTCCAACACGAAGTTGAGTTGCGTCAAATTTGGTCATGGAGGACTGTGGAATACGAAATACTCACGTGATGGTATGATTTCAATTGATATATCCGCGTGTTATCCCGGAAGTTTTCTCGGATATGGGGAATGTGCTGAGTACTTCAAACGATTTGGACACCCCACGCATGAAATGACTCGTGTTGCGATTAATGGACCATTCCCTAATTTTGATTTAACCGGATTCGCTCGTGTGATATCATTTGAATTAGCGTCAGGATTACATCCGTGTAGTTATGTTTGGCTCGGTATACACCTATCTGAAAAGGCCTGGATGCCAATAGTGCTATTGAGATATATGATTGATTGTGGTATGCTAATATCGTTGATTGTTTCCGAGGCTATTATATGCTATCGAGCTCAGAAAGAAGTTTGGCTACCACAACCCGATCTAGATAGAATAATCAGCGAACAGCGAAAACAATTCCCTGATTTCAATGAAGAACAAATCATGAATCGGTCTAAGAAGTTATTTGAAATTAAAAAAGAACAAGCAAAAGATTTTGGACGAAGAATAATCGGTAAATTTACCCAGGGTGGACGATACGACAATGCAAAATATTCTTCGCGGTTGATCATAGATATCGCTGAATACGATTTTATTGTAACGGATTTAATGAAACAGGGAAAACTTGTATCCCGTAAGGATACTTTTCTATCCAATGGTGAGAAATTAGGTACGGTTGTTACCTACTGTGATGGATATAATTCCCAGTATACACATTTGAGAAGTTCAATGCTAGCCTATGCTTCTATTAATCTATTTTCGATGATAAATAGATTTCCTAATACCGCGGTTAGAGTGGCCACTGATTCGATGTATATACACAATAAATACAAATAAGCTGTAGCTAAATTCACAGATCCCGAAGAAAATTGGGGGCGTTGGCGATTTAAAAAGGAGATGCTACATGAGTATTGTGAATCCGCAGACGTTGCCATGGATGATAAATATCTTTCATATAACCGTATTGAAATTCAATCAGAATTTTCTAATGCACCACCGGTATCTGATCCAGTATGTAGATACAAGACAGTTTATTTAAACGGTTGTGGTGGGTCAGGAAAGACAACTCGTGCAATTGAATTATTTCGTCGGTCAACCATGATTGTGCTAACACCGACTCACAGACTCGCCAGAGAGATGATACAGCGAGGGGTAAATGCCTGTACTTACCATATTTTCTTTCGATGGAAGGGTGACAAATGGACTCCTGAGCGTATGGGTGATAAATTCATTCCTGAAATCATCATTTGGGATGAAATATGCACAGTGTCATTAGATGTATTACAAACATTTCTCGAGTGGTTGTTAAACAAAAACACAAAAGTCGTCATGTGCGGTGATCACGGCCAACCACCACCATTTGTCGGTGCATCTCCACATGAATGGCTAAGGGGTTTTGTAGACTATTATGAAGAAATTACCACTGATTATAGATCACTTGATGAACGATTACGAGAATTCAAAGCGCTAATTAGATTACAACCGGATAGAATCCAATGCGAAATAGCGCGTGGAGTGATTTCAGAAACTCCCATAAATGATTTCTGGGAAACATGGAGACCAAATGATTTGATAATTGCAAGTAGAAAAATAGTCAGGGACACACTTCAGATGAAGTTATTTGAATTGCATAAAGAAAAATTTGCAACACTTCCAGTACCCCTTTGTTATAGGCCATCGGATACACGAAAACAGAATATTGAAGTTGATATTCCAGGACAGAGTGAAAAACAAATCCTCGTATTAAATGATATTGTGCTGGTTGATATCAGCGTCGTCGAAAATGCATTGCGTGCTAATAAATCCCCGTGGACGCTAGGATACGCAGCAACAATACACTCTTCACAGGGATTGACTATATCGGATACAATTGTTTGGATGGTGGATAATCACATCGAATGGTCGAATTTAGTCTATCTCGCAGTATCCAGAGTACGAAAAATAAATCAACTTCGAAGAGTTGTTTTCGATGATAATGACACAACAATAAGTGATATTGATGTTAGCATCATTAATAAAAAACTCTCCGGTTACAAACAACAGGACAAAAAAAAACAACGAGAATTTGATATTGATGCTTAATTAATAATTACGCTGAAACAACAACAGAATAATCACTGCGCGAGTTGCAGTTGTATAATGCGTTGGCAGTATTCGGATAAAGATCCTCGCCAATTTACCGTAGACAGAAAAAATAACAGTCTCGGTCATGTCAGAAACAATGTGATGTTGACTTGTCTTGAGTGCAATAGACGCAACGGTGCTAGTTAAGACCATGCGGTGGCAATTGAGTATCCTCGGGAATTACCTGTAGTTGTTGTCGAGTAAAACCCCGCTGAGGGGCAGTTGAATCCAGTTTATAGACTGGAGGTCTACCCGTAGATCGTGTTATACTAGATATCTTGTGTGCAGTAACACTCCAAATAGGATCAGTAGCCCTTTTTCTACCCCCTTCTCCTCGGGAATTACCTGTAGTTGTTGTCGAGTAAAACCCCGCTGAGGGGCAGTTGAATCCAGTTTATAGACTGGAGGTCTACCCGTAGATCGTGTTATACTAGATATCTTGTGTGCAGTAACACTCCAAATAGGATCAGTAGCCCTTTTTCTACCCCCTTCAAGCTCTCCTGGTTCATATAAATACCTAACAGTGACATTACTACCAAGAATTGGTTCTTTGAAATCTTTTTGTGGTTGTACGGGTATAGACTTCTTTTTAATAGCGTTGCTAGGTTTCATGTTGATTGTTCTAGTAATCTCATTATTCAGTGCAGTAATCACAGCTGGTAACCTTTTGACCCATTCACGGGATCGCTTTTCTTGAATGAATTCTTTTGCGTATTGATATCCAAATAACCGCTCAGCAATCGTCCGATTAAATCGTTCGACAATGGCCTGATCGCGATGTAACGCAGTATGCCCTCGTCGTATGGTGACATTATGATTTTTCATTGTAGATAACACTGCACCCTGAAATTCCTTGCCAGGATCAACCTGCAATAGATTTGGCCAGTGCAGAGGACTTCGTCGATAAATCCTCTCAAATGCAGAAGCAACTTTAGTGGCTGATTTTGTTTTTAACGGTTCTGCTTCTTTGTATCGACTTGCAATATCAACTACGGTTAATGCGTATTTGTAACCACGATCATGTGGCAGAAATAATATATCAGCCTGATGAACTTCATTAGGAGCGGTCACATCAAAATGAGAGAATTGAATTTGTTTAGGCGGTGGTAGATAAATTTGCCATAGTGCCTGTTTGGATAACCAATTAGCCGCAGTGTTTTTTTTTCACTTTTGCAGCACTAGCGAGTTTATGGACTGCTGATTTACCCCTCCAGTATCCTCTTGGGGAATAATAAATTGATTCCATATTATTAATTACCAGCACCTAACATCAATTTACTTTTCATAGCCGATTTTATTAAAAAGGAAGCCAATTTTTCTTTGAAGGATTTATCAGGAATAGCATTTAACGCATGAATTAATTTCACATCTGCTAGATGCCTGTGTTGCAGATTGCTGCTTTTATAAGCAACATCATGAAGGTAACAGGCCTTATCAATGGCGTTTATTGGTTCTTCACCGGGTCGGGGCTGATTTTGATTATTGAGTCTGATATCAAGTCTGGTGCCCGGTCCACAGTAGCTATATCCTGGAAGGTGCTTTTCTCCGGGGTACTTTGCCCATGGGGTTCCAGGGAGCTTTGCCAATTTGGCTGCGATATCACCTCCTCGTTTTTTTTTTAAACATCTCCGAATTGTAAAATCTTTGATTTTGTAGAAACAAATCTAAATTTTTTTGTACCACATGTTGCACATCTACCAGTAAGTGCTGATCTGTTATTTTTAGTTGTAACCGTCGTCACATCATTTGTGCTAGTACGCGTTTTACACTTCACACAATATAGATCCATAATTTATGTATAGAGATATGGATATAATTGATTTTTCGGCGACTAAAACAAGAGAACCAATTAAGCATCATGCAGCGCTACCAGACTCTATCCGGATGATTATAATCGGGCCATCTGGATCCGGTAAAACGCAATTGTTGCTCAATTTAATAATGAGATGGATGAAGTGGGATAAGTTGTATTTAATTGCCCCTAGCGTAGATGATCAACGATGTTATGAAGTGTTTAAGGATTTTAACGAGAATGCATCAGAAATTAAGGGTGAGAACGCCATTGATTTTATAACCGATATCGATGAAGCACCGAGTATTGATGATATTGATGGAGATATTAACAATTTAGTCGTATACGACGATATAATGTTGGATAAACAAAAAAATCCTGCTAGGATCTTTTCCAGAGGCAGGCATAAAAACACTGACGTGATATATGTCACTCAACGCTACACTCAGGTTCCAAAAGTCATCAGAGATAACTGCAATATTCTTGCTGTATTCAACGGAGTTGATACTCATACTCTTAGAAATATTTGGCAGACATGGTGCTCTGATATGGACTTCAATCAATTTCGAGATTTCTTTAGTCATGCTCAGTCGACTCCGCACGGATTCGCAACAATAAATTTGCATGATCCTCGGACACGATATCGTATCGGACTGGATCAAATATTCGGTTAAAATCATTTTATTATTTTTGTTAACCCATAGCAGCAGAGAGGGTGGATGACAACAAGTTGCGACCAAAATTGATTAAAAAATCGTAAAAGTCTCCGTTTTCATTTTTTTAGTTAAAATGAGATTTCGTAGGGAAGGCTCATTAAGATTTCAATAAATTTTTTGCCCGAAAACGTTGTAGGGTTTGCCCCTGAGACATTTTTTTGGGTTAAAATGAGATCGTAGGAAGGCTCGTTTTAAGGATTCAATCACAATTTTGTCTGAAAACATTGTAGGGTTCGTCCTCTTTTTTGGTTAAAATGAGATTTTGTTGGAAGTCTTATTTTTTGTTTTAAGATTTCAATCAAAATTTGTCTGAAAACGTTGTAGGATTCGCCCTCTCTGCTGCTCCTTTAAATTAAGCTAGATCGGATTTCTTATCTCAAACGTAGAAAAGGGACAATTCAGAAAGGCATCGGACTGAACAGTCCCTGATGCTTTTCAGTTAATATATTTGTATAAATGGTAAAAGTTGTTTGTAATTTAAGAACAGTTAATAGGTCTAATAAAATTTACATCGAACAAAATCAAAATTTGCATGATAAAAATAAAATACAAAATGTACTTCATTAGGAGAATAATATTTGACAAATGTATTAAATTTAGATTTAATATTGATTATATATGATTTACTTCACTACATACGTTGATCTCAGTTTCAGAGTTTAAAGTATGAGAAAAAAAAGCAGATTTGAGGTAAAAGAGAAAAAGTGCAACAAGATAGGTGTGAAATCTCAAAACTATGTGAATAAAATAATCACATTATTAATAACAGATGAAAATAATACTCAATACTTTTTTAAACATTTTTAAATTCTTTTCGGTTGCCAATGACGTATTGTAGTCATACGAATCAATGAAACGTATGAAACTAAATCATTATTGACTGTTTTGGGACAATTTCGTTATAACATGCACACCAAATAAGGATAATCCAAGGCAGTGCAACACTTTATAACGAAATTAAATGCATTATTATTGACCTCCGTGTGGACGTCAAGAGCGGACAACGTTACAAATGAGATTATGATTCAAACACTTTTTCCATGTAGCTTGACAATGATCGATATTGATAAATGTTTATTAGCTTTGAATATATCAAGAATAGACATGTAGAGTTCTTCTACCAAATAGAACTTTGACCAGTTTATTTTGAATATAAAATGTGTTAAATAATCACTTGTTAAAATTAGAAGATGATGGAAATGTGTTAAATAAGCACTTGTTCACATAAGACGATGATGGAAATGTGCTAAATAAGCACTTGTTCACATACGACGATGATGTAAATGTGTTAAATAAGCACTTGTTCACATACGACGATGATGGAAATGTGTTAAATAAGCACTTGTTCACATACGACGATGATGGAAATGTGTTAAATAAGCACTTGTTCACATACGACGATGATGGAAATGTGTTAAATAAGCACTTGTTCACATACGACGATGATGGAAATGTGCTAAATAAGCACTTGTTCACATAAGACGATGATGGAAATTTGCTAAATAAGCACTTGTTCACATAAGACGATGATGAAAATGTGTTAAATAAGCACTTGTTCACATACGACGATGATGGAAATGTGCTAAATAAGCACTTGTTCACATAAGACGATGATGGAAATGTGCTAAAAAAGTACTTGTTCACATAAGACGATGATGGAAATTTGCTAAATAAGCACTTGTTCACATAAGACGATGATGGAAATTTGCTAAATAAGCACTTGTTCACATAAGACGATGATGAAAATGTGTTAAATAAGCACTTGTTCACATACGACGATGATGGAAATGTGCTAAATAAGCACTTGTTCACATAAGACGATGATGGAAATTTGCTAAATAAGCACTTGTTCACATAAGACGATGATGGAAATTTGCTAAATAAGCACTTGTTCACATAAGACGATGATGAAAATGTGTAAAATAAGCACTTGTTCACATACGACGATGATGGAAATGTGCTAAATAAGCACTTGTTCACATAAGACGATGATGGAAATTTGCTAAATAAGCACTTGTTCACATAAGACGATGATGAAAATGTGTTAAATAAGCACTTGTTCACATACGACGATGATGGAAATGTGCTAAATAAGCACTTGTTCACATAAGACGATGATGGAAATGTGCTAAAAAAGTACTTGTTCACATAAGACGATGATGAAAATGTGCTAAAAAAGCACTTGTTCACATTAAAAGATGTGCTAAACAAGCACTTGTTCACATAAGACGATGATGAAAATGTGTTAAATAAGCACTTGTTCACATACGACGATGATGGAAATGTGCTAAATAAGCACTTGTTCACATAAGACGATGATGGAAATTTGCTAAATAAGCACTTGTTCACATAAGACGATGATGGAAATTTGCTAAATAAGCACTTGTTCACATAAGACGATGATGAAAATGTGTAAAATAAGCACTTGTTCACATACGACGATGATGGAAATGTGCTAAATAAGCACTTGTTCACATAAGACGATGATGGAAATTTGCTAAATAAGCACTTGTTCACATAAGACGATGATGAAAATGTGTTAAATAAGCACTTGTTCACATACGACGATGATGGAAATGTGCTAAATAAGCACTTGTTCACATAAGACGATGATGGAAATGTGCTAAAAAAGTACTTGTTCACATAAGACGATGATGAAAATGTGCTAAAAAAGCACTTGTTCACATTAAAAGATGTGCTAAACAAGCACTTGTTCACATAAGACGATGATGAAAATTTGCTAAATAAGCACTTGTTAACATTAGAAGATGATAAAAAGTTGATAAATAAGCACTTGTTCAAATTAGAATATGATGGAAATGTGCTAAATAAGCACTTGTTCACATTAGAAGATGATAAAAATGTGATAAATAAGCACTTGTCCACATTAGAAGATGATGAAAATGTGATCTTATTAAATACAAAGACAAACACGATTTCCTCTGATCTTCTGAAGGCTTGGATATTGTTAATTGAAAATTATGTCCCGACATGTGATGATCTAATGAAAAGACTTTTTCGGATGAACTTCAGTATATAGGACAACAATAGTCTAAAAATTGGTTTGGACATGATGTAATCGACATTAGTAATATACTTTCGGATTAGTGAATTTGCACTGTGTATCATAGCTTTAAATTTTTAAAAAGAACGAATTTACCTTGCATTTCGGGGTTTAATTCAATTTGTAAGGTTCTTACGTAAACAAATTACATAATGAAAAGGGTTTATCACGATTAGATGGTTCAAAGGTTTTGTAAATACCGCTATAATTTGAGACAAAATAATGCAATAAAATTTGAAGAAAAGAAAATGGATCAATGTTGATATGCAGACAGTGTAAACAATTGTCCTCAAGGAACATCATGTTATAATTAGATCACATTTTAATGGAGTCTTGATACCGTCTATAAAGTGTATATAGCATAAGATAAAATCTAAAAGGACATTTAATTCGATAATAAACAGGACCACAACACAATCTATGATATATATATATATACACGCCCCTAGAATATGTCATGATTCAAGGGTAAATTTAGGATGGGTCCCAGACCATATGGACGTGAGAATGCTTGCCAGTAGCTTCTCGTGGGTTGGTGGTTCTTTCAGGGGGTTTTCCAGTTTCTTACTCCACCATTAATACTGGCCGCCATGTATAAACTATATTGTGCTTAAAAATGGCGTTAAACCATAACAAACAAAGAAGACCTTATGGACAACCAATGACGGAGACAATGTAAAACACTTTTAAGGTCAATATATATATATATATATATATATATATATATATATATATATATATAGTGTGTGTGTGTGTGTGTGTGCACCTACCTGAACGAATATAGGAAAAGAGACAAACAGCGTAAAGGTAGACAGCTCTTTTCATGATCTGGACTGGCTGGCGACTGTCGGTATACTGACGGTCTTCTCCGCTAAACTCTATTATATAGTATTGACAGATGTCGAAGATTTCATAATCTTATTTTGTATTCATGCCACGTTTCAGCTTTTGCATGGAAGATATTATTAGGATCTTATGTGACACAAATATTTTAGCTATGCTACTAATATATATATATATATATATATATATATATATATATATATATATATATATATATAATCTATTGAAGTTGTAATATAGACACCTTGTATATGTATACGCCGCCTTAGCATATTAAAACCAAGCAGCTTATGTTGCTTAATAGCCTATAATTACTACTATAACAAAGAAATAGCCGATATATAATTTGCAATTGCGTACATTTACATAAAACGACATATGTCGTTATAGCTCGTCGAGTTCTAGGTCAACAAATATATTTTCCGACATCCTCAAGCAGTTGCAATAAAGGTGATACATTAGAATATTTAATTCCAGTAGAAAGAGTGGTATGTACAGTTTTGCTAAATCAGCGGTTTTTGTGTTTGATTTGTTAGTTTTGTTTGTTTTTTTTTTGTATTTGCCGTCGAAAAAGACTCATTAAGAGTCAATACACGACGGCTAGTTAGATACTAGTTTTGCACTGTTAGTTTCCAGTTTATCGGCACTTTATTGTATATATAAAATATTCGTTGGCATAAGGGAAAGTCATGTCACTGCATGCTGCCCCAGGCCAGCTCTAAATCGTTGGTGTTTCATACGAATGAATCAGGAAGAGAGACTCGTGGGAGGTTGTAGGGTTGTGAAGTGTATCTGACACCTGTATGTGGAGCTGCAAGGGTCTGATACAAGGTGTATAGGAACCCTGATAACCGAAACTGAACGAGTCTGATCCTGAGGATGCCAAGGCAACAAACATCAGCCGATACTCCATACATGTACTGTAGGAAGCTGGCATGAAATATATATGGGCAAAATAGCTGAGCACCTTTAAGTACTGAAACAAATTGGGGTTCCAAGTCAACTTGTGAATGCATGAAACTTGTCAATGGCCCAAACGAAATGAAGGAAGACTGTGACTTTGAATCAATATTTATGTAACTAAGGCCCCCAATTTACAGTAAACATTAAAGATATATGTTGATAATAGCGATTGACAATGCATGAAATATGTTTAGAACAGCATGATAAACCCGATGTGACTAAATGTAGAAATGTTAGAATTATGTATGAGATTTAGAAACGTGCATGTTCATTAATTGATAATACAGTAAAGAAACAAAAAGTACGTTAACCCAATCGAGAACCAATTAGTGAAGCACACGCTGTGATATTGGTCTCTGTGCAAGACTAAATCTGTCTGTGTGTACATGAATATATATATAGTGACAGTGACAGTGACAGCAAGACAGCATCTTGAATTTGTTGACGAAGATTGAGACCTACTTATCTCCACAATCTGCATGGATTCCGCCGTGTATCCATTGTTTTCACAAAATTGGCTGAAGAGACCTCAAATGCCAAACGAGTCTGAGATTTTGTTACGAACGTCACTGAAGGAATGGAAGTTGTCTTCCACTGTTGTCAAAGACATGGTCATAGCGGAGCCACGATTCTGCATGCCTAATCAATAGCGTGTTTGTTAGACCGAAGCTTCTCTTGTGCCAATACATAGAAACAGCTTTCGCCTAACGTAGCCACCGTATATGGTAGCATCACCAGCATGTAACTGTCAAATCATTATGCTTTGTCCCCTTTAAATGTAAATCCAGTTGTGCATGGTCGAATTTGTTCTGAGAATTCCGAGTTCTATACAAATGTTTCTACTACAGCGGCAGGAACAATTCTTTGTCTAAGCTTGGGCAGAGTTTTGTTTTTTTATGGTTTACCGCCATTTTCAGCACAATATAGGCTATTCATGGCCGGCCAGTATTAATGGTGGAGGAAGAAACCAAACAACCCCCTAAAAGAACCAGACCCACGAAAAGCTACTGGCAAGCTCTCCTAGATAACTACTTTGCTGAATATTAGACTCGAACAAAAGCAGACAAAGGTGAGATGGCAGTGGTCCGTAACGGACAGCGCTTTAGACCCCTCGGCCACTCGGGGCCCCTGCTTGGGCAAAGACTAATTAACCAGTAGTGTCTTGTCATACATTAGTGAGCTCATATATATTCCAAAGCTTTTGAAGTTATAATACAGACATGTTTCTTAAATACATAAGCAGCTGAAGAGACAGACGTCCTGAAGCAAATACGCATCCACGGTTTAAGGGGTACTATGAACAAATTATCGCTTTATTTGCGTCACTTGATGTACGCATACATACCTTTATGCATGCATACAATATGTATGTATCCATGTCTGCAGTGTGTGTGTGTGGGGGGGTGATGTTTCAACAATCTTGCATAACTGGATTAACATTTTTTTTAGTTACCTGTATTTGCCACGATTAACTCTAGGTCTATTATACATTTGCCACTTAGTTGTCTAAAAAAGTATCCTTTCCAGGTGTACAAATATTTACATAGGGAGAAAAGAGAGTTTTAAAAGTCTCAAATTATAAACAAAATGAACGGAGCATATATGTTGAGTAATATTACATTAATACTATATAACAAAAACACATACAATTCATGATAACGTGTGGTGTTTATAGACTGGATTACCTTACATGGAACGTACAAAGCCACGATCATAGTGTCAAATATATACGTAAAGTTGGTACGTAGTTACTGACCACATCCCGGTTTCAGTTTAATATATATTAATCCCCTGTTGTCTCTATATTTGTTACTGATTAGCCTAAATATTAGGTTATATGAATCAGCATCCCCTTCATGTAGCATTCCTCTATCAAAGTATGTTTTCTTTGCGTCAAGAATATATTATATTTACGATTTTGCATCTGATTCTTCTATACCTTCTTGCCCAAACCTTTAAGCATTTGCGAGGTTCATTTTCATACCAAACTTTTGTCTTATTCACGTCAGATGTGAAATCTTCTCTATTCACACCAACCTTTTCTAATTATTAACTTCAGATGTGAAATTTGTCACTATTTACACAAAATACTTTCCTTATTGATGACAGATGTAAAATCTGTCTCTATTCAAGCAAAACATATCTCCTTCTTTACGTCAGATATGAAATCTGTCATTGTTCACAACAATTAATGCTCATTATTTATGTCGGATGTTAAATCTGTCTCTATTCTAACGAAATATATCTCATGATCATTAATGTTAGATGTGAAATCTGTTCTAGCCAAACCATTCTCCTTATTTCTGTAATATATATATATATATATATATTCACACCCAATATTTCTTCTTAGTCACGTCAGATAGAAGGTGAAATCGGTCTCTATACACACAAAACATACATTCTTCGTCACGTCGAGTCTCGAGTTCGGAATGACTGCAAGTTGTAGACATCTTTCCAGTAGCACCAAATGGGTTGATGGCTCTTCCCGGACGTTTCTTTTTTGTTCTGCCTCAACCAGTTACACTGGTCACCATATATGCGTTGAACCTCTAACAGCAACTACACAATTCTCAATTTCTCATTTCCAAACTTAGCACCATGTTTATTTCGATGGTTACAAGTAGGAGTTCATCCTTGCCATTCACAAATAACTAGTTCAGATACTGATATAGCACAAATATGGCAAAGTATAAAGGCTATTAGAAACACGGAGACATAGTTACCTCTAGTTAGCTGCAACATAACACGGCACCATTTCGCGTCACTAACCGGGGAAAGGATTCATTTTAACAGTGGAAATTAGCAAAATAACTGGCATCGATATTTTGACAATCCATCTGCCTCTCTTTTGTCTCAATAAATGTGTTACGTTTCTTTACAATAAAGTATATATTACTTTCCAACTTTACTATAATATATGACTTCCTTTGATCATGGGACATAATGGTTCGATCTCTACTGGTGAGAATATTGTTTTAATGTTTTCGACTCTTAATAACAGTTTAATATTTAGCGTTAATAGGCTTCTAATATCTGCTTGATCGTTCATCGTCGACTGCTGTGGATATATGATAGATCCGATTCAGCAATCTGTATACAATTTGAGGCGAGAAATGAATGCAATTTTTTTGCCACAGGTTGGTGTAGGTGGTTGTTTCTGGTACATGAGCAGAAGATATTCAGGTATTTTGCCTAATCCGATGCAACACACTACTTCAAACGTTTCAAAGTAATTATACTGTTTTCTTTAGACAGTCCCGTGTCATCTAATGTCAGTGAGAACTGAGAAAGGATTCTACTCGTTTCGTTTATATCATTCTGACTATCCCAGACAAAGCAGCTCTGCAGCATTACTGTATTCTGTATCCGCCGTTTTGATCACTGACGTCGGCTGAAAGCACTGTCGTAGACATAACTCTCAGAATTTGTTAGAGACCGGTTCTGAAACGTATCACGAACACTTCTTATAGGGATACAGATGAGGATAATGTTTCGATTCAAGATAATTAAAAGCACTGGCATCGATTTGTAATGGTTGAATCGGGCATTGAAAATTAAACTTTATTTGATGCAAAGTCCCAGCATAAAGACGAGACAGAAATGATTATTTGCAATTATCATTCATGTCCCTCTGATAAGTGTTCGGTTTGTATACTGCTTAGTAATGCGAACACAGGAATATTGTTTGAAAAGGGATTAATGACGTCATACCATTTATCTTTAATTAGCTATTCTAGCTATAAACTGAGAATGTACATTGAGCTCGATTCAAAGTATAACCAATTTTGTCCATTGTTGCCTCAAATCCGCTATCTGCAAGAACATGTTTTGATACTGCAAAAAAATATTCTCACATGTATATGTGCCTACAATGAAATTTAAATCGTCTTAAAGCAGTAGCTTAAATTGATTACTGATTATCGAAACCTTCATAAAGGGATAAGTCTACTGCCTAACACAATATAAAGGAAATAGGATTACAATTTTCATTTGAAGAAATAATATCAACAATAAATATAGTTCCGTATATTGCATTGTTAGATACAATTAGTTGAAAAGGGATAATTCTGTTATGGATATCTTTCTCTGGTAGAGTAATTAAGTAGTTATCCCGTGTGTTACTACTTTATATTATTAGCTAGATACTTAATTCCTCGGCTTCATTCAGTAATTCATTAATTATGATAGATATATTATATCATCAATCTAAGACTTCAACCGATTTTGTAGGATCTCTACAATTAATATGATATAATATAATATAATATAATATAATATAATGTAATGTAATGTAATGTAATGTAATGTAATGTGATGTGATGTGATGTGATGTGATGTGATGTGATGTGATGTGATGCGATGCGATGCGATGCGATACGATACGATACGATACGATACGATACGATACGATATGATATGATATGATATGATATGATATGATATGATATGATATGATATGATATGATATGATATGATATGATATATGATATGATATGATATGATACGATAATTTAATATAATATAATATAATATAATATAATATAATATAATATAATATAATATAATATAATATAATATAATATAATATAATATAATATAATATAATATAATATAATATAATATAATATAATATAATATAATATAATATAATATAATATAATATAATATAATATAATATAATATAATATAATATAATATAATATAATATAATATAATATAATATAATATAATATAATATAATATAACATAACATAACATAACATAACATAACATAACATAACATAACATAACATAACATAACATAACATAACATAATATAATATATATATACGACTTTCCACAGTAGCAAGAGTATCGAGATAAATCTTTTTTTTATATTATAATAATCCTAAAAACAAATTATCAAATTATTAACAAGGGAGAAAAATCTCTTAGTATTCCTAGTGCGGTTGAAGTTTTCTCCCATCAAAAAGATTCGTTTAGAAATGAATTACTTTTTTGTTTTATTTTATCTTCTTTGGTACAACAAGCAAATCAGAGTTACGAATAAAGTATTTTCAAAGAAAGACAAAGAAAGTAATTTTATTTCAGAGAATGACTTTGTCGCGAGACAAAGTAGTTTAATATTTTATGACGTTGATGACGAATGATCCAAAATATTCTTAGGGGGATAACTCTGTTAGATAAGGTAGAATCTGATATGTTATTTTTTAAAAAAATTAGTTATTGATGAACAATACATTTTTGGTTATTTTTTTAAAGAAAGGTTATCCTCATTTTTCAGAATCTCTAGGTTTTCATGCTTCATCTAGTTTTTGTCAACAATAGCAATTAACAGAATAGGAAGAGTACAAGCAGCAAATAAGCAACGCCCATTGGATGAGCTACGTTTGTATTTCTAAGTATTAGATAGCTTCTAAAGCATAGTACCCATTTTATCGTTCGGGTCCTCCCATTAATCGCTCAAACTTCAACAGACAAGCACACCATCCCACACTCATTACTTGGTGGGTGAACTTATGCACTCTCTCGGGGTTGATATGGGGGGAGGTGTGCAAAAATGTTGAACATAGAGAAAACCCGTAAATGTGTTGTGCAGTTTATAGAAGTTAGCTAAAATTAAATTAGATAAACTTGCATGCTCTGTAGTGTATTGAAGATAAAATTATATGTTGATCAATGTATAGAATTAAGTTAGTGTTGTGATTTGAATAGAATTAAGATTATGTTAGCATCCTCTGAACTTTGCAAGAATATTGTTTTTCAATCTAGGAGTTCACATGGGAGTTATGCCGTCCTTATGATATATTAATTAAGTTAATATTGTGATGTCCTTAGAATAAATTAATTATATTAATTTTGTTTCATCCTAAGATCGATGATAGTAAATACATCGTTTCGCCCTCTGAACTTTGCTAGAATATCGTTTGGCATTCAATGAGTTCACATGGGGGTTGTTTTGTGTACATATTTTTTATTTTAAATATATGTATGCATTATATAAGGAATTGCAAAAGTATTAATGTTGTTTTTTCTGCAATTAAAAATTATAACATTACAGTATAAAAAAATATCTGATAAACTAAATATGAAAACATTATTTGTGACTTTGAATTTGTATATACAAAACATATTTGAAGATACATATACACTAACAACATAATACCATTTCATTAAGCTCATTCAACAATGTATGTTCCAATCCTTGGCTACAGTCAAAGAAGTGGGCAAATTCGTATCCTTCTCACGCGCGATGTAAACAATTAAATCAGAATTGTCTCACGAATACGAAATAAAAAGAACTGTTAAAACTCGCATGAAACAATTCGGAAAGATTATATCAGCGAGTGACGAATTCCTTGACGAAATCAAGGGTGATTATGAAAGTGAAAATAAAAACAGTGACAAAGTCCTTGACGTAGCCCTTGACGAAGTAAAGGGTGATTTATAACACGTGTAATATTTATTCTGATAATAATATTTATCATTGACTTTCAGATTTATTTTTGTATTATTAGAATGCAACGTCTTCTGTTTTTAGATGATTTTTATTATTTATCCCATCAAATTATGAAATCTGACTGATTTTCATTATTTTAGTCCTATTTACCCTATAAAATTAAAATATCGGACTGATTCATAATATTTTAGAAATATTTATCCCATCAAATGATGAAATCAGTTAAGAATAACATTCTAATAATTATTCTGATAATAATATTAATTCTGATAATATTTATTATATAAGATCCTGTTTTTCAAAAGGAATTTCTTTTTTTGTATACCTATTATCCCATCACATTTTAAAATCAGTAATATAATTATTATATTTTAGTACCATTTTATCTGCAGTTTAGACGAAAATCAGTATTAAAAAAAATAACTTCGATTACAAATCTCTATAAGATTTATTTCTTATTATAATTTTGTATGAGATTTTCTTTATTTTGAGTACGAATATATCACACATTCTTAAGACCTCAAAATCATGAGGATCAAAGACCTAAGATCTTAAATTTCAATCAATCAAGTGTGCGGATTGGTCATAAAGTTTGAAATGCATTTTTGATAATAACCAATTTTGACATCATAAATAAAGAATATTCATAGGCTCTTGTTCAATCAAATATCTAGGGGGTACTTGTGGAGTAAATGTATACGGATTATATCTTTGCTGAGCATAATTTGATTCTTTAATATTTGCATAACTGCCATCCATTGCGTCACATTAAAAATTAAAGGCAAACGTTGATGTTATATTTACAACTCCAGGATACATCTGACAACCGCCGCCATGTAGATTATTGTTATATTTGAAAATAACTGCTGGTATTGCTATGTTTTTCCAAAACAAATAGTGGAAAATATTCATCAACGATATTATTGATGTTTTCAAAATCTCTGTAAAATTGAAAATTTTGAAAATAAGCCTCATATATTACCATTATTATTCAAAACTCTTTTCTGACAAATATGTATTCCGAGTTAATAAAATAGACCGTATAATTTTGTTATTTGACAGTTTAAGATTATCTTTGATTTTATTTAAGTGTTTTATCTGTGAAATAATTTTCTCACGAAGGCTTTCATTGCAATATTCCATCATGTAAAATGACAAATTGTCTACATAACTCATTTATGTTCTTATTATAATTAATAACAGTATCATGAAATACGCCCCCAATAGTTTCAAAACCAAACGTTTCGACATGTTCAGATGTTATTAAATCCCAAAATAAAATTGTTCCCTCATCAACAAAATATCTGAGGCAATGACGACATTATTATCATTAATAATTTTTAAATCAGATGTAGTCCATGACTCGTTGTTAATCTGAATAATTTATGTGAACTCAGTATTTGATATTATTCTATCGCTAAGACCTAATGATGTCAATGAAGATAATGTAGAGTATGATATACTCATGTAGTTTATTTTCAGTACATGTATATAAACTTTTTGGACAATGATATTAAAAATAAGAGCAAGTGTTGTGGCAGCTAAAACACAAATTGTTATAATTATTGCCATTACTTGCAATGGTGTTATTGATGATCGTAATACACCTGTTCCAGCGATAACGGCGGACGCTGAACATACAATTATCTCAACGACAACTACACGTCTACGATAACGTTTTGTTTTTTTTAAAATTTACTGTATATTCATCAAAGCAATTTCTAAGTTTGTTTTGCCATTCACGTACTTCATTGTATCAAACGTTACAAGTTGATAGTGATGCTCATTACAAAGCAGGTGGTAGTTCAGCGACTAATTCAAGACACCAATAAATTAAGCCGAATAGTTTTCTTTGGGCTCCACTTAAAAATTTCTTCGTCGTTTTACTCCAGTATACTAACAAAGACCAATAAGGTTTTGTTAGTGGACCAAGCCTTGGAATTGTAGTAGATATCGTAAATGTTGCAACACCGATCACTGATAACCTGTATATACCGGTGACATTAGCGCGGTGTTTAAAACATTATTTGGCGGTGACAATAATTCTTGTCCAGACATTAAAGTATATACTATGTTGTCGGTGTTCCTTTTATGTCAGTGACTACTGGGATTCCCCAAATATCAATAATTTATATTCACATTTCTAATTAAACTCAAGAACTTGTTTAAGTGAGCAGTATAATCAGACCTAATATTGTTAATTTACTACTAACTATTGTTACTGAGTTACTGTTACTGTTCGTCATTGTCATGTTTTTATCATAGACATATTTCTGTGTTGCTTCATAATCGTTTGATTCTAACTCTCTAAGGCCGGTAATTTTAGTATTAATCATTTTAATTACCAGAAATTGAATCACAGGATTTTTGTACTCGATTACGAATATATTCTAATATAGTTGACATAATAACACCAGGCTTAATTTTGCCACTATTATGAAAAACAGATTTGCTAGTTTCGATTTCTTTATTAAATCTAACAATAATATATTGCAATTAATATTGCAATTAAATATTACTAGTTATTAATTTTGTCCTTGAATATCTTGAAATATTACCACTTCATTCAGATCTTCATTCTCGAGACTCCAAATATTAGAGAGTTCATCCTTGACATCATCAGTAGTTGCACACTTAGATAAGTCACCCTGTTTAGTCTTACTATACGTAGTTCTTCCGTAAATATATACCAGTATATTTATACTACTTAATTAATATGTATTCATGCACAACTTGATGAGGTGGTGCTGTTAATACAAATACAGCCCCCAATACAGCGAGTACTTCACGGCCACAAATTGGCGGACCTGTTAATATTTGTGTTGGTAATGGTAAATATCAAATTGGAATATTTTGAAGATCAGTACTTCGTAACTGTCCACATATTTTGAAAATTCCTTTGGTGGTGGTCCATATGAATAAAACAAAAACAATTTAATGTCACCCCACAAAATTAAAATAATTCTTAGAATCCAAACGCAAACATATTGTATGATTCCATTCATGAACAAAATGATATTGAAAGCAAGAATAATATAGATAATGATAGAACAATTGGTAATGATGTATCTTATTCCAATAAGTGCGGATTTAACGACGGCAAGCCTTACAGATGGCGTTACATAAATCACGTTGGCGATTAGGATTATTGCTGCAATACACCTTGCCAATGAGATATCTCGCTAACCTCTTTAATGAGATGTGAAATTGGAGATGGTCGAAGATGTTGTGTAGTGATCCTGTTGATACAACTGTCACGGGGAAGAAACATATCTCCCTATACATGTAAGTGGCTTTAGTATAGGTGTAATAGATTACGGCTATTGGTGTTTCATAGAAACATGAGGCAACTGGGAACATTGTTGTCATCCGATTGACACTTGCTCTCCGAAAGGCTACAACTACAGTTGGTGTTTGACCCGTCGTTCCATGAGCATGGTTTTGGAGTATGAATATTGTAAATAGAATAACCGAGTTCAGCAATTAATATATAGTTCATGTTCGGTAGCTATATCAAAAGCTAAGTATGTTGGGACCATCATTGTAGTCCTTATCAATTTACAGTCTATGCAACGTATGTTATGTCCTTATTCATTCTACTGTCCAAATATGCTTGGAAAATATTGTCCTAATTAATTTCACTGTCAAAATAAGCTTGTGCAACATAATCCTTATTAATGTTACTGTCAAAATATGCTTCAAATAGATAGTCCTTATTAATTTTACTGTCAAAGTATGCATGGAATGTCAATTTAATCTTAATCAATTAACTGTTTGGGGCTTGCTTCAATATGAGTTGTTCGCCCGTCGATTCGACAAAGATCTCTCTACTCATCCGATGGTTGGACGGGCTAGTTCTGTTCAATGCGTGCGCAGGTGGCTGATGAGAACATCCCTTGCACAGAAATGTTTGTTTGCATAATGGACATGAGATGAGTGGGACATCTCCAGGAGGGCTGATCGCACGTTCTTTTCTGACCTGGACCCGATTGGACTTCTTGTAGCTGTCTGAATGTATATATATATATATATATATATATATATATATATATATATATATATATATATATATATATATATATATGTCTATGCACATGGTGGATCCATGAAGGATGGGTGAGGCCGCAACAAGTGTGGATCAATCCAATTCAGGAGAACTGTGTACTAAGCAGCAGAGGGCGAATCGGACAACTTTTATAGAAGCGTCTATTTGGCAAACCAAGGCTTCCTCCAAAATCGAAAAAAGATTTTTACCACCATAGCAGAAGAGGAGAGGGCGAATCGGACAACTTTATAGAAGCGTCTATTTGGCAAACCAAGGCTTCCTCCAAGATCGAAAAAAAGTTTCCTTTGGAGACGCAAAGTCGTTGTCGCGCCCCTCTGCTGCTATGGGGGAAAATCGTTTTTACGATTTCAACCGAATATTTGATCAAGCACGATACGGTATCTTGATATTGGATCATGCAAATTTATCGATAAAAATCCATGTGGAATTGACTGATCGTGACTAAATAAATTTCTAAAGAGATTATAATCCATACCACCGCCTCACCAAGTTCGCCAAATATTTCGTAGCGTATGTGTGTCAACTACCGTTGAATACAGCAATAATATTGCTGTTATCTCTGATCACCTTTGGTATTTGAGTGTATCGTTAAGTGATATATTTCACATCGATATTTTTATGCCTACCTCTGGAAAATATGCTAACGGGATTCTTTTGATTGTCTAACATGACATCATCATATACCACTAAATTGTTAATACTTCCAACAATATCATCAAAAGATCGGTGCTTCCTTGATATCGGTTATTAACTCAATAATATCCTCTTCGATTTCCAATTTTGCTTTCTCGTTAAAATCATTTAGCACCTCGTAACATCGCTGATCGTCTACACTCGGGGCTACTAAATACAACTTATCCCATTTCATCCATCTCGCTATTAACTTAAGTATCAGTTGTGTCTTGCCACTTCCAGATGGTCCGATTATAATCATGCGAATATAATTTGGTAGCGCTGCATGATGCCTACCTGGTTCTCGTGTTTTTGTCGCCGAAAAATCACTTACATTCATGTTATTATAAATAAATTATTGGTCTACATTGTGTGAAATTGTAAGAAGCGTACTAGCGCAAACGACGACAACGATTACAACTAAAATTAATATATCAGCACTTGCTGGCAAGTGTGTACAATGTGGTACAAAAACATTTAGATTTCTTTCTATGAAATCGGGAGATGTTTAAAAACAAACGAGGAGGTGATATTGCAGCCAAGTTAGTAAAACTCCCAGGAACACCATGGGCAAAATATCCAGGAGAAAACACCTTCCAGGATATAGTTATTGTGGGTAAGTCAGAAATCGGTATACTCGCTAGAGCCGCAAAGATGAAAAATACCACTGCAGCGGATTGGTTATCCAAACAGGCGATATGGCAAATTTGTCTACCACCGCCTAAACAAATTAACTTCTCTCATTTTGATGTTAGCCCACCTAATGAGGTTCATCAGGCCGATATACTATTTCTTCCGCGTGATGGTGTTTACAAGTATGTGCTAACCGTAGTTGATGTTGCGAGTAGATACAAACATGCAGAACCTTTAAAAACAAAATCATCAACTGAAGAAGCTTTTGCGTTTGAAAGGATTTATCGCAGGGGTCCTCTGCTTGGCCAAATCTATTACAAGTTGATCCTGGCAAGGAATTTCAGGGTGTAGTGTTATCAACAATGAAGCGTCATAATGTCACCATCAGATGAAGACATACTGCATTACGTCGCGATCAGGTAATTGTTGAACGATTTAATCGGGCACATGCTGAGCGGTTATTTGGATATCAATACGCGAAGTAATTTATTCAGGATAAACGATCTCGTGAATGGGTCAAGAGCTTATCTGGCGTAATTACCGCGCTGAATAATTAGATTAATCTAACAATTAATATGAAACCTAACAACGCGATTAAAAAAAGTATATCCCCGTAAAACCACAAAATGATTTTTCAAAACAACCAATACTCGGCAATGTCACTGTTAGATATTTATATGAACCAGAAGAGCTCGACGGCGGTAAGAAAAAGAGCTACTGATCCTATTTGGAGTGTTACTGCACATAAAATATCTAGTATGACGAGATCTACGGGTAGACCGCCAGTCTATAGATTGGATTTAACTGCTCCTCATCGAGGATTTACTTGTGAAAAACTACAAGTGATACCCGAGGATACTCAATTACCACTGCGTGGTCTTAACTTAACACCTCTGCGTATGTTGACTCAAGACAAGTCAGCATCACATTATCTATGGTATGGCCAATACTGATATTTTTTCTGTCTACGGTAAATTGGCAGGGTCCTTATCTGACCAACACCAACGCATTATACAATTGCAACTAGTACAGTGATTATTCTGTTGTTGTTTCAGTGTGATTATAAATTCGGTATCAATATCAAATTTTCTGTTCTTTTTCTTGTCCTGTTGTTTATAACCAGAGTTTTTTTTTCTGATTATATCATCGCTGACAATATCACTTATTGTAATGTCATTATAAACAATCACTCTTCGAAGTCGATTTATTCTTCGTACTCTGGACACTGCAAGATAAACCAAATTCGACCGCTCAATACGATTATCTATGATCAAAACAATTGTATCGGACATTGTCCACCCTTGCGAAGAATGTATCGTCGCTGCGTATCCTAGTTTCCATAAGGAATTATCAGCACGCAATGCATCTTCGACAACACTGATATCAACCAACACAATATCATTTAACACTACAATCTGCTTTTCAGTTTGTCCTGGAATAACAACTTCGATATTTTGTCTTCGTTTATCCTTGGGTCTATAACACAATGGCACTGGAAGTGTTGCAAATTTTTCTTTGTGTGTGTTAAATAACTTCATCTGAAGTGTGTCTCTGACTAACTTTCTACTTGCCACTATCAAATCGTTTGGTCTCCACCCTTTCAAGAAATTAATTAATGGGGTTCCTGAAACTATTTCACTCGTTATTTCACACTGCATTATATTAGGATATAATCTGATTAGTTTTATGAACTCCCGTAATTCATTATCAAGTGCTCTATGATCAGTTATAATTTCTTCATAATAGTCTACAAAATTCTTCAGCCAATTATGTGGAGACAAACCGACAAATAGTGGTGGTTGACCATGATCACCACACATTATCACTTTTGTATTCGCTAGCAATAACCAATCGAGAAACCTTTGTAATATATCTAACGACACTATGCATATCTCATCAAAATTAATGATTTCAGGAATATATTTCTCACCCATTCGATTAGTAGTCCATTCGTCACCTTTCCATCGAAAACAAATTTGATAAATGCAAGCATTAAATCCTCGTTGTTTCATCTCTCTTGCAAGTCTGTGTGTTGGTGTTAGCACAATCTTGCTTGATTTCCCTCGAAATAATTCAATCGCACGAGTCGTCTTCCCTGATCCACCACAGCCGTTTAAGTAACTGGTCTTATATCTACAGATAGTTCTGATATCTGATTATTTTTCAAATAATTGTTTTCAATCGTAACATCTGCTGATTTAGAATAATCACGCAGTATTTCCTTTTTAATTCTCCATGATCCCCAACTCTCGTCTGAATTAGTGAATTCAGCCACTGCTTCTTTATATTTTACGTCTATTATAAAATGGATCAGTGGCGACTCTAACCGCGGTGTCAGGAAATATATTTATCATCGAAAGTAAATTAATAGAAGCATAAGCCAGCATAAACGACCTTAAGTAAGTGTATTAAGGATTTTCTACATCTGTGTAAGTAACAATTGTACCTAATTTGGTTCCATCGGATAAGAAAGCGTCTTTACGATCGACGTATATACCCCCAGATGTTACATCTGCGATTACAAAATCGTATTCAGCATCATCTATAATCAAAAGCAAAGAATATCGTTGTTGGTCGTATTTTCCAATTATTCTTCTACCGAAATCGTTTGCGTGTTTATTTCTAACTTCAATGATTTCTTTGGACCATTTCACGATTTATTCTTCGTTGAGATCGGGGAATCGTTTTTTGTTTTCGGTGATTATACTATCTAGACTATCGAGTTGTGGTAACTTCAGTTTCTTTCCGATATGATATAATTGCTTCACTGACAATCAGCGATATCAGAATTTTAGAATCAATCATATACCGTAATAACACTATCGGCATCCAGTGTTTTCCAGAGATGTGTCTACCAAGCCAAACATAACAGCATCGATGAAGTCCTTTAGCCCATTCAAATGATACCACACGAGCGAATCCGGTTAAATCAAAATCAGGCAGTGGTCCATTAATCGCAAAACGGGTCATGTCATGTGTGGGATGTCCAAATCGTTTAAAATACTCAGAACACTCTCCGTACCCAAGAAAACTCCCTGGATAACACGCAATCATATCAAAAGAAATAATACTTTTGGGGTCATATTTTGTATTCCATAATCCACCATTTCCATATGCCACGCAGCTTGATTTGATATCTGAGAGAAATTCTGTTTCTATAGATTTCTCTTTCACGTGAAAAGAGCTGTAACTGATGGAATTGTAAAACAGTTTGTTAATAATTGTTCGTCGCAATACGTTGAAAAACCACTAGCTAGTTTTTCCATCTCATTGTGGAGGGCTTCAGTACGGTATCATTCGCCTTTGGGTCTTACAAATTCATCGAATTTACCCTCTTTGTCTTCAAAACTGTGAAGTAATCAAGCTGACACAGGATAGTTTTTACTTAATTCGTAAATAAAATCAAATAAATTTCCCGTGAAATATTTTATGGTTCTATCCCGCGGGAATATTGTTACCGCAGATGTCCACGCGTGTTCATTATAGTCAATAATTTTGACTGGAGCTCCATTAGATTTATATTTCGGTTCGTGTAATACCTCTCCTGTTATCGTCATTATGGTTATTATGAATCTTAATGATGTTTCTAATTTGGCTATATCTTGAATTGTTGCTCCGCTCGCCTTCATTGTTAATCCTCATTCATTTATTTTTTTGTGTATTAGATCCGTCAATTTGTTTCCACGCATTGCATTTGTAAAATTCTATATTATTCTTTCTGGTACACAATTTATCCTCCCTGACAATTTCATGGGTTTTAGTTTTTCAATACTCGGATTATCATTTATCGGATAGATTCCATAAACAACCTCAGTTACAGGATAGGATCTCTCGTAGTACGGTTTATCAATCCCAGTCTTAATTCCTGGTTTGGAATCCTGACTCACAGTGACAGTTTTCCTATTATTCAGGAGGTTTTTAAATTTGTCTCGTTTAATCCAATTCCCCGTTTCTGAGCGGATAATGAATTTCACTCTAAAAATACTTTTTCTTGTCAAGATGTGTGATTATCACTGCTGCTCTTTCGATGTTCATGGCAGCATCAACACTACCATCAATTCGAAATGTTGACCAAGAGTGAGATGTTCTATCGCGCTTGAATTCATTAAAACCATCACGGATTCTACCCTCCCCAAACATGCTTCTATCACTTATTAGACCCTTTGGTACATCAGTGGAGACTCTATCAAGATTGAATTCAACATTTTTCCATGGCGTAATTTTCGATAAACTCTCGAACTCCTCCATATTATAATTAAAATAAGTATTTAAATAAAGAATGTATTATATAATGAATCATTGCAAATGGCTTATGACAGGATCAGTAACCGCTTGTAACAAATCATGCAGAAATGAATTATGTGGATATCATTTACAAAAAAGCGTACGTCGTGGAAGTTTGGGGCCATTACCCAGCATACAAAGTGGTGTAGGTGTGCGTGGTAAGTCGCAGTTATGTCTCAATTGCGGTGGTAAGCGATACAGGGAGCTAAAGCGCTATTATGATACTAGAGTTAAAAACTCCATCAATGACTCTGACTCTGTCCCTGACAGCGTCAATGACAAAATCATAAGAACACCTCAAGACTACATTGATAGATTCTCAAGCAATAATTAAACCAAATAATGAATTAGACAAATAATATTATAGTATATAAATGAACCAAGAATTTCCACCACATCCCGTGATTACCAATTATGAAGCATCTCGTGACGGTATTGTCAGACACCGCAGGCTGATGAAACCAGTTGGTGTTGACAATGGTATTGGGTATTTGATATTTAGTGCTGGAGGGAAAAATCATCTTAATCACAGAATCGTCTATGAGGTATTTAACGGATTGATCAAGGATGGTCTTGTTATTGATCATATCGATGGATGTCCTCAAAATAACAGATTGGATAATTTACCAGCTATAACACAAAGTGAAAACACCAAACGAGGAGTGACTGGAAAACACTCGAAAAATGCGAAACCTATAAAATCATTTGATACAGAAATAACGAAGAAAGGTTATTTCAATAAATGAATGAAGCTAGAAAGTATTTCGATATTTGAGATCCTTCGGTACGAAAAGTAGCAGAGAATATAACTAAATCCGCTTTTTTTAAAAAGTTTCAAAATAGAATTCAATTCGTTTACATCTAAATTATTATATGTAGTATTAAGGGGAATAACTCGTGTGGGCCTATGCGTATACGGTTTTGAAACAACGATAACGCCTTACTATAGTCGCGTATCTCAATGTGATTTTTTGATGACTCATAGTCCGACTGAATGGCTTTTCTTGTGTTGGTTTGACTAGAAAATTTATAATTTTTTTTACGATTTTTAATTAGAGTGAAATCTGCGATTTCCATCTTCGATTGATATACGATTTTCATCTAAAATTTGTTAAATTCTTTACGACATATACAGCAGTTTAGCTATATATCGTATTCAAAATTATAGACTTGCAGATTACGAATACTAGTGTATTGCATACACTGATGGGAGCTCTTCCTGGGGCCCATTGTTTGAATTTCGTGGCAGGCATTACTGTCGACGGTACCGATCGCAAGGTTTTTCTATATAATTAGGGCTTTAAGCCATTAGAAATTCAAACCGTGAAACCACCATACGTCACACACCGTCACACGGTGCGAATGTGTTTTTGCATTCAACCCGGGGTGATTTTGTTTGGGTGTATGGTGGTTTCAGTTTGAATGTAGAACAGCCCCGTGTGTGTATGTGATGTGTGTATATCATATCATTTCATTGTAAATACCATATCATTTTATTGTAAATACCATTATGTATATACTTGTAAATACCATGTATATATCTAAGTATCTATATTTATATACGTAAATATGTATATATCAAATATGTAAATATGTATATATGTAAATATGTAAATATGTATATATTAAATATTTAAATATGTATATATGTAAATATGTAAATATGTAAATATGTATATATCAAAAATGAAAACGGGTCAAAATTTACTCCCAATTTTTTGTTTATCATATTAGATATATAATATTTCATATAATAAATTTCGAAAATATTAAGGTCATTATTAACGATTTTTCAAATTTAAAAAGTCAAGGGAATCAATTATCAAATGAATTAGATTGTGATCGGATTCTTTTTGATTTTCAAGATATTGATGATAGCGCTCGGAATAATAAATATGTGTTATCGAAATCCTATTCTTTAATAAAGAGAATTCAACACGCTATTCATGACTCCCTCGCATATAACAATGGCATCAACAAGTTCGTCCCATTCTTCACTGCTGTCAAAAGGGTCAGAAGTAAATTGGGTCAACAATATGAAATCAAACGCACAATTAACTTGAAAATCAAAATAATAAAAGCGATTATAAAACAAAATGAAACTTCCCCTTTGATTGCCGCAAAATAGAAAATGAAAAAACTCACCATGGATAATTGACACTCTAAACACAAACCATACATGTTTGCAAGTATCAGTATATACAGGTACGGAACAGAAATTATATAACCCTAGTGATTAAATAATTTTATAGACAGGTATGCGCTTACTCGTATAGAACGAATTTGCATAGACAGGTGATTTATCACTACGCGGAAGTATGAAAACAGTGTCGTGGGTGAGTTTTCACTCTCAATTTAGATCGTACATTATTATATAATGGTAAATGAAGCACAAACGATGAAATTAGCACGTGAAAGATTAGCTGCGATTAAGAGATTTATTCCAGTTTGTGATTCCGTTCGAAACAAAGTAAAAGCAAGACAACAATTTCAAACTGCTTTCACAACGGATACTGAACAATTATTCAAACCAATAACCACTGCAACGGGGAAAGTCGTATCAACCACTAAAAAGACATATGGGGAAATATTCCTGATGAACAACGAGAGAAAAAAAAACCCAGCCCTTCCTCCTATACTTGGAAAAATAGGAATCTTTAAAAAAACTTCTGGTGATATAATAGCCGGTGAACGACTTCAGGAACAACGAGAACAAGAACGACTTGAACAAGAACAACGAGAACAACTTAAACAACGACTAGGTGATATTGAAGAATAAGAACTTCAAGAAGAAGAGGAAATTCCGAGAGAGAGGTGGGGGAATATACACCTCAATAGATATTTGCTAAGGAGGCGTTAGATGAAATTAGAAAAATTTCCACGAATGATCAATTAGCTACTTTTGCTGCAAATTCATTTCCAAAAAAAAAGACGAGGGAAAAATATATAAATGATGGATATGAGGACTTCATAAGAGCCGCTGACACTTGCTATAGAAAAATACTAGCCTATGTTCATTCTTAATTAGCCAAGGCGGCTAACGAATAGTTTCAAGTGCCTTTTCTCTGATCGTTCAGAAGATACGTTGAAAACGTTGTTTATAGCTTGAAACGGGGAAAAACACCGTCGAGCCACACATCTATCCTACAGAAGAACTGAAATTCATATAGTAGCAAAGTTTCAAAAAAAAGATGAAGAGTGGATCAAGAGAACATGCCGATACATGTATCCATAACAAAAGTGTGCAAACGGTTATTAGTCAGTATCAGTATGTGTTGCGCATATATTTACCGCCATTTATTGCAAATGATGCCATATAAAAGAACAAATTGCAATGCCAGCCAGAGAAGGCAATGCCAGCTAGAGAAGTGCATGTCATTTAGGAATTTGAAATGAATGTGTCATTTGAGAGTATATACTATTTTACAGCATTGGCATAATTATGTATTAGGCGTTAACTAGATAATGCGTTCAGGTATCGTATGACTAAGGCAAGGAAATTAGGGTCATCCAGGAGTAAACAGCTTCAAGCAGAACCCAGATGGTGCGGATGAGCTCTAACCATAAAGCCGCTTGATGCCCCTGACAGAAGTGACATTGAGATCTCGCAAACGTTGCTGAATGTCAACTGTAGCTGTCCCTGACGTTACAGGCAAAAATTGTCGATGCTTTCCCATCGTTTGAACTACGATAAATGCCAGCCTGCCGGTTCCTTACGAGAAATATTCTCTTAAGTAGGTTATCCAGTGGCAGATTACCATGGTGGGGACGGAATACACAAACGTAAGCATCAGAGCAAGCTGTCCGAGCCTTTCCCGGTCCAAGCAGGTAAGCGTCAATGACTTACCATGTGGACAACTAACGCTCCATCATACAGGCCCTTTAAGGCACTTACCTCCTCCAATCTTCAAAGCGACCAATATTCGCAATGAAAACACTCAAATTCTCCGCGCCGGACTGCTCGATCGGCTAAAAGGGCAAGCGATTCAAGATCTCATGTGGAGCTTTTCAAGACGTCGTATCGAGTAAAGACCATACACCTGAACTCACAGATAGCATATGCGTTGACTTCTTTTCAGTACATATAGAACCCAATTCTCAACATCCGGTTGGTGCTTGGTGACCTGCAGTAATTTTCATATAAGACCCACGACCAAACTAAAAAGGACGAGTTGACATACTGATTCATTATAATGTCATGTTCTCTTACAATGATGCTTTTCAAAGCTTTGGGGATATAAAACACAGCACAGGTATAACATTATCAGAATACATGCATGCAATGCCACAAGCATTACACCTTGTGTTAATCACCCAGTTTCATTCAGATGCGCTCGTTAACCTCTGGTGGACAGTTCCAGGATACAGATGTAATGAAGGTAACCTGAACCATCATGGCCACATGTTTCATAAAAAAGGTTTACCCTTTGTACTATTAGCTCTCGACTTTTTCCTAGTGATTCCTTCATCTCTAATGATCTCCTATAGTTTATTCAGAGTGCTCCAACAACCTGAACTATAATCGATCTCCGTTGAGTTACTGCCACCTACCTAAAGCATATATATATATATATATATATATATATATATATATATATATATATATATATATATATATATATATATATATATATATATTTGTATGTATGTATGTATGTATGCATGCATGCATGTATGTATGTATGTATGTATGTATGTATGTATGTATGTATGTATGTATGTATGTATGTATGTATGTATGTATCTATGTATGTATGTATGTATGTATGTATGTATGTATGTATGTATGTATGTATGTATGTATGTATGTATGTATGTATGTATGTATGTATGTATGTATGTATGTATGTATGTATGTATGTATGTATGTATGTATGTATGTATGTATGTATGTATGAATGTTTGTATCTCTACTATCACTCTATACATATTGGTTGTATATCTCTACTCACCATTGAGGTTAACCCAGTGTAAATCTGTTCCTACCCATAGTGGAACATTGTTGCAACATTGCTTCACAAACTTTTCCACCGTCCCTTGACGCTAGACAGTCCCAAATATTCCCCTTGTTAAATTTCCTTTGACGCCAAACGTTCCCATTACCTTGTTGACTGGGATTTCCATTGACGCTAATGTATCCCCATTACCTATTGATATTATAGGCGGGATGTGAAAATATGTTTGTTAGATTTCATCTCTTCTCTTAAAATCTGACCTAACACATGACGTTGTGGATAGAGTATGTATAATGTGTTGGATGATGCAGATGGTAACAATTGACGTGGATTATATTAGGTATATTGGATTTCATCTTCTTCACTTAAACTATAAGATAACACAAGTTGTTTTGGCTAGTGTACACGGATTGTTGTATATAAATGTGTGCGATGTAGTTACCTTCTTTTAAACTCTGTATTAACAATGGCGTACGTTTGTATGCCAAAAAAGTGTATGCCAAACATACAATGTATAGTCATCGATATAAGCATGAGGGAAAGATGCGTTACAATGTTTACTGAATATGTCCAAACCACCCCTGCCAATTCCCTCTGTTTGTTTGTAATGACGCGTTGGACTAAACATTTTCCAAAGTCAAAATGTCACCAAAGAAATGAATACGACCCACCCTAATCCACACAATGAATAACACATATTTGTATTGTGCAATTTAGCACAATAATGACAGTATTCTAACCTTAGATCTCATGTTTGCCGTGATATAAAACCACAAAACAACAAGAAATAAACAACACACAAGCAGAACGCGTTTCAAATATGCTCGAGAATGTCTTTTTCTGCTCCATATGACCCGTTCTATTCTCATTGTGAACCCAAACAATTCCTTCAAAGAAACCGTAACACTGTATAATCCATTTTTAGTCAGTCTAGTTTCGACCGCCGATAAAACACGACGTTCTATAGTAAATACATATCGTTTTAAGTAAATGTTGTAACATTATAATAGCAGGATGTCTTACAATGAATATATCACTACTATTATACGAAATGGATGAATAAAAACAAATATACATAAGGATTTGTCACATATAATGCATTGTTATCTACGGAAAATCAAAGCAATTTCAAATTGATTTATCCTTTTTTTTAGATACTGCAAAGAATTTAGAATCAAAATTGGTTAACTCCATTTTCTCTTTTATCTCTTTCCCTCTCCCTCTATTTCTGTACCTGTCTTTGTCTCTGTCTGTCTGTATGCATATCTCTCTCTGTCTCTGTCTCTCTCTGTCTCTCTCTCTCTCTCTCTCTCTCTCTCTCTCTCTCTCTCTCTCTCTCTCTCTCTCTCTCTCTCTCTCTCTTGCTCTTTCCATGTGAAACTCCCCTTGTTCCCATAGTGCTTTTATGTCATTCGATATTTCACTATTACCATTAAAAATGAAGCGATCTTAACTCTCTTCTTTTGTTAAAATCTCCGAATGGCAGTTTCATCCAGATCTACAAAATGGAGAGATTATATTCAAGAGTGATACCACAGTATGCATGCTTAAACACGCTTATTTATATGTGATTAATAATTGTTCTTTGTTTTCATTTGAAATTAAAAACCCTTTTCCCATACCTTTCGTGAGTGATATAATATTGATATGCTGGTATGGCATGCCTACCTATTTGCATAGTATATTTGTAGGTGGGTATATCATGTATAATTCTTTGTATAGTATATGTATGTATGCATACGGTTATAACTTTGCTTTGATAGTATAATATGCTTGTTTGAAACTATTTTGTGTCAAAATATGTAGACCCTTGTCCGTTTATGCGGCACAGTATGTTACTGGGAGACTACAGGGTGTATATACTCACCACTACACTATTTAGTGAGTATCATGTGCGTTGGTTAAGTTGTTATAAAAAAATGTTTGCTGTACATTTCCGGTACGTACCCAAGGAAACATGATGTATTGAACAAATACAACTAATGATTTCACGTACGTACCCAGTGTGTCCCCCAGACGTTCAACTTATGGATAATTTAAACCATGGGTCTCACACACTAGACCGGACATGCGGTATTTTCTGGCTTATAGTGTTTACACTCAGTGGTTCCAGCATCTTAACTATATAAGGATTTGTGGCTTATTGACAAGTGTAGCTCTTTAGTGTTGGTACTCACCCAGAATATTAACATGTTAAACAATTGAACAAATGTAACACAGGATAATAAGTGAATATTCGGTGTCCTTCACATGTGGTAACATACAGCGTGATGGTAATTCCATGATTACCCAGGTTGACATATAGATACTCACGTATCAAAAAGATCATTCACAGTACACATTTGAGATGACAAAATATATATTATATAAACCATCTTGGTTTAATGAATCTGTTTATATTAACTTTTAATTTTTCAATGACAAATTAAAAAATTCCATTAAGGCATTTTGGCACTCAATTAACCAGTATCGGTTGTAAAAATAAGATTTGCATATGACTCACCCACGCTCACATCATGACTATGAGTTATGGTAGTTTCTATGTTTGCGTCATGATTTACAAATGGATTTAAGATTTTTGTTTACATTCATGAACATTTTAGAGTAAATTGTTCAAATTCCGATAAATAGATAGTAGTCTATACAAGCAAAATAATTCGATACCCTGATACCAGATAATTGCAGTATTACTGCATTGTAAATATCACCTACTATATTGTGTCATTGGACACTTTCATTGATGCCGAGTGTATGAAAATAACATTCTGTAAAAGGCAACTATATAATATGTGTTAACAAGCTGTTAGTGCTTGAATATTTTCCGATATATGGGTTAGATGAAACCTACATTTAAAGTGTACAACTTTGATTTCAACTTTAAATAGGATGGATTGATTGTTGAAGTATGCAAGAATGAGATGTTATAGCTGTAGTTAATGTGGAAAATCTGCGATCAACATTATAACATCATGTATCGTTTTGGGTATATACTGAAAACTGAGAGCCATATATTGTCATCCTCTTGTTGAGGCTCTGAGTGGTCCATTGTTCTAAACGCTCATCGGTGCGGATCACTGCCATCTGACCTAAGTCTACATATTCTAGTCCTCTTTCTGGGGGCTCTGAGAGGCCTAGTGTTCTAAGACGCTAACCGGTACAGATCACTACCGTCTGACTTCTGTCTACATATTTTCGTCCTCCTTTATGGGGCTCTGAGTGGCCTAGTGTTCTGTTCATTGCCTCCTGACCACTGTCTACATATTCTCATCCTCTTCTGTGGGACTTTGGGTGGCCTAGAGTTTTAAAGCGCCCACCGGTGCAGCGTATCCCTGCCATCTGACTTCTCTCTACATATTCTCGTCCTTCTTTGGGGGCCCTTAATGGCCTAGTGTTCTAACGCGCTCACCGGTGCAAATCACTGCTGTCTGATCTCTGTCCACATACTCTCGCCATCATGTGTAGGTCCCTTAATGACCTAGTAATCTAAAGCGTTCATCGGCCGTTTGACCTCTGTCTACATATTCTTGTTCTTCTTTGTGGTACCCTGTGTGTGGTTAAGTGTCCTAAAGCGCTTATCCGAACGGAATCCTGCCATCTCAATTCTGTCTGCGTAGGTTCGAATCTCGGGATCGGCCAGTGTGGTTACCTGATAAAGCTTGCAAGTAGCTTCCATTGGGTCGTTGGTTCCATAAGAGAGGATCGACTGCTTGGACTAAAACACTACTTTGGGATTATTGAGGGCTCGTTCAAAGACAATAAGGAGGGTATACGTATGATACACCAGGTCAATCAAGACACTTGAAATTCAGTATATACTGTAATAACTATAATGAAACAATTAGGATTGTTTGGGAATTATTTTAAAGCATTCAAATAACTCTAAAAGTTTCACTTTGTAACTTACAGAATAAAAATAAATTTACTGATTGAATCTACTAAATTTGTTATATTTGATTATTATTGTTACTTTTTTCAAGATCATATATTCCTGAGAATATAGAATATTTATTAAAATGCACAGACGGACATACATTACGAACAATAGTTATATATAGATTAGAAAGACTGGCAATGAGGTGGATGTATAAGACTTTAGGTTGATGTCGACTTTTCTGATCTCTTTTGTGATGGTGGTTTACAAAAGATTTGAATACGAATACTATATATCCCTAAATTATTTTATGTAAGTTCCAATAATGCAGACACACACTTTATCATTCATGAGTCTGTTTTACAGAAGAGAACATGGTCTAATTTTAATGATTTTACGTTTGCAAACAAAAGCATATAGAAAATATAATACTTAATTCATACGCAATGCACCTATGAACGACCTTTCCGTTTGCACGGTTGTCAAGGGTTAATGTAATATAAAGATTTCTGTAATGAGCAGCCTTTAAAGTTTATTGTAGTTTGACTGCCTATATACTATTTAGTTATTTTAATTTCTTGTATTTTACGTTATTTTTAGTCAAGTTATTCTTGATTTCTACAAATTTCAAACTAATGTATAAACATATAGGTATATAATGGTGTATAAAGTTATGAAGGCTTCACACATGTAAACATATAAAAGAGTTTAAGGTAGTTTTTGTCTCCATTTTTAATCTTTACCAAAAGCAACTGCCGGAGTATAAGACACGTAAAAATAAAAACTATAAATGGTAGAAGGTCTTTAAATATGTATTTTCAGAGGGTTATACTAATACCATATAAAACTTCGAAGTTACGCTTTACAACTGAAAACACAAATTATATTAATTCATTGTCTGAAATTATGATGCTATACACCAGAACATTGTGTCTTGTGGTACTATTATGCAACACATAAGCAACAACATTAATAATCGTCACATTTAAGATTGAGTTTAATGAGGTAACAATATGTTAACGCATGCATATATATGTAATGACACACATTTACAAAGTGTAGGATGGTGTAACAAGGTAACCGAGTGGGATTTCTGGATTCACAACAGAACGCTATTGACGATATCATAAGTAAAATGTTTAATAACGAATGTACTACTGAAAATACAAACAAATTACATTACACAATCCTAGTCAAGTTATAGGACTGGCAATAGCTGTAAAATTAGGGACAAATCTTCTGTAAAATCTAGTCAAACCTAGGAAAGATCTTGTCTGTTTTTTAGTCTCTGGCCTATGTGCATCTCTGATTGGTCCTATTTTATCTGGGTGAGGTTTAAACTTGTAGTCCACTTAAAAAATGATCAAAACATTCTAAATTATAATACACTATATTACATGTATTGGGCTTAGCTGTAAGATTTGCAGTGTGAAGTGCATCAAACAGATTCCGTAATATCTTAATATGTTCATCTTATGTATGTGAAAATACCTACGAAACTGTCGACGATTTTTATACCGTTTAAGAGTTTGCGCATGACTTTTGAGAATCGCGAATGCCGTTAACTCATAGACATTATCAGCAATTGGTATCTGTGAATGTCCCTTGGTAAAATCTAATTGGGAAATGTATTTATGAAAGGCCAAATTGGAAAATGAGTTTTTCTTGTCCTGCATTGGTTATGCGTTTAACATGGTGCTTTTGTACAATTGCCGAAGTCAATGCAAAACTACTTCCTGCTGGTCTAATACTTTCCGCTCTTCTTTGTTAAATTGTCTCCAGTGCATTAAAATGGTATCCTTTAATCCTGATCAACTCTTACGTGTTCAACTTGATCCAGTAAGTTGTGGTTTGTCCATAAACACGTCTGGGTATTGGCACCAAACCAACTAAACTGAAGTATGCTGACAATCAGATAAATCCGGGAATATATTAATCTAGACTATAACTTCATCCCCTCGCTCAATGAGGTATTCAAGGGGTATTTCTGTACTGGAGACGAATTTCGATTTGTCACACGACCTATCATCTATCATATCTTCGCGTGTTACATTCATGACACCTTTTTCAATTGTTTGACTAGGTCTTTCGACGTAAAGATTCAGGATAATGGCGTGAAATATCCTGAACGTGCACTCTACGTTAATAGTGAAGTCCATCTCGACTTTCACCTGCTTTACTTCAGCTAATTTTTAATCGTTGGGAAAAGCACCAAGACTGTATAACATACAACAAACGGTTTACACCGCGTTTTACTAGATTTTGCAAATTGGATTTTAGCCATTTGATATACACTCTCTAATAGTTTGCGCAAAAGAACCAACTATTGGTAAGTGGTCTTAACATCTTCGTTCACGATCTCGTCTTACCACTGTTCGAGTAAAATACACAAAGTACCAGGAACTAATGTCCAACTGTACAATAGTTCAAACGTGGAACAGGCCAAGATGTCAGGGCTTACCTAAAGAGCAACGATGGTTATAGGAGCCCACAGTATTTCACCTGAAGCAATGCATAACTATCTGGACGGTAAGATGGACAATTGTTGATCGGAATTTTATATTATACAATGTTTTCAAAAGATTGAAAATGTAAAAGCTTTAATGTTTTGCAATTTTTGATAAATTTAAAAGTTATTGGAAAATAAATCGTATATGACCCTATGTAGCGATAATTCTGGGTAAATTAAATGTATATTTAGTAGGATAGTAAGATAAGAAAAAAAGGACATTTACTATCACAAACAAACTCAAGTAGCTCCTACTTTTACATGATGGACCCATCAAATTTCGGGCTGTCAAAAAGTACACCGGATATCACATTTCGGGAGGGAGAGCAGCCGTCTTTAGAAGAGAGCAGCAAGTAAGAGAAAGAGAGAGAGAGGGAGATAGAGACAGACAGACAGACAGAGAGACAGAGACAGAGAGAGAGAGAGAGGGAGAGAGAGACAGACAGACAGAGAGAGGAAGACATTTTAAACCCAGATGAAAATGTATGAGCTGTAGCTGATCAAATAACCACGAACTTTCCTAACCAAAAATGACCTCAAGCGTCACCAGAACTATTCTACCTTTTTCACCCCTCAAGATGGACGACTTAAAATATGGTGAATACGGCTAGAGGCCATATGAGCGTCACAGTCTTTACATTTTAGACAGCAAAGACTCCATCAACCAACACATAACAGCAACACCAATATTACATTCACACATTCAGTACGAAACCTAGCTGTTACTCTGGACAGTACTCACACATTGCACCAAGAAGTCATGAACATATGCCACGCTGCATATCGTGAGCTCTGACGCAACAGCTTATTCACTAATATCGTTCAGTTGATGTCAATAAAACTCTGGTGGTGTGTTCATTAGAACTTTGAAGAATGGACAATTGTAACTCAGTTGTATTTGATTGATAGCGATATATATTTTAAAATCTTCAAAAAGTTCAAAACGCACATGCTATAATCAAAATTAGAATACCAGGTCAGTGCACACCTTCCCGCTACTCGGACAAGTTTTAGTGATACCATTAAATCCGTTTGTTTGATTATTATGCAGCATAAACTTTTATCTCATCTATATCCGAAAAGGGCACCAATTGCAATTTTCAAGTATATTGGTTCTTATAAATACGATGTTATTTGTTTGCACTATAACACCTTCATTTACCGCATAATGTGTGGTTATATATCTATCGAGTGTGGGTTATATTACAAATAACGACTATTGTAAATAAAACTAAAATGATTCAGTTTACAGCCTTAGACAGAGAATATCTGCTTGTATGTTTATATTCCATAACAAACACAAAAGATATGTATGGTGTTGAGCTATTTTAAGGTAGCAATATAAGCAGAGATAGACAACACAAATACTTCAATTCTAACGCATTCACCGGGCAAATCAAGCTGAAAACTACAGTCTGTTAACAAACACTATAATTATTTCACGTACCAAATTATACAGTTTAGAGAAAAGGCTTTGTGTATTTCTACTTCAGTAATGTGACTCAACATACACCAGCACGAACTGCTCGTATTTATCCATTATATATATATATATATATATATATATATATATATATATATCTATATATATATATATATATATATATATGTGTGTGTGTGTGTATATGTGTGTGTGTGTGTGCGTGTGCGTGTGGGTGGGTGGATGTATTTATACTGCATTTTCTACTCACACAATACGTACGATTTTCTATTATAAATAATGTGTGCACAGATCAGCAAATATCACCAAATTAATTTCACTAGAATAACTTGCGGTATTTTTTAATCAGATCAGTATGTTTATTATTGTCGCTTTTGTGGGAAATATGGTCTTTCATTTTAAATCATCTCACACAAACGTCGTGAATAATTTGCAGTAATGACAATAATGTTTTACTATCGAATCACAGTGAAATATCCATCGTTTTATATTGCTTTTGAATAATGATGAGACCTATGGGAGAGGATTCAAACCAAAAAGTGTAAAATGTGTTGCTCTTAAATGATTGCTACTCTGCAAATAAATCCAGACAGCATCACTTTCCAGTGGATTTAATTGACTTTTTGCTTCTAATATAGCTCCATTATGTATATGTTAGTAATCTTTAACCAACCCCCCATCCCGCGCGTTAAGGTAATCAACTACAGGTGAATAAACAGTTGAACATGGATGGTCGTTTTAATCATATTTGCTGCGTTAATATCTTGTCTCTCAAAGGGTTATTAGTGTTTATCTGTCAAATTTATTGAATCAAGGCAGAAGTGGATTTTTCAACAGCGGATATTCTCAACGTGATAAAGATTGTTTAACAACGATTTTAAAGTCGATGTATGACGATGTGCACGTAGATATAAAATTGATTCGGATGCATAAACCAGTATCACTATGAATAGGCAATAGTTTGTATGCGTCCTACGTGTTAAAATATTGATCTGAGGTAGATACATCTGTAAGTTATTTTACTCTAGTGGCCTTGTCCCGCACATCAGAGGAAAATCTTCTGCCGACGACATGATTTGTAAATGTATTATTCCCGTCATACGATGGACATGGATTAGAGACACATCTCCAGCAAGCGGTATATACATAAAGTAAGAAAATATGTAACATAGTCCCATATAAACATGATAAGTATACAATAGTAAAGCTGTTCTTATCCGGTTTAATATGAACAATAGAGACGTTCTTCGCAAGAAATGTATCAAGATGCATAAAAACAAATCATTATCAAGCAATAAAATTGGTGAGAACTCCATTTTTTATGGAATAAACTCGATTTACAGTTTTCAATGGCAATATATTTTCGTTTCGCAAATCGAGTCTGTCCAACGTTTACTGTGACGAATCGTGAATAGTTTTGATTTGTATAAAATCCTAATTATTCATTCCCTTTCACAGAGTAACACGATATTCGAATTCAGGTTTGCCTTTATGAAGTCGAATATTCAACATATTGTTCACAGTTCAGATGTAAATTATATATAATGTTATATTTATTTATATTGTATGCTAAATTTGCCTCACTAACTAAGGGCTATGACTACCAGGCGTTTGACATCGTTATATGAATTAAACGAGGTGTTAAATTGAAATTGTGTTCTTGATCTGACCTTGAATACAAGTTAGTTGGTTTTCCGTAGGAAACCATTTCTGAAGCCTGTCATTATATATATCTATGTAAGGGGATTTAATAAAACTATTAATTCATGTTAAATGATGAGTCTCTGGAATCATTTGTGACTGAAGTCAGATATAAATTCTAGATAAAGTATGTACTTAAATTAATCCTTGGAATATAATGTAAATATTCCTTGACAATTTGGAAAGAAACACTACCATATATATATTGAGAACTCATACGTTATCGTGGTACATTAGGTCATTCACGATTATTGTAATTCATGCGCAAAATTATACGTTTTGGACTTGTAATCGGACATGTAGGATTAGTTGTGATATAATTCAAAGTAATGTAAGTGTCTTTTACATTTTACTAAACCTAATGGTTTCGATATTTTCTGGTACATAGTTTAGGACCAAGAATCGTAAGAATACGTGCATAATTGCTCTCTAACCACGTAAAAGATCCTGAAAAAGGACGGTCCCAATATGCCAAAGTTAAACTAGATCTACCATGTTTTCGGGTACAGTTTTATCAAAAGAAATATTATGACTATCATAGATGCTAAACTTTATATATGTATTTGTTGACAAAATTATTTGTAAAAGCCGAATATGTACGTTTATAAGTTTGGTAGACATAATAAGGATAAATGGCCGACGGAAAGATTTATTTTATTATCTTTAAATCAGATTTCATAATTACTTTTGTGTCGAGATGAAATAACTTATTTACTTTATATCAACAATTGATATACATTCTACATCATTTTGTTTCTTTATCGGTTATTTCAATCTGGCAGGAATATATGCAATACAAACTTTAAATTGGGTTAGAAAATATGAAATAAATATAATATAAATCTGGTTAGACATGATGGAATATATAATACTTAACTCTGGGTGTAATGTATGAAATATATCAAATGAAAATCAGTATCTTTATGTAGTAGTATCTTGCCAGGAAAAGAATCAAGCTCTCCGTGAATAGACAGAACCATAACATAAATCATTTAAAATATTTTTAAGGAGATTTTAGACTCATAAGGAATAATTCAAGCTTTCATAATATAGTTTTATATGTCGTTTTATTGTAGTATACCAGTTCTATAGAATAATGTAGTGTAGCACATTATGAATATATTTGTCCTTCATAGTTGCATAATACTTAAATGAAACATCTTCGTTTCCTGTATCATTTTGTCTGGATAATGTGCCGCCATGTTATGTTAACTTGGACATCAGTATACATATATTACTTCTAATTTTCACACCTATTATCATCCATTTTTTCCATTCTTCCCTCAATCTAGCTCTGTTTCTTACTTTAAACTTGCACATTTTCCTGTTTTATAACTACTAACCTTTTTAATACTGTATCATTATTTACATCATGTTTAGTAACCAATAACTTCATTGATACTTTATCATTATTTATATAAACATTATTATTTAAAAGACGTATTTTTGTCTTAATATTATCTCTCTACTATATCATATTATAAATATAGTAGACGGGTGGGAATAGTATAATCCTGTAATCATCAACAGCAAAGCTACAGCAACGTATCGTTACTATTAACATTGATTTAAAATATGAAGTTATATTATGTTACATTTATTTATTTTAGCGTACTTGATAATATTGCCGGTAGCAATATGGTTTCCACGATATTTATAAAAAAAACAATAGTTTGAAAGCGAATTGTTCACCTTTCAAATAAATGTATCTATCGAACAATTTAAAAAATTATATTTTGTATTTGGGTCTTATAGATATCTTTTTAAACCTATTTTAAGGTAATGTTATAATAAATATTGCGAATGGTCGGCACTTTTGTAAACGAAACACATGCAATATAGGCTCCTACGTTTATTATTTTGTATTTGTAATCAAATTATCTTTTCGATCGATACTTTAGCCGTCATATTGTATCTGGCATACAGATCGGCGTAACAATTGTGCTTATTGGAAACGTATATGTCACAAAATAATCTGAGCACATCATCAATGAATTATATTGTCTTTTAGGAAAAACTCTTTAAATGCCAGATTTCACTATATGTAGATTAAATGAGGCCACTATATCCTATATCCAGTTTTGCACTGAATATTTCGACACAATTTTCTCTAACTTTGCAACTCACCACCCACCATCTTACTAATCATGTATCCATTAATATCAATGACACATGTAGCATTTTCATGTATTCATATCGATGATACCAGGTACATTGGACAAACTTACAACCACAGAAAATTGTAACGAATGATAATATTGCTAGTACGTCGTTTTAATATAAGCGGGGGATGTATGTTATGATAGTATTCGATAAAATAAGTAGAGCCTTGCATGTGATAGTGTGCAGTCCGTACAGTACTGGCCTTGATATTTTGATATATATATTACAGTGCTGGATGTGATAATGTGAGCTCGCAAGTACAGTCTTGAATATATTGATGCGGTGTAATGCGTACACAATTGCATGTGATAATTTGATACAGTATGTACAGTCGTGCGGATGATATTGTGATACAGTCAATACATTAGTGAATTTTGTATTGACATTGAATTTCTGGACCAATAAAACAGACTGGTTTAAATAGGTTTAAAGTTGGTTTAATGTCTCTAGTGTTTAAAATGACTAAATTGTAATATTACTTTCTAATTATTTTGTCATAGTCAGATAATAATTTCAATATTCTTGTGTTAAAGTACTGCAGTATATATCTATTCATCAAGTTGGCTGAATACACCACGAAACATGCAGACATATATAATGCACTCTAATTGTTTTGTGCCTTTGATGTACTAAAATGAAAACAATGAACTAAATTAAATATACATTGAAATACGTTTTATTCTGTGTCCCCACTATTAAAGTACATAGGTTCAAATTCATGCGCAGATCTGAACATTTCAGTAACAATCATAAAAGCTGTTATGTATCTAAAGAGAATAAGAAACAGAAAACCTAACATAAATACAAACCCAACAATAAAACCTGAACATTAAGCATACTCATGATAAATATACCCTTGATTAGCCAAATTGACCTTAAATATTTGTCCTTAGAAGGAAAAGAAAGAAAAATGTTGAATTATCCCTCGCATCTGCATGTTCCACAATGCTTGCCAAAAACATTTCCTTACCATGTTGTTTGTTTTAAATCATATATGGGTTATATCTAACTTACTTCGATAACAGTTTATATTAGATACTCAATTATGACATAAATAAAACATCTGCCTGGCAGCTGCAATATAGCATATACTAATGTACAATACGGCCGCGTTGGATGTATTGATCGTATCGTACACATCTTTAAAATACAACTGGTTTTAGAACTATTCCATTGTAAATAATACTGCATCTTAGAATTGTATACATGCCTATAAAAAGCAATGTAATTAACATCAAATCCTAGCATTGTATACGTGCCTATAAAATGCAATGTAATTAACATCAAATCCTAGCATTGTATACATGCTGGTAAAATAACGTTGGATTAATTTTACTTCTTTGCTATTCAGTACATGCCGGTACACACTTTTGTAATTCTTGTTAAATCGTAGGCACATACACAAACACCGAGCACGCGCGATGAATAACATATGTATCTTCATCATATTAACGATAATAGCCCATAGTTTGCTAACTCGTGCCCGAATTAGTTAATGGAGAATGCAGCTCATGTATTATAAACTAAAAGGTTTGTAAACTTTGTTACTATATTCATGCTCAACATGCATACACCATTCTAATAAAGACGTACTATTTTTATGCTCGCACAAAGAGTATGAACAACAAGAGAAATAATATATTATTTTCACCATCTCATATTCCTATACGACCAGCAACAATTGAAATTTAAAATTATTTCAACATTGTATTGTTTTAATTTTAATACTAGATTACCTATGCATTGTGGTCCCGAGTGTCCGATTGGTTTTAAGCGCTCTCCGATACGGATCAATGCAACCTATCCTGTGTCTGCGTGCGTTCGAGATTCAGATTCGGGCAATGTGGATATGTGGGAAAGCTTGCCAGTAGCTTCTCTTGGTTCGGTGCTTCTGACATGGGTTTTCCAGGGTTGTTTCTTCACCAGTAATACTGACCGCCATATATAGCCTTTCATGTGCTGAACATTGGAGTTATCACGGAATAATAATTATGAACCAATTTCGTTACTGAAGTTAAATTAGAACTAAAGTTTCATTAGCACAGTGATACAATGCCATTTTAGAAGAGTAGTTTCTGTACTGTGTCAAGGGCGATACACAATCTGTGCATTGCAAAAATGACTGAATTCAGAAGAGAAACAAGTTAAGTTAGAGCAATTTTTTATAGCTTCTTAAACCTCTTTAAAATGTTATGGTCAAGTGCTGGTTTCTTCAGCAGTTTCTTCACAATGGAAGTTTAAAAAAGTATGGGAATTCCCCTGTTGCGAGAGATGTATTAATACTATCAGTTAGCGAAGGGAATACGTGATCTACGCACTGAAGCAGGGGTGATAATAAAATTGTATTTAGTTGATATGATTTATGTGGACTCTTCAACACGAATGTACGTACTAAATTAGTAGAGACAGGTTAAATTGCTGCTAACGGTTGCCGCTGAAATTATGTACTGCAACTGTACGTTGACGTAAAGTCAGTTGAAATTATGTTGTCCGACTTATATCGAATTATTTGTACTTTATCAAGGAAAACATTTGCGAACAGGTCCGGAATGTTGACTGGAAACAAGGTATTTGCAGGTGGTGTACATTTGTGTTTTTGATATTACCTTGTTCATACTCTCGAAGATTTATTTGCAGCTGGAACATTCCATGACCTTAGTAACGTAGTTTGCTGCTTTCTCTGCATGGACTATGTGACGTTCATTTTAGCCACTTCATAGATTCGCTAGTGAATAGTAAGTATTATGAAGGTCAACGCCATTCAACTTTACGGCGGTCTCATTTAGCATTGGAAAGCATGTCCCTAACACTGCTATAATACGGCATGGTTTGTGGCTGGGGCATGTCTTTCCTGTAATGATTATATCTTGTTCTCGCGTTGTTATGATGTAAGAGGTAAAAAAGTTGGTATATTTGCAAAGATTTCATGGATTGGCTTTTTTATTCTATCAGTACGGATGTATCTCTTAGTAGAAACTATTGGTGGCGAGTTAGGGACTTATACGTCCCGATTGCACATAATGCAGCAATTATATGATGCACGTTAGTGCGATACATGGTTGGACCGTATAATATTATCAACATGTTGTTACGTGCTTAGGCTCGAATAAGCAGCAACACAGAAAGAGTGAAAACTAACAAGCTTGTAAAACTTTAACAATAAATTTATTAAGTACAATTATTTTCATAAAATAAATGAACTTACGGTTTTAGAGAATCAAATCCAACAAATATAGAATTCACAAAATAATCCACTAATGGAATTTCAAGTCCTGATAAATAAATGTTCTAATAGTTCCAGGTTCGAATCTTTACGATGTAATAATCCAAAATGGCTGACAATGTCACGTGGTACAGTTCTTGTTTTAAAATCATCCAAATGAAATTATTAAACTTATGTCCTTTTTCCAGATAATTCTTCTTTTCTAACGAATTGACACAAGTCCAGAACAAGATAATTATAACTCAAACATAAATACACAACTTATAACTTACAATAAGCCCAAAATCTACTAAAGTTAGCTTCTAAAACACAGCTATATATATTGTAATTCCCTCATAAACAAAAGGAATCATGTGATTCTCGAAGGTCATGGAAAAAGTACCCTCTCCAAGTCACGTAATAATGGAATGTTCTAGAAGGAAATCATTCACTTCCCACCCTCAATAAAAGTGTTGTCCTTGAAATTGACCAATAGTTTTAGAGGCTTGTCGACAATGTCTAAAGCAAGGTCAGGATTTAGGTCAAACAAGCCAAGGTCAAAACTTGTTTACAATTAGAGTATCTAAGTCAGCTTAAACTTTCTAGAATAATTTCCCAACTAATGGATATCAAACCCTAAATGATAAATTTGGATTTAACAATAAAAAATAAAATAAATTAAATCCAATAGCCGTAACACCTTCCCCCATAAAATAAAAAGAAAGGTTTATATGATAAAACTTTCTTTTCATCACAAACCAATTTACATCTGAAATTAAAAATTATACAATATAATGAATTATACACGGGAAAGAGTGTCTACAATTATATTATCAAGAAATAGCCTCAAATTTTTAACTTGTCCATGTCCCACAAAATGTCCTAGAAAAGGCACACAAGCACAGCAGAACTCACTTTTAGACAAATTAATTGTCAAACATACATTAGTGAGTCTGTTAAAGAATTATCGAATTGTTGCTAGATGTTCTCTCCAGGTGTCGTTGTAGATGATGACGTCATTAATCTCTAGACCAGAGATGATCATTTTTATGAGACGTTGAAATGGACTTTCTTTATATTGGTAGAGTCCATTTGGAGTCACAATGTTGAGTTTTCCTTTGCTCTTTCCGTAGTGGAATCTGCCAAAATCCTTTCAGAAGGTCAAAATTTGGTGACGTACTTGGCATTCCCAATTTTATCAATAGAATAGTCAATTCTTGTTAATGGGAATGAATCTGTTTTTGTCACTCTGTTCACCTTCCTAATATCAGTGCACATACGGAGAGTTTTATCTGGTTTAGGAACAAGTATACATAATGAATTCCAATCACTTTTACTGGGCTTGATAAAATCATTCTTCAGCAAATACTGAATTTCCTTTTTTGAATATTCCTGTTTGAGTGGACTCGTCCAGCATGGATGCTGTTTGGAATTCTCAATTTCAACGTCATGAAAATTTTGTTTGTCCTTGAAAAAATATCTGTACATAAATACTCATATAATAATAACTTTCAGTTCATTTGTTTCTTGCACTTGCAAATGTAAAAGTTTCTGGTCTAGATTTTTTTTTATAATTTCTGAATTCCAACAATTCGTCGCTCCAATATCAGTAGAATCCTGATGATATTCCTTCACTAAGTAGGACTGGTACAACTAAATTAATTACATATTTAACATGGCTATTTCTTTCAATACACTAGTACTCCTATAATTAATTTAGATCCCAGGAGCACTAATACTATAATTTAACTAATTCATTTTCTTCTTAACTTTGTACGGGCCATAATATCTAATCTGAAGAAAAGTAAGAAGAATGAACAAGAGTAACACAACTCCATTATCAGACTCAAAAGTTCTCTCCCTTGTATTACTTTCAAATCATAGTTTCATTTTTAACTTTAATTGTTTACTTGACTTGGTCTTGGGTAGGGAATCTACACAATCTACCATAATTCCACTGAATGTTTCATCAAACGTAGGAATAGGTTGCAGATGAGCCTTAAGTATCTTCTGATTGGGTTTTCCTATCATTTGACAAGTATGACAAGACCTACAGTATTTGGCAACATCACGTTTGATTTTTGGCCAATAGAAGTGAGTTAAGATCTTGTGATACATTTTATTAATCCCTAAATGACCAGCCAAAGGAGTTTCATGGGCCAGATTAAGTATTTCCTGTCTGTAAGGTTTTGGAACTACTATTTGATAGTTCACTGACCATTCATCACCAGCAGGTACCTCGGGAGGTCTCCATTTTCTCATAAGAATTCCATTTTTAATGACATAACAGACAGGAACTTCAGCGACTTCAGTCTCATTTATGACCCTTTGAAACAAACAGGAGATCTCAGGATCTTTTTCCTGTTTGACGACAAGTGACTGTCGTTTATCACATTGATTAAGAGAATGAGTTATTAAAAGAGGATCACTATGATCAATACCTTCTGATTGATCTAAACCAAGAGTAAAAGTGATCTCATCAAAAACCTGACCTATACAAGCGCCAGTTGAAGGAATGCTGCCTTCTGTAACATCACTCTCAAAATCATCACCCTGATTAGAATAAAGAGAATGAGTTGTCAAAAGAGGATCACTATGATCAATACTTTCTGATTGATCTAAACCAAGAGTAAAAGTGACCTCATCAAAAACCTGACCTATACAAGCGTCAGTTGAAGGAATACTGGCTTTTTCAACATAAGCCTGACCCATGCAGGAGTCAGATAAGGGAATGCTGCCCTCAATAACATAATCCTGACCCATGCATATGTCAACGAAGGGAATACTGCCCTTTTCAACTTCATTCTCAAGAGCTTTCTTTACCATAGCTCCAGTAACTGTACAAGCTTGAAATATATCAGGGATTTCTTTTTAAATTGGATCAACTTTCTGATTCAAATTAGGCTTGTCAGTTACAAGTGGATTAACCACAACCTTGTCTCCAGCTAAGTCGTTGCCTAGCAATAAATCTATTCCCTCTACGGGTAAAACCGAGACTGTTCCGATTGTGACAGGTCCTGTCACTAAATCTGATGACAAATTTACACAATGGAGAGGAACATTAACAAAGCAGCACTCTAACCCCTGAATAAGAACACTTTCATTAGAAAAAGACTTCTCAGATAAAGGCAAAGTACCTGATAATAAAAGACTCTGAGAAGCTCCTGTGTCCCTTAAAACTTTAATAGGGGTGGAATTGGCTGAATCACCCAAGAGTGATACAGAACCCTTCGATATGAATGGTTCATAATTCTCCATATCACAATCAGACTGGGATTTATTAGACCCAACAAATGTATTGCTTTCAATACATGACTGTGACCTTGACCTCTTGTAAATAAGAGCATTTGGAACTGGTCTATCTTGATTCTGTTGCCTATTTTTCAATTTGTAGCAATCAGAAATAACGTGTCCTTTTTTCTTGCAAAAGTTACACGTCGGAAGAGACAAGGATCTAGAATCAAACTTCTCTGAAATCTGATTTTTGAAAGTTGTGTTAGTTTGAGTTTTAGAAGGGCTTGAAATAGGCGGAAATTCTTTTCTGCCAGAAAAATGTTGAGTAGAAGTCTTGTTAACAAAAGGAACTTTATGTGTCAAAGAATATTCGTCAGCAGCTGGAGCAGCATTTTCCAAGGTTTCAATTTGATGCTCCTCAAGATAAGTTTTAACATCATTATGCACACAGTTTTTGAACTCTTCAATTAATATAATTTGCTTGAGGTTTTGATAATCTTGCTCAACTTTCTTGGCCAAACACCATCTATCAAACAACTGCTCTTTTTGTCTAGCAAATTCGACATGAGTTTGTCCAGCTTCTTTTCTGTAATTTCTAAATTTTTCCCTATAAGCTTCAGGGACTAACTCATAACCTCTTAAAATGCATTCTTTAACTACGTCATAATCACCACTTTGCTGAACAGACAGTGAAGTGTAAATCTCACTAGCCTTACCAGTAAGTACACATTGTAGTAACTGAGTCCAATTCTCTCTTGGCCACTTTAAATTTTCTGCAACTTTTTCAAAAAGAATAAAATATTTGTCTACTTCTTTTTCTTTGAAAGGGGGCACTAATCTAATATTCCTTGCTAAATGAAAATTTTGATTTGAAGTATGATGGTGATTCTCACTTGCCAGCTCCATTTCTTTCATTCTAATTTCATATTGTAATTGTTTATCCTTCTCCCTTTCCTGTCTCTCTCTCTCCTCTTTATCAAATTGTAATTGTCTTTCTTTCTCTCTTTCATGAAATTCCAGCTTCTTAAACTCTAATTCTGATTGTAATTGTCTCTCTTTATCCTCTCTCTCAATCCGCATTTGCTCTTTTTGTAATTCAAATTGCTTTTCTTTCTCCCTTTCCTGAAATTCTAGCTTCTTCAACTCTAATTCCATCTTGAATTTTAATTCTAATTCCTTCAGTTTAAGGTCAGAGTCTGGTGTAGACTTAATGACTGGAATCAAAGCACTTTGTTCCAAAACATCCTGTTCTACCAAATACTGGACCAAAATCATTTTGATATCTTGTTTCGATAAAGCAGCCTTCACTTCGGAAAGATCGTATTTCCTGGCAAGTTGAACCAACTCATCTTTTTTGAAAAGATCTAATTGCTCCTGGGTAGGATTAGAAAGAAATATTTCTACCTGAGATGTCATTTTAATACAAGCGTGTCAGTCTCACTAATGATTTAAAATTTTCAAAAACTAGGGGAAATTCAAATTTAAATTCAAATTTATCTCAAATCTCAATCCCGGACGAGCCCCCAATTCCATGTTACGTGCTTAGGCTCGAATAAGCAACAACACAGAAAGAGTGAAAACTAACAAGCTTGTAAAACTTTAACAATAAATTTATTAAGTACAATTATTTTCATAAAATAAATGAACTTACGGTTTTAGAGAATCAAATCCAACAAATATAGAATTCACAAAATAATCCACTAATGGAATTTCAAGTCCTGATAAATAAATGTTCTAATAGTTCCAGGTTCGAATCTTTACGATGTAATAATCAAAAATGGCTGACAATGTCACGTGGTACAGTTCTTGTTTTAAAATCATCCAAATGAAATTATTAAACATATGTCCTTTTTCCAGATAATTCTTCTTTTCCAACGAATTGACACAAGTCCAGAACAAGATAATTATAACTCAAACATAAATACACAACTTATAACTTACGATAAGCCCAAAATCTACTAAAGTTAGCTTCTAAAACACATCTATATATATATTGTAATTCCCTCATAAACAAAAGGAATCATGTGATTCTCGAAGGTCATGGAAAAAGTACCTTCTCCAAGTCACGTAATAATGGAATGTTCTAGAAGGAAATCATTCACTTCCCACCCTCAATAAAAGTGTTGTCCTTGAAATTGACCAATAGTTTTAGAGGCTTGTCGACAATGTCTAAAGCAAGGTCAGGATTTAGGTCAAACAAGCCAAGGTCAAAACTTGTTTACAATTAGAGAATCTAAGTCAGCTTAAACTTTCTAGAATAATTTCCCAACTAATGGATATCAAACCCTAAATGATAAATTTGGATTTAACAATAAAAAATAAAATAAATTAAATCCAATAGCCGTAACAATGTCTACGAAGAATCCAGTCTAAAATGTGACCATGTGAATGGGTGTGATAGTCAACAGAGCGTTCAAGATAGAAAACTGGAAAGAAATCTACGAGTTTTGATGTGTATGGATTTCCAGGACAGTCAAATTCAAAGTTGAAATCTCCAAGAATAATCAGGTTGCCACCTATTGAATGTCCATTCTCCGAGAGATTCTGAAACTGTTCCATAAAGCTGGATTCAGTCAGGTTGTTTTTTAAACTAGGATAAGGGCGGTAAAGGCATAAATGATTGAGTCATCTTTGTTCCAGTGTGAGTGTTTATATAATATGTAATATACTCAAGATATTTTCGACGAAAGGAATGTAACATATATTGTTATCATGTATGGTATAATTAGTACGATTTGATCCAATCCAATTCAGTAAAACGTCTCAATCGCAGAAAAGACTATACTGGCTATTGTGCCTATGAATGTGGGTCCAACAATGACCATGTACTTATTACCATAAACAAAAGTTTAGTAAACTGTAAATTTACAACCGTCTTGAGATATATAATTGGTGGCTATCTGCACTTTACAAGCGTTGCCTGTGTTAAACGTCCTTTTAAAATGATATATACGTCGTTATTGATAAGGTGACTATCATAAGATCTCAAAGAGTGCGTAAAAACAATTAACTTGATCCTATTATCCTATTCCGCATGAAGAATTAATAACACGTAAAATGCACTGGCATATTCACAAGGTTAGCGAATAGATCTCAAAATCACAAAAACAAGGGAGTTAGTACCTTCATTCGTTGAACAGTTCTCTTTGAGTTTGCATCCAGTTATTTTATAGTTTGAAATATGTAACTAAAAACGGGATTTCAACTCCGTGCTGACGAAACAAGAGGTATTCCGCTTGAGGTACACATCAAGACGAGTAAGAGCATTATAAAAGGTACCACTCGCATTTCATATTTATGAAAAAGATGATCACCTTTGTATACCGTTTACACGAAAATCTTAATCTTTGCAAGGCGATTCTTTAAATCGTCTAAGATATTGGTTTTGATTGTCTTCTCAAATCCCCTCCATACTGCAGTTAATGACTCAAACTTTATAGATAATTGAAATTGTTTATATGTGTGTTCACGGTGTAAATCCTAGATCAAATGGCATATTAGGAGGTGAACTACATTCAAAAGATCTTTTTTATTGTTGAAACTACGTCACTCGATATCCCTGTTATCTGCGCAAAGTGAATGGATCCCCTTATCCAATATTGGACAATCTTTAAATTGGAATTAAAGCAAAAGTCGACACATGCGACACGTCATGAAATAAGAACGAAACTGTTGTATATATACCTATTTGGTACTTGTTTTCATGGTCAATATATTGACTTGTAATGTATGATTATTAATGAAGAAACATTATAGTACCCTAGTAATCTATCGCTTTGTGTGATCTAAAGTGCAAAACATTACTTTAAAGCAAATATTCAAACATGCCTAAAAGCTTTGCAAAAATTATATTAAGCATGCCAATTATAATCAAAGCCACAAAACCTGATTTGAAAAATTACCGAAGATGCGATATATCCATGGTACATCATTCATTTTCCACCTGGAATATGTACTCTAGATATGGCAATTCCATCTGCACGTCTGTCTATTTTAACCTAGAATATATACTCTCAATACGGTTTTTGCATCGGCACATCTGTCTATTTTCACTTGGAATTAATATCCAAGATATAGAATTTCCAGCAGCACGTCTATCTTTTAAATATATATCATAGATTCCGCATTTCCATCAGCCTGCACGTCTCTCCTTTTTCATATAGAATATGTATCCGAGATATGGCATGTCCATGGTACCTCAGTCATTTTCCACCTAGAATACGTACTCTATACGGCATTTCCGTCAGCACGTCTGCCCTTTTTCACCTAAAATATTTATCTTAGATACAGCATTTTCATCGGCACGTCTGCCTTATTCACCTGGAATATATATCCTAAATGTTAATTATGAAATGAGTGCACACATAATTCTTTGTAAATTTTTATGAAAGACGTTTGACTTTATACGTAGTGGTAACAAGGTAAACAGGATACTGTGTATTAATTCATGTATTTTTAAGGTTTAATATATGTCGGAATTTAATATCAGAATATGCAGAATGAAACATTCATAACAAGTATCAAGATATTTTGATTGCATACTTTACAGCTATATACGATCGATCAAAGGAATGGAGCAACATAATATTAGGTGTGTTTAATGATTATCTTATATGTGGTTTTGTGAAAACAGGTGTCAAAGGGTATTAGTCAAGCTTAACTTGGCTGATGCGGATTATGTTTGCTTACGTGCTGGGTTGTTACTTATGATGTATTATCCAGTCCGCTACCAAATATCGTTGATTGAATGGTAATCTAAACAGCTTTGACTAAAGAATGCCTCTGACTGGACATTCATTTTGTTTTTATCATGGATGGTTCACACATGATTTCTGTATCTGGAATGACGTTTAGCCATAACATGACTAACTCGGCGTAAATCGAGTGTAATAATGTGCACTGTGTCTACAACATATTTCTTCCGCTCTCTTTTGCCCTAATTATGCGTATATTTTATTCAATGAAAATAATTCATTTCTCCATAAAACCATCGTATTTATACTTGCATGAAACTTTTCGGGTTCTGCTTCCTGGAATTATTAATGTTTATTCTGTTCAGAGTTTGTGTCGTCATAACTTACTTGATTTGATTTATATATACATGTTAGCAGTATTAATACAAATGTCGCAAAATTCATTCGTGAACCGTAAGAACAAATAATGTGAATACTCGCCGTCTGCGTCATCGAAGCTCACACTAATTTAATTTGACAGGCTTAGAATTATAATCTGTTCCATTCATGAATCGAAACAATAAACCGTATGAAATCAAATAAGAAACTATATTGAGAAACGCACTGGATTTAAATAAAATAAATTCCAGGAAGGAACATCATACAATAATAACGAGTTTACATCTGTGTAACAAGAATGCGGATAAAACGCGGAATAGTGGAGGAGGTCTAGTGGACGAGTTGTTCATAATTTAAAGCAGGTTATATTTCGTATAAGTTTAGTTAAGTTGCACGTTACCGGCATTCTATGCAATAATGGTATCAGCGTAATTCTACGTCATTATGGACAATGTGCCTTCTCACGCATGATTTGTTAAAACTTTCTAATGTAAGTAATATTGAATGTCACTGAATGAGAGTGAAGCGGACGTAATGGTTTTAAAATCAATTCATACCATAAGATATATTTTTGGGTCAAAAGTATCCTCTTACGACTATCAATGCAACGGATCAATACAAATAGTAGGACATTGGCAAAACAAGTGCACGACTGGTAAGAATGTTTAATTGTATTTATTGACTACCACATTCACTCGTAACTGTATGTGTTAGTGCGGATGAATGATCTCTTTGTATATATATACATATATATATATATATATATATATATATATATATATATATATATATATATATATATATATATATATCTGTGTGTATGTGTGTGTGTTTATATATCCGTTTGTTTTCATCTCTAACAATGAAGTGTACAAAGCAGTATTTTTGTGAGAAATAGACTTTCAGTTTGCAGCCAAATGTTTGATTACTCAAATTTTTCCAACAAGACATTTACCGAGAGAGAGAGAGAGGGTTTGATCCTTTGGCTAATTGCATAAACAAACTACAAATATTTATCCTAATTATCGCTGTTGTATTGGCGAAATCTGTGTCACTCTGCCATCATCTGGGGGATAAATATATTCGTGCGAATAATTATTTACAAACTATGTCCTCAGAATACGTTAAAAATGCAACTAATATACTTGTTATTTCAATTAATTTTGCTAAAACATCGACCATTCAACATCCAAGTGTTTCAAGACACCTTATTGAATAGGGGATCCGTACGAGTCCAGACAAAACTTATTCGCTAAATGGAGCTAATCTTACGACATAAATTCGTAATCTTAATATGACAATAGAGAACGGTATCAACAACGATCGTCATATCTTTATAACATCCGATAGACATAGAAGCAAGTATGCAAGAATAAGATGTTTTTGCTGTAGTTAATGTGGAAAATCTGCGATCAACTTTATAACATGATGTATCGTTTTGGGTATATACTGAAAACTGAGAGCTAAATATTCTCGTCCTCGTGTTGAGGCTCTATGTGGTCCAATGTTCTAAACGCTCATCGGTGCGGATCACTGCCGTCTGACCTATGTCTACATATTCTAGTCCTTTTTATGGGGCTGTGAGTGGCCTAGTGTTCCAAGACGCTAACCGGTACATATCAATGCCTTCTGACTTCTGTCTACATATTCTCGTCCTCCTTTATAGGGCTCTGATTGGCCTAGTGTTCTAAAACGTTCACCTGTGCACTGCCACCTGACCTCGGTTTACACATTCTCATCCTCTTTTGTGGGACTCTGAGTGGCTTAGTGTTTCAAAGCGCCCACCGGTGCAGCATATCCCTGCCATCTGACTTTTCTCTACATATTCTCGTCCTCCTTTGGGGGCCATTAATGTCCTAGTGTTCTAAAGCGCTCACCGGTGCAGATCACTGCTGTCTCATCTCTGTCCACATACTCTCGCCCTCATTTGTAGGTCCCTTAATGACCTAGTAATCTAAAGCGTTCATCGGTTCGGATCACTGCAGTATGACCTCTGTCAACATATTCTTGTTCTCCTTTGTGGTATCCTGTGTGGTTAAGTGTCCTAAAGCGCTTATCAGAACGGAACTCAATTCTGTCTGCGTAGGTTCGAATCTCGGGATCGGCCAGTGTCGTTACCTGAAAAAGCTTGCCAGTAGCTTCCCTTGGGTCTTTGGTTCATTAAGAGAGGTTTGACTACTTGGACTAAAACACTACTTTGGGATTATTGAGGGCTCGTTCAAAGACAATAAGGAGGATATACGTATGATACACCAGGACAATTAAGACTATTGAAATTCATTATAAACCTTAATAACTATAATGAAACAATTAGGATTCTTTGTGATGTATTTTAATGCTTTAAATAACTCTTAAAGTTTCACTTTGTAACTTAGAGAATAAAAAATAAATTTACTGATTGATTCTACTAAATTTGTTATATTTGATAATTGTTGTTGCTTACTTTAAGATCATATATTTGTGAAAATATAGAATATGTATTCAAACGCACAGACGGACATACATTACGAACACTAGGTATATATATATATTAGAAAGAATGTCAATGAGGTGGATGTATAAGACTGTGGGTCGATGTCGACTTTTCAGCACTATTTTGTGATGATGGTTTAAAAACGATTTGAGTACTAATACTATATATCCCTAAATTATTTTATGTAAGTTTCAAGAAAGCAAACACAAACATTGTCATTGATGAGTCTGTTTTACAGAAGAGAACATGGTCTAATTTTAATGATTTTACGTTTGCAAGAAAAATATGATTGTGCTAACACTAACTCACAGACTTGCAAGAGAAATGATACAGCGAGGGGTAAATGCCTGTACTTATCACAGTTTCTTTAGATGGAAAGGAGATAAGTGGACTCCTGAGCGTATGGGCGAAAAATTTATTCCTGAAATCATCATTTGGGATGAAATAGACACAGTGCCATTATATGTATTAAAAATATTTCTTGAGTGGTTGTTATTGAAAAATACAAAAATCGTTATGTGCGGTGATCACGGCCAACCACCACCATTTGTCGGTGCATCCCCACATGAATGGCTAAAGGGTTTTGTAAATTATTATGAAGAAATTACCACTGATTATAGATCACTTGATAATGAATTAAAAGAATTTAAGAAACTAATCAGATTACAAGCGGATAGAATCCAGTGTGAAATAGCTCGTGAAATAATTTCAGAAACTCCAAAGAATGATTTTTGGGAAGCATGGAGACCAAATGATTTGATAATTGCAAGTAGAAAAATAGTCAGAGACACACTTCAGATGAAGTTATTTGAATTGCATAAACAAAAATTTGCAACACTTCCAGTGCCTCTTTGTTATAGGCCATAGGATACACGAAAACAGAACATTGAAGTTGATATTCCAGGCCCAAAATCCGAAGGATTTCAAAAACAAATTCTGGTATTAAATGATATTGTGCTGGTTGATATCAATGTCGTTGAAGATGCATTGCGTGCTAATAAATCCCCGTGGACGCTAGGATACGCAGCAACAATACATTCTTCACAAGGATTGACTATATCGGATACAATTGTTTGGATGGTAGATAATCGCATCGAATGGTCAAATTTAGTCTATCTTGCAGTATCCAGAGTACGAAAAATAAATCAACTTCGAAGAATTGTCGTTGGCGAAGCCAGTGACGCTAATGACACCACAATGGATGATATTGATGTTAAAATTATTGATAAAAAACTCTCCGGTTACAACCAACAAGACAAAAAAAAACAACGAGAATTTGATATTGATGCTGAATTAATAATCACTTTGAAGCAACAACAGAATAATCACTGCGCAAGTTGCGCAGTAATCTGCAGCACAGGCATCTAGCAGATGTGAAATTAATTCATGCGTTAAATGCTATTCCTGATAAATCTTTCAAAGAAAAATTGGCTTCATTTTTGATAAAATCGGCTATGAAAAGTAAATTGATGTTAGGTGCTGGTAATTAATAACAACATGGAATCTATTTACTATTCTCCAAAAGGATACTGGAGGGGTAAATCAGCAGTCCATAAACTCGCTAGCGCTGCAAAAGTGAAAAAAACCACTGCGGCTCATTGGTTATCCAAACAGGCACTATGGCAAATTTATCTACCACCGCCTAAACAAATTAATTTCTCGCATTTTGATGTGACCTTTCCTAATGAAGTTCATCAGGCTGATATATTATTTCTGCCACATGACAACGGTTACAAATACGCATTAACCGTAGTTGATATTGCAAGTCGATACAAAGAAGCAGAACCGTTAAAAAGAAAATCATCACCTGAAGTGGCTTCTGCATTTGAAAAGATTTATCAAAGGGGTCCTCTACACTGGCCAAATCTATTACAAATTGATCCCGGCAAAGAATTTCAGGATGCAGTCTTATCAATAATGAAACATCATAATGTCACTATCAGACGAGGACATACTGCGCTACATCGTGATCAGGCAATTGTAGAACGGTTTAATAAAACCCTTGCTGAGCGGTTATTTGGATATCAATACGCAAAAGAATTCATCCAAGATAAAAGATCCCGTGAATGGGTTAAAAGATTACCATCTGTGATTACTGCACTGAATAACGAGATTACTAGAACAATCAACATGAAACCTATCAACGCGATTAAAAAGAAGTCAATACCTGAAATGGGAATTCGAAGAACTTCACAAAAAGATTTCAAAGAACCAATTCTTGGTAGTAAAGTCACTGTGTGGTATTTATACGAACCAGGTTAGCTCGAGGGTGGCAGAAAAAGGGCTACTGATCCTATTTGGAGTATTACTGCACATAAGATATCTAGTATAACACGATCTACGGATAGACCTCCAATCTATAAACTGGATTCAACTGCCCCTCAACGACGATTTACTAGACAACAATTACAAGTGATACCCGAGGATACTCAATTACCACCACGGGGTCTTAACTAGCGCCGTTGCGTCTATTTCACTCAAGACAAGTCAACATCACATTATTTCTGACATGACCGAGATTGTTATTTTTTCTGTCAACGGTAAATTGGTGAGGATCTTTATCCGAATACTGCCAACACGGGTCATTTCGTGTGTAGGGTGTCCAAATCGTTTGAAATATTTCTCGCATTCTCCATACCCAAGAAAACTTCCTGGATAACACGCAATCATATCAACGGATATAACGGTTTCAGTGCCATATTTTGTATTCCATAACCCTCCGTGACTGTATTCAAGACAGGACAATCTAACATCTGATAAAAACTCACTTCTTGTTGGTTTCCACGCGTTTTTCTTCCTAGCAAAATGTGCTACAACTGATGGAAGTGTAAAACAGTTTGTTAATAATTGATCGTTGTCTTCCCCCTCCCCAGAAAACTCACTAGCTAGTTTTTTCATTTGATTATGCAGTTCTTCAGTACGGTACAATTCTCCGTTGGGTCTTACAAACTGATCAAATCTACATTCCTCGTCTGCAGCACTGTGAAATAGCCACATTGACACAGGATCGTTTTTACTCAAATGGTAAATAGCATCAAATAATTTCTGCTCTGAAAAAAACTCTTCTGTTCCAAACAGAGTTTGGGGAATATATTTCGCGGTTCTATCCCGTGGAAATATTGTTACTGCAGATGACCACGCATGTTCGTTATGATCAATAATCTGTATTGGGGCTCCTTTTGATTTATATTTCGATTCGTATAATACTTCACCGGTGATTGTCGTTACTGATATTGGAAATCTCAATGATGTTTCTAATTTAGCTATATCCTGAATTGTTGCCCCATGCTGTTTCACTGTCAGTTCCCATTCGGTTATTTTTTTTCGTCTTAGATCAGTTAATTTATTTCCCCGGGACGCATTTGTGAAGTGTTCCATTATTCGTGTTGCTACACAATTGACCCTTGACGAAGAATATTTCATGGGTGCTAGTTTTGCAATATCAGGTTTGTCATTGAGCGGATATATCCCGTAAACAACTGCTGTGACAGGATAAGATCTTTCGTAGTATGGTTTGTCAATTCCAGTCAAAATTCCTGGTTTTGAATCCTGAGTCACAGTGACAGTTTTTTTTGTCCTTGAGAATAGGCTCGTATTTGTCCCTAATGATCCATTTTTCATCATCACGGATAAGGAATTTTATTCGAAAAAAATTTCTTTCTTCCCCAAGATTTGAGATTATCACTGCTGCTTTTTGATCATTCATGGCAGCGTCAACAACACCATCAATTCGAAATGTTGACCAACAGTGAGATGCCCCATCACGCTTGAATTCATTAAAACAGTCTCTGATTTTACTAATCATGGTTCTATCAAGAATTTTATTCTTTGGTGTATCAGAAACTCTATCAAGATTGAATTGAACACTTTTCCAGGGCTTTATTTTCGATAATCTCTTGAACTCCTCCATACTATAATTAAAACAAGCATTTAAATGAAAGATTTAAGTATAATGAATCATTGCAAATGGCTCATGATTGGATCAGTGACACCGTGTAACAAATCATGCAGAAATGAATTATGTGGGTATCATATGCAAAGCTTTCGTCGTGGAAGCCTTGGTCCGTTACCCTGTATTCGATGTGGGGTTGGGGTTAGGGGAAAATCGCAATTATGTTTCAGGTGTGGCGGCAAACGATACAGGGAACTAAAACGCTATTATGACAAACGAATAAAAAATGGATTTTCAATCAAAAATTCTGACACTGACCTTGACTCCGTCAAGGATAAAATAATAAGAAACCCTCAAGACTACATTGAAAGATTCTCCAGTGATGTTATTAATGAATTAAACAAATAGTATTAGTATACAAATGAACCAAGGCAGATAACCCTTAAATATAACCAAAATTGTTATCTCCCTTAGATTGTGTCAACTTGTTTATGGGTTATTGTGATTCAGCGGCGTTGTATTGTTTTGTAAGAAAAAAAAATCAAATATTAAATGTTTTCAAACAATTATATTCTTTTTTTAGTGTTTAAGTCAAATAATCTGTCTCATTTAAATACTGTGAAACACTATTAATAAGTAATTCAAGAAAATAAAATAACAAACAATGTGTATTGCTGTATTAAGTCACCTTATATACTCTCCCATAGATTGTGTCAACTAGTTTATGGGTTATTGTGATTCAGCGGCGGTGTATTGTTTTGTAAGAAAAGAAATAAAATATAAAATGTTTTCAGACAAGTATATTCTTTTTTTAGTGTTTAATTCAAATATGCGGTCTCATTTAAATACTGTAAAACAGCATTAATAAGTAATTCAAGAAAATAAAGTAACACACCCAGTGGATTGCTGTATTAAGTCACCTTATATACTCTCTCCCTTAGATTGTGTCAACTTGTTTTATGGGTTATCTCCCCTTAAATTGTGATTCAGCGAGGGGTATTGTTTTGCAAGAAAAGAAATAAAATATAAAATGTTTTCAAACAATTATATTCTTTTTTTTAGTGTTTAATTCAAATATGCGGTCTCATTTAAATACTGTGAAACACCATTAACAAGTAATTCAAGAAAATAAAATAACACACCCTGTGGATTGACGCTGCTGTATTAGTCACCTTATATACTAAATGAAAGGTTTAAAGCTGGGGATTTCGAAAGCCAATCCGACCAATCAAAAATAACCCACGCCATTGACACGTGTGCGTGGTTGACTTTTCTCAATCATGCAACCGGGTTTAATTTCATGGGTTGCTTTTGATTGGTCGGATGGCCGTAGAAAATCCGCCACGTCGTTTCATGTTTGTGCTGTCTTGTGCCGTCCCCACATCATTACATCATAAATTCCATCATCATTGAATTATAATCCATCCTTAATTAAGTTAATTAAGTATATGTATACCTACAGTCTGCCACAACACTCGAGTGGAGATATATACGGTATTGTACTGTCCTTAATTAAGTATATGTATACCTACAATCTGCCACAACACTCGAGTGGAGATATATACGGTATTTGTACTGTCCTTAATTAAGTTAATTAAGTACATGTTGTGACGTCACCCCCAAGCATATCTTCTGGGCGGTCTAAGATGGCGTTTGCCACGTTAGGCCTCCCTTCCGGAGATGTATGTTTCGGGGTTCCCTTGGGCTTACTTGGATGTGAAGGCAACCAAGGAGTTCCAAAGAAGTGTTGTCGTATATATGTAACCTCTAGGTCTCTTTCACGTAAACATACCCTCTTGTGATTCTAACCCGTTATTTGACGAGTTAGATTCACTCTTAGGGGAATATGTTTCCGGTGAATGTAAACATACATGACCTAAAATAAATAACATCCATGGATGTAATTAGCTCTCCGTCACATTTGGGTAGCCCCGTATGGTGTTCAAAAATGAATTACCGGCCAAAAGAAACGGTCATAGGGTCAAATCGAGATTGAAGAAATCTCAGAAAAAAAATGGAAATTTGAGAAAAATACTAAAAGAAAGAACCCTGTGAAAGACACAGTGGCTTATTTCAAGGGGGCCAAATGACTGACAACCGCTCATCATGGTTGTTATTTATTTTGAAAAAATATATTTATATTTATATACAGACTGAATTCTGAAAAATATATTTATATTTATATACAGACTGAATTCTGAAAAAATATATTTATATTTATATATAGACTGAATTTTGAAAATATTAACGGCTCATTTATTTTTGAAAAATGAATTAGAAATATGTATTATCATATATGAATTCTGAAAATATGAATAGCATTATAGTTGAGATTGCAAAATTGAAAAGCCAGGATATTAAATTGTCAGATGGGTTAAATCCTGATCAAATCAAGTCGGATTTTCAGGATATAGAATACGGTGTAAACAACAATAAATATATGCTACCAAAGAAATATGCGCTCATCAAAAAAATTCAGAATTATATTCCGGACTCTCTTGCATTTTCCAGTGAAGTAGGTGTGTTTGTTCCGTTATATACTATCGTGGAAGGAATACGAAAAGAATTGGGTAACGAATATGAATTGAAAAAGGAAGTTAATTCTAAAATTAGAAACCTACAAGCGTTAATTCAAGAAAATGAACGATTTTGATTGACCGACCCTCAAAAGATTTTGTCATTTTTTGATTGACATTGTCTACTTGACCGTAAAATCTCCTTGAGATTTTCATTTTTTTAGCATTTTTTGATTGAATCAGTGAAAATATTTCACACTGAATAAAAAATAAAAATATTTCACACTGCGAAAATAAAATAGAATCCTAACTTTTAAGAACTTTTCCCTATGGAAAATCCCATGCAAAATCGACTACTTGACCCTACGAGGTTTTTTACCAAAAATCGATCAAAAATGACCAAAAATCACTGAAAACAGGCAAAAATTGATGAAAAATGGCTAAAAATCATCAAAAATGAGTTTTAACAGCTTTTCCCTATGGAAAATCCCATGTAAAATCGACTACTTGACTGTAAAATCTCAAAGGAAAACCACCAAAACTGTCAAAAAATCAATGAAAATCAATGAAAAACCACCAAAAATCAATGAAAAACCACCAAAAACAGTGAATAAAAAATAAAAATATTTCACAGCAATAAAAATAAAAATATTTCACACTGAATAAAAAATAAAAATATTTCACAGCAATAAAAATAAAAATATTTCACAGCAATAAAAATAAAAATATTTCACACTGAATAAAAAATTGGATGGTTAAAGGATGGTTCCGATTAGTTAATCATCGATGGGAAAAATTGTTTTACAATTGAAAAATTGTTTCTGATTTCAAATAATGGTCAATGAAGCATTAACAACTAGATTGGCTCGTGAACGACTGGACGCAATTAAGAGATTTATACCAATTCGCGACTCTGTAAGAAATAAACTGCAACAACGACAGAGTTTACAAACTGATTTTGCTGCGGGATCTGAAGAATTGTTTAAACCAGTAACAACAGCAACGAAGGAGGTAGTGTCAACAATCTCTGAACAAGGAAAAACCTTTCTCCCTGTTTTAGAAAAAATAGCAAAACAAACAAAAATACTTCCTCAGAATATATCAAGTGGACTATCTAAATCAAAGAAATTATCGGATCTATTTACCGATAAAGCTAAACAACTGATTCTCAATGAGGAGGAGAGCAATTTAAGTGAATTTGCTGCTAACAGCTATGATTCACAAGAGAAGTTTTTCACGGATAATTATACGGATTATAGAATGTCACATAATGAATGGGCTGATATAGTGTATGAAATAAATACCGGGAGTATAGATAGAAGGAAGACGAAATATCGAGAATTCAAGAGAAATTTTGATTATCATTTACAACAAGAATGAAAACAAGAAGAACTTGATGATGATGATAAACTGGATGAAGCAACTGGTTATAGCGGAAAGGGATTAGGGACCCCAAGTAGGGTATGTCCTGATAGTGTTATCAATGATATATCACGATTAGATGTTCTAATCGGAGGGTTCCGAGCTGGAAATAACTCACCGGAAATAATTAATGAAGCAGCTGATATCTGTAGACGGTCATTTGCCGGCGGTATCATGGATATCAAAACATATCGAGATTTTATTGGCGAGTTAGCGGAAAGTGGGTATCATAGTGACTGAATTGAAAAATTGTTTTTTGAATCACTGATTAGATAAATAACAATAAAATAAGAATGATCATACACTAAAATCATGATAAACCAACCCCCGTCTATGTAGTTAATTCACGGTTTCCAGTTTATAGAGCATACTACGGAGATGGTTTAGGTAATACCATTGCAGGGTTTTTTGCGAGAATGGCTCCAAAAGTGATGCCGTTAGCTAAACAATTAGGAATGAAAGCAATTGATGTTATTCGTGATAAGGGTATTGGTGCTGTTGGAGATCTTGCCGGAAAGGCATTTTCAACTGCGAAGAAAAAATTAACATCATTAGTTAGACGAAAAAAGAAACAGGTACCATTGCCATCTACAGCGGAAATGCCTGCAAGTGTTAGTAAAATAATAAATAACGCAGTAGATGAAAAATTAGAGTCATTGGTGACTCCGAGTGACCAAGATAACATGATAGCAAACATGATAGCGGGAAGTGGCTTTAAAAAACCACGTAGAAAACGCTAGCGTTTTTCACGATGAAATGGAAAATCCGATTTAGACTCTGATAAATATAATAAAATGTTCAAAAGGTCACCTGATCCAGCATTTGATATGGATGCCCCAGTGCGTAAAGATGATTCTGTACGCGATTTTCAATTTTATTCTTATCACGCAGTACAACCAGATCTTCGAGGAAGAATCGAACTTCAAGTTCATGATAACAGTAAATATTTTCTACCGTGTGAGGCATTTATTGAAGTAGAAGGAGAACTTGTAACCAATGTTGCAGCTGATACCCCATATGACAATAACCCATCTATCAAAGTTGGGTTCGTCAATAACGGTATTATGGCGTTATTTGAAAGTGCAAGATATCTCATTGATGGAAAAGAAATTGAATCCATTGACCATGAAGTTGATGTGGCCACAACAATCATAGGGTTAGCAAGATATTCTGATGATTATACAAGATCAGCTGGTCCATCTATGATGTTTTCTAAGGATATTACTGATCACCCTGAACACAACCAGTATTCTAGAGTCAAGGCAACACTAGCCACTGCAGTTGATCCAGCACCAACCGGATATACAAGACCAGCTGGTACTTTTGATGTCATTAATAATATTACTAACTACAACCTAGGGTTTGCAACACGCGTAGCATCGTTGCATGGACAGCGTCGACGATTTTCATATGCGATTCCACTGCATCATATTTTCGGATTCTGTAGAAATGTTAGAAAAGTTATTTATGGAGCTAAACACACTGTAGCGCTTGTACGAAAGGGTACTGATGATGATGCAATCTGGCGTGATGCTGCAGTTACAGCCGGTAAAGTCATTTTAACAAAACTATCATTATGGATGCCAGTGTTAACTCCATCAATCACAGCAGAAGAAAAATTGTTATCATTTATGGACCAAGGAGGAAAATCATTGTTGAGTTGGTTATCAGTGACCACTGATATCAAACAGGACGATGTTGATGGTACATTCACATGGCACCTGGCATCAAAACAAGGGGTTTCAGCTCCACGTCATATATTTATTGCATTACAGAATAATGCACGAGTTGGTACTCAAGAACGAAGTCATATGATATTTGATCAGTTAGGTGTTAATGAAGTCTCACTGAGAATAAACGGCCAACAGGAACCATCTGAAGATGTGCAACTTGATTACAATCACAACCATATTTCACGTGTCTATCATAACCTGTTGTCATTTATGGCACGTGATCAAAATGTGGATACTGGTTTGCAAATATCACAATTAGATTTTAAAAGCCTCTATCCGATTTATTACTTTTCATTGGAACATCTTGATTTAAAAAGACAATCGGTCGTTGATATACACTTTAGAGCCCGTGTAACCCGTCCTGGTGGTATTGCTAATTATAGAGCGGTTGCTGTCATTCTCAGTGATAAATCAATGCTACTTGAAGGTGTTGGAGGAAGAATGAGAGTGGTAGATGCACCAGTGGAAAATCTTTGAACGATTTTTCCATTGAATCGCTTTACAATTTAGAATCAATCTATTATGTATAATGTCATACAGTGTTATTAGTGTTGCGTTAACTCCTGGTCAAATCAAAAAATTGCAATCAGAATCGGCTAAAAAATGCGGAACCACAATCACGTTCAAACCTAATCAAATGACTGGTGGTGCAAATAAATTATCGCTGACAATTCGTCAAGTGAAACATTTCAATGATGCACTTGTAGCAAAAAAAGGTGTTCAGATTACTCTTTCTGCGGCTGCTATCAAAAATATGATTAAAACAGGTGGTATATTCCCGTTGTTTGCTGCGTTACCAGGATTAATTGCAGCAGCAGCCCCAGCAGTTGCAAAAGCGGCCGCATTGGGAGCAGTTGGAGGCTTGGGGGCAAAAGCGGTACAGAGCATTGCTGAATCATATGAACCGAAGAAAGGTCGAGGGTATAAAAAAAAGGGAAAGGGTCTAAGACTACCAGGAACCCAGTATTGATGGTACAGCGGAAAAGGCCTGAGACTAAGACCGGTTTATTAACTCAAAAATCTTCGATTGTAGAGTCTTTGATTGAGGAACCGATGGTTCCAATGTCCAATTTTGATTTAATTGATGCTGCTAAAAAACTAGCGATTAAAAATTTCAGAGGTTTCTTTATGAAAGATCAATTACCACATCAACCTATCAGTGTTGAAACCGGTATTATTAATCTCGATAACAGCACTGGACCTGGTACTCACTGGGTTGCATACGCTATTGATCCACGTGGGATTGTCTATTTTGATTCATATGGATTAGCACCGCCAAAAGAGTTTATGCGTTATATAAAAAATTTTCCAATGAAGACTTGGTATTCTACGCTATCAACACAACAAATGAATGATCCACCAATATGTGGCAGCGAAGTATTAAATGTCCTTGACGCTATTTCAGCATCTGGAAAACCACCACACATTGTCGTAAATGACTACACCAGTAATCGCTTTCTAGAGAGAGATGTATAAAATATCATGATTGATATTTGGGGGAGATCTTTGAAACCCAAACCCGATGGCACTGCAACCCCTGATTCTATCAAGGATATAAAAAAAATAATCGAAGATGAAATAGCTGAGACGTTAAATTTAACAAGTGTTGACCCGAATGAAATAGTTGTATTTCAAGACAAACAGGGTAAATTGAAAACTAGTAATATTTCTCTGGATGATATTTTGATTTAACAACGACACGCAATCGAAAATACTATCGCGTTATTTTCCGATCAGGGTAAACTCAAACCAGGTGTACTTTTTTCAACGATTACAGATAGATTAAAAACTCTCAACGATGAGTTAAAAAATTCTGTGTTGGAACTAACAACACTTCAATCTAAAAGTGAAGAACACGGAAAACAATTAACATCATTTCGTAGAAATATCATTGATAAATTTATTGGAACCCCGTTAGATAAAATTGAAATAAAACTCCCTGATATTAAAAAATCCATCGATGAGACGAAAAACTTCATCGAAGCCATCAAAAATGATTTTTCGAGGATGATAACAATCATTGAAAAAACAAAAATTCCTCATGAGAAAACCAACAACGTAGTATACACGATCCAACACGGATCATTTGCGTGGACACCTACAAACAACAAATTAGATATCACTGCAACCGTTTAGGGTATTTATCGATTAACACTAGTAACACCATTGACTCAATTTAATATTTCATCGTCCAGTTCATCCGGGGTCAATAATACGATTTCAACGATCATCGACAAGAATACAACTGAAAAGTTCACGATAACATCTACTGATAAAAATTTGGTTAGGGTCTCAACAACATGGTATGTGGAATTCGTAGCGGATTTAAGTTGAAAATTGCAAAGCAATTTCACTAACGGTTTCAATTGAAATCGTAATTGAAAACGCTAGTGTTTTTAAAATAAAAATGATTTCATCATCGCAATATCGTTATGATCAGGTCAGAGAATTTCAAACTAGACTCAAAACCCTGTCTGAGGAGTATGCAATGAAAATAAAAAAATACCAACGAAGAATTACCGCAATTGATGTTACTGTGTACGCTGTGAGTGGTGTAATCACCGGAGCTGGTATTATACTGTCTTCAGTAACAATGATGGCCCCGATAGCTGTTCCAATTTGCATTTCTGCGGCAACAACAATCGCTGGAATTATTTCAATAATAACAAAAAATATCATCATGCAGCCAATGGAAACTACAAGACTACATAATTCAATTTCATGTTGAGTCCACTGCATACTCGCAATTATCCTCATTGATATCGTCATCGCTCGATGATACAATTATATCAGAGTGTGAGTTTTCAGCGATGGTAGATATTTACGATTCTGCGATGTCAAAATTAGAAATACATCATGAGTATAATAACAATGACAAAACAGATGGAATTACTTCAACAAATAGTGGAGAACACAAACCCAGTACAAACCAGCATGATCTCAATAACATCAAAGAATCCAGAATTCAGTGTGAATTTCCCTACCCCAGTCCCCGTGAAGGAAATCGCGTTAGCAAAATTACGAGTATACCACAGTTGGCCTAATATCAGATCAAAATCATTTGGTGGTCAACAACCGAATAATTCACTGGTGTTTGCAAATAAGAATAAAGACGACGGTACCCCAGACTGGAACGTTGTTTCCATACCAACCGGATCATACCAAATTGAACAAATCAATAACGAATTAGCGCGTAGAATAAAATCGATTACTGGAAAAGAATCAAAAATAGCTATAACAGTTCATGAGCCGACACTATCATCTGCCATTGAAATAAGCACAGAGGGTTATGTTGTAGATATCTATCAAAGCTCAATAAGGACCGTACTGGGATGGCCTGAAATCCCACCCCGGGAAAAAACCGTTAAATTACCACCTGAACCACAAAAAACTGATTATATCACCGACTGGATAAAATCTGATAATCCAGTAAAAAGCTATAGCGATTATGACAAATTGATTTTTTTTCTTGAATTGGTAGATCCTCCCACTAAGAAGATCTACCACTATCTTCGACCGGATGACATCACTGTAAATTTCAGAGCGATGATTAGCGATATTTCGTTGTTGTTTATATCCCTTAGATCCGGCACTCTCACCCGAGATGAATTTATCAGCGTTGTAGAAATATGTAACAAAATCATAAATGACATGGAAACATTTCATGCGCAAATCATTCAAGAGGTATTAGGTGACAGTAATCCTAAAACAAGAGATTTATTTGCAACAGTTTATAAGATCCGCATAGAAGATATTCCAACATTCAAACTACCAGGATATAACGTACCACAACTAACAAAACATCTCAGTGACACCATCGATATTGGTTTTAAAATAATTCATGATACGTGGAAAAAAACACCATCACAACCACAAACAACTATCCTGACACACAATAATGACCCAGATGGTGGCGGCAGGCATATTGCTCCTCAAAATGTGAATATTTCATCGGTGATAGCGCTCAATTTAGTATGTGATGTTGTCGAAGGAAGCTATCAAATAAATCTAGAACGATCAAATCAAGCTCAGCAGGGATATATTTTGTATTCATTTGCACCAACAGCTCCTCCAGGGTTTATAATTATTGAAGATCCAACTAATCCAGTCTATATGCGATGTCATATTAATTCATTAACCAGAATTAATTTCAAACTCACTGACCAGTAAAATAATCTGATTGATTTACAAGGTGAAGTTTTACAAATTAGTCTGTTTGTGAAATCCTAAGGATTTTCATCCTAAGACTCCAGACAAGGTCTGGGACACGGACTTGATAAAATATTCGGTTGAAATCACCGTAACCCATAGCAGCAGAGGGGGTGAGTGACAACGACGTTGCGACATTTTATGGTTAAGCAACGAAAACGCGAATACAGTATCACCCGCGAAAATTCATGTTTTCAGACAAAAATCACTAAGGCTCTATTTGCCAAATGGAGACTTTATTTTTTTTTTTGGTTAAAACATGAGATTTCGCAGGAAGGCTCTATTTGCCGTTTTGACGCTTCAATCAAAAAAGTCGAAAAAAGTTGTCCGATTCACCCTCTCTGCTGCTACATTTAATAAGAAGGTTAACTATTCTCTTTCAAACTATTATATCAATATCGTTAGTATTATATTAAACCCTGAAATATAAGAAAGTACGTTAAAATAATCGAAGTTTACATAATATGTTATTCTTTTAAATCATTGTTAATAGCATTGGTAAGTTGTATTAAGACAAGAAAGAAGTGTACTAAATAATAATGTTTATGTAAATAATGATAACATACCATAGACGTGTTTGGTTATACAAAAAGGAAAATGTGCGTTTAAAGCAAGAACGCGAGCTAGATGGATGGAAGAATGGGACAATGGTAGGTATTAAATGTAACGTGAACATTAGAAGTAATAAACACATATATACTGATGTCTATGATATTTCAACAAGACGGCACCTTATCCAGCCAAAATCATACAATAAATGTAGCTGTTTTTATAAAGTGTTTTCGCTATCAACGCTATCGATGGTAATCATCTCAGGACAAGCCCATAATGCAATATTTGGCATTGGGCTGAATGAGGTCACTAATTGGAGCCTCAGAGCAGCAGGAAAAAGAACAACACTGCTTCTCGTATGGGATAAGGAAGAAAAAATGGAATTACAGGGGTCACTCAAGTGCAGGAGAAACAGAGGTTGACAACGGCGGTGGCGGGGAAGCGAATCGGACCACAGTAGCCCACCCCCACATCCAGGAGTTCATGAGGAACCGGCGTCTACGACTTCTGAAACGGAATCCACTGTACAGGGGGAGACAATAAAGGTTCTTCAGGAACAGATAACAATGATATCTACACAACTTAAATCGATTTTTACTGCTACGGAGACGACAGAGATGGCTTCGTCACCTATTATCGAGCCTGAACCAGAATCATAACCACCACCACCACCACACCAGCAAAGAAATGGAAGGGGAAAGGTGGGGTGATTTAAACATTAACACCATCCCCCACTCATTCACCAGGTGTGGCAATGAACCTGGATAAAAATTAGAGGAGACCACCCCAAAGGAAAAATGTGAGTCACCGGTGAAGACGGCGAGAATGCCTGAAAAAGCAAAGCAAAGCTAATGGAGAAACTCTGTGACGAGTTGGGACTCACTTCATTCTTGAAAGACAAGAGAAAAGCTGCACGTTTCATCTCAGCAGTGACCTACATAGGGTTCCGGTCGTTACAGACTTCGCCACCAAGAATCCAGCAATGGCACTTCGCCCTCAAAATCCTCACCAGACACTACTATGAGGCCTTTGAAGACATACATCTACACCACCTATTTGACGCAGCAGCCTATTTCGCCTCCCGCCACGGAATTTATTTTCCAAGAATATCCCGGGAGGAGGAAAGAACTACTGACTTCTTGGTTGAGTTGGAGGACTGGTGTGGTACTTTTAATCCAGATGAGTACTAGTCCTTTTAAGGGCTATATTCATTGCCATTTATTCTTATTGAGTTCTCATTTGGTACAAGAACTCTATTCGGACAAGGTCTATTGAAAAAACTGACATGATCATTTTGAAACACCGCTCCAGAATTTACAATCTATTCTAACTTAACAGTGACCCACCAACATATGTCGCATAGACATTGTCACAGAATGAGGCGAAAATTGAATTTATTTTCTTTTTGAATTACAAACTAATCTCACCAATTTTTTTGTTTCATCGTACATGCGTTACCTGGTGTGAATAAGTGGTTTTCTCCAAGGTAAGCGGCGTATAACGATTTGCATGTGCCTGACTTTGAATTACATGAAGTCCGGAACATTAGATTCACGGAGTGCACGGTAATCTTGCCGTGATTTCTGCTCACCTATTTGAGGGTATATAAGGCAAAATATTTCTGATCAATATTACGGGACCAAACGTATCTTATCACAGGAAAGATAGCTCGTCATTCAATCTCCAGCCAAAGGGGTGAGTGTTAAATTTATATTTCGTTTTATTGTGAATTGTATTCAGTTAATCATTTCATATAATGATGCCTTTATTACAATGCAGATTTTAAACGTGAAATATTTGGAATTACTAGTCACTATTAGACTTTAAAAGCAATAGCGTAATCTAAGGTTTAGATTATTTTTTGAGACAATTATTATTAGTCTGATTTCTTTATTGTAGCTGATAACATCTCTGATAACGTCAATGAGATCGTAGCTGAAATTGTAGATGATTTGTTGCGGAGCATCTCTGATAACATCTCTGATAACATATCTGATATCGTAGCTGAAATTGTAGCTGATATTGTAGCGGAGCATCTCTGATAACATTTCTGATATCGTAGCTGAAATTGTTGCTGATTTATTGCGGAAAATCTCTGATAACATCTCTGAGAATATCTCTGATAACGTCTTTGATATCGTAGCTGATTTGTTGCGGAACATCTCTGAATTGTAGCTTTACGTCTCTGAATGTCTCTGAATTATAGCTGAATGTGATTGATTGTGCCGTGATTGTGCTGTTTAATTGTGCAATCGAACTGAAGTATCTGACTGTCTGTCTGTCAGATTGTCTGTCCGTCTACATTTTTCGTGACGTTTAAATATCCGGAAATCTAGAAGTCCGAGTGTCGGAGCTGTCTAGAGTTGTAAACATCCGGGGTGGCATCTTAAGCATTTGGGAACGTTTGTTCTAGTAGATGTTGTATGCTGTCTGTACGTATAACTGTGGTGGATCCGTGAAGGGCAAGTGACCGATACAAGTATTGTGTCAACCCTAGGTTTTCGGAGAAACTTGGCGGCGATTCAACTGTTGGTGAATCGTACGGTTATACAGGGTCGAGACACATGTGTGTGTTGCAATTGTAGTACAATTGAATACATTGTTATATTTACATAGTTACTTCAAATCACAATAGTATTTCAAGGGATTGCATGAATCTCAATAAAAGTTAGCAACTTGATTAAATACATGTATATGTTCGTGCTAGTTGTCGCAATCCATACGTGCGATAGTATAGTTTGATGTTTTGTATTTGTTATCGTAATTTATACTTGCGGTAATATAACTTTTGTAAAGGTTCCTTGGATCTGTGTATAGTCCAAGAGATTCCTTTGTATCTGTGTATTAATATTTAATTTATTCATGTATTGTGAATGGTTGTGAGTGTAATTGTGGGTTGAACGCATGAGTTATTGTGTTGATACATCAGTATTTTTCAATAATAATTTATTTCATAAATGTATATTTTCTTTCACATATTGTGTTTGTGTTGTTCATTTAATCCACCATCCTCTCGGTAACAATTCTGTTACAGACATTTTAGTTTACAAATTGTTATGGTCGTATAATATATACACTATGTACTAGTAATATTGGTATGTTAAGCGTTAGGAAAATTCTACAACTTATTGAATTTGACTCAATTGCACAGGTGGCTGACACATTATTGGTTTTATTTTGTCCATTAGTAAAACTGGATTGAATGTGAAATGATTATGGTTAGGGCGTTCCAGGGCGTAAACGACATCAATCTACGACATCGGCTGGCCGATCTCTGGGAATTTTTCCTCCTCTTCCTCGTCCAGAGCCTATCAACATAGCGATATTAGAAAACTATTTTTCTCTCGCTATTCGTTGATGACATTGCACTCCAATAACAAACTACCTGATTGTTTGATAAGGTTGATTGTGTGTAGGATGTATTCCCACTCACGCAATGGTCTTACATGCATGTCATTAGCCACTTCTTAATGGTATGGCATGACGACCAATCTTAACAAGCGCACTTTGTGCGTTAAATGCCCGTGGGGATGTGGCACCATTCATACCTCACTTGAAACCAACCGTCATATAAATTAAACGATGGTTAAACTAGTGAACAAATGACCTTTATGGCCGGTGTCACTATAATTCAAATTCATCATCATCATCAAGGATTAGTAGATTCAGTGCTATACTACACTAGTTTATACAAATGGTATTGTACAAGCAAACGTTGACATAACGCCAGTATGAAAAATTGATTTATTCCTTATAAATTTATAATCTTCTTACAAATATATAAAATGACTTGTGTCCTGGCTTTGACTTTTGAAGGAGAAGTGGGTTCTTTTCCTAGCAAGACAGAACCAGCCAGATTTAATTTGTATATATTGCATATATTCTAGCCAGATTTGAATTGTATGTATTTAAAATAATCCAGCCAGATTTAAATATCCGATAAAAGAAATAAGATCATGTATACTATATAGCGATTATTGATATAAAGTAAATAATTTATTTCATCTGGACGAAATATGGGAAAAAATACTGATTGAAATATAGTTTTAAAAAGCATCTGTCGGCCATGTATTATTATCTTGTCCAGACACCGTAGAAAGCTTAACATTCGGCGTTTACAAATAATGGTGTCAACAAATACATTTCAAAAGTTTGGTATCTATGATTTCCATGTTGTTTCTTTTGAAAAAAACTGTACGCGAAAAGATAGAAGATCTATATTAACTTTGACATGTTGTGACTTTCCTTTGAAAGATATAATAGGTAGATAGAAAGCAAGTATATATGTATTCTTACGATTTTTGGTCCTAAACTATGTTTGAGAAATTAGCCAAACCATAATGATTGGTAGAATGAGCAAATCATAGTTTTCAAAACCTACCTTGTTAACACTTACATTACTTTGAATTAAATCACATCTAATCATACATGTCCGATTACAAGTCCAAATGTTCGTAATGAATTCTAATAAAGTTGAATAAACTAATGTACCACGATATCACAACCCAGACTATCTTCGGATGAGTTCTTATTAATCATACGGTAGTGGTTCCGTCCAAAAAAGGCAATGAACACTTTGTAATTCCAAGGAGTAATTTATGTACATACTTTAGCTAGAGTTATATCTGAATACAATTACAAATGATTCCAGAGACTCATCATTAAACAGGAATGCATAATTTTATGAAATCCATCTTATATGCAAATATATATTGACTTGCATCACAAATGGCTTCCTACTGAAGACCAACTAGCTTGTATGCAAGGTCAGATCATGAGTACCACGATATCAAAACCAAGACTATCTTCAATTTAACACCTCCTTTATTTCTTAAAACGATGACACACGCATGGTAGTCATAACCCTTAGTCATGGAGACAAATGAAGCATACAATTTAAATACAAATAACATTATCCATAATTTAAATCTGAACTGTGAACAATATTTTGAATATTACCTTGCGATAAGCAATCTTGACTTCGAATTTCGTTTTACTCTGTACAAGGTGATGAATAATTTTTTTTAATAAATAACAACCAATTACAATTTGTCATTTTAAACTTTGGATACACTGTATCTACGAAACGAAAATATATTGCTATTTTAGACTGTATATTGAGTGGATTCCATGAAAAAGGGAATTATCACCTAATTGTTTGTTTGATAATGATTTTGTTTTTAAACAACATCGTACATTTCGTGCGTACAACATCTCTTTCTTTCTCATTATACGTGTGCGAAAACAGTTTATATATTGCATAGTCTTTATATTTCAATCTAAATAACAACTTATTTATGTTATTGTTGTTGTTCTTGTAGAGTTTAACGCCAGTGGAGGGAGAAACCGGAAAAATCCCTGGTAAGAACCACCGACCCACGAGAAGCTACTGGCAAGGTTTCTCAGATAATTACATTAGCCGAAACTTAGACTCGAACCCACGCAGACAGAGGTGAGATGGCAGTGATCCGTAACGGAGAGCTCTTTAGACCACTCGGCCACTCTGGACCCCCGAACTTATTTATGTTAATATCTGCTCACTTTATTTAAACGGTTTGCTGAAGACGTGTGTCCAATTCATTACCATCCTTTAACGGGAATAATATATTCACAAATCATGGCGTCGTTGAAAGATACTCCTCTAAAAGTCACGTCCACCAGGGTAATTTTTCTTTACAGATGTATATACTGCAAAATCAGTATTTGTACATGTAGGTATCCGATAAATATTTTAGTATTCATGTTTAGAATGTTAAATGCATTCGAATCATTTGTATATCTACGAACACATAATCACATATTGACTGTAAAATGGTTGTTAAACAATCGTTTTCATATTGAGAATGCCTGGTGTTGAAATATGTAATAATACATTTGATTGATAAACAGTATTAATCATTTCAGAGAAAATTGTTTAAGGCAGTAAATATAATAAAAAAGACCAGCCATGTTATCCCCTTAATTCACGTTTAGTCGATTACCTTAAAGCGTGATCTGGGGGGTGGTCTGCAGAGTACTACATATACGTAATGAAGCCATATTATAAACAAAATCTCAATTAAAGCACGTTTGACGTGATGTTATCTGGATTTATATAATTTAGCATTCGTTTTAGAGCAGTACATTTTATGTCATTTGATTTGCTAGGATATAATGGTTTGAAATCCATTTGGTGCATTTTTGTTTTATCTTAGAACTTTGATAAAAGCTACAATAACTATTCAATGGCTGACAAAGCATGTTTAGAACTTGTATAAGTGTTTTTGTTTTCGTTTGTCTTACCTCTTACAGCTCGCCGCACAATATTGTATTTTGTATTAAATCTTTTCCCATAAATCTCAGTATTATTGAAAAGCAATATACGACCAACGATAGTTCACGAGGATTCGATAGTTAAACATTATTTACACTACTGAAAATTATTCACGACGCGCGTCTGAGATGAATTAAAATGAAAGACTATATTTGTCAAAAAAAAATAAAAAAAATAAAATAACAACACATACTGATTTTTTTCAATGATACCGCAATATAACCTAATGCAATTACCTTGGGGATATGTGTTGGTCACTGCACAGCATTATTATCAATAACATGAAGAAATATGGAGAAATACGAACAGTGCTTGCAGTTGTTTGGATGTGTCGAATTACTGAAGTCGACATGCACACAGCCTTTTGTCTTAGCTCTGTATTTGCTACGTTAAAGAATTCTATTGTTTGTTAGCAGGCAGTTGTTTTCAAACTTTATAGAACATAATAGGTGTAGCGGCTAGAGACACTGTATTTGCCCTGTGAACGCGTTTGAATTGAAATAGTCTAGTTGTGTATCTCTGCTTATATAGCTCTCTTAAGATAGCTCAGGACCATATATACCCATACGTCTGTTATGTAATATAAAGATAAATCCTGATATCAGTCTAAGGTGCTATAGGGAGTGTTTTGATTTTGTTACAATATTATTTAGTTTTCATATATAAGGGGCCCAAAGTGGCCGAGTGGTCTAAAGAGTTCTCCGTTACTGTCGTCTCACATCTTTCTGCGTGTGTTCGAGTCTCGGATTCGACCAATCTGCAGTCCCGGATTACCCATTAGGCAGAGTAGGCAACTGCCTATGGGCCCCGCGACTTTTATGGGCCCCATCAGGGGCCCCCATGAGACCGTGACCGTGGGTCTGGGGCCCGAAAAGTTTGACTGCCTATGGGCCTCCACGGTGTTTAATCCGGCGCTGCCAATGTGGGTATGTGCGAAAGTTTGCCAGTAGCTTATCGTGGGTCGGTGGTTCTTTCCATGGTTTTCTTGGTTCTTCCACCACCATTAATACTGGACGCGATGTATAGCCTATCTCGTGCTGCAAAATGGCGTTAAACCATAAAAAACAAAAACGAACGAACATTTTTCATATAGGCCACATTCCCATCATATATAACCATACCTCATGAGCTGCATAGTACGCACTATTTAATAGTGCGTAACAACGAACATCGTATTTGTAAGAAACTATATACATGAAATGGATAGCCAGTGTAGAGTACAGAAAAGAGGGAATGTGTGCTATGATCGTGGTTTTCTCATACTGCTCATAGCAGCTGTATTTTGAACTATTTGAACTTTCTACATTATATATTTTGACGCATCATATACAATTGAGTTACATTAGTCCATTCTCGAAAGTACTTATGAACACCCAAGCGTCTTAGTGGCATCAACTAAACGATATTTGCGAATTAGGTTAATGCGTCTCAGCTCAATTTTTTTTGTATTGGGTGTCATTCGCGTACAATTACTCCGGCACTGGATGATGATCTGTGACAATTTATAGTGGCCGAGTGTAAAGAATGAAGTTAACAGGTGCAAGAACAGACTGATGTGGATCAACATATATCACCTGGGCTGGAGTGTATTCCGTTTGGTTATATATTTAATATGACTTGAACAATTTATAGATGTATCATGAATGCCAAATAAATGCTGGAGACAGTAAAGTAATATATCATCGCCTATTGTGTAAAATGCTGCAGACATATCAAGTAGTCTGAGGACTGTAATCTTTATGTTATCCAAATAAACAATACTGTAGTTAACTACTTTTAGAACAGTAGTTTCTGTACTGTGTCAAGGACGATATGCAGACTGTACATTGCTTTAATGACTGAATTTAGAAGAGAACCAAGTTTGGTTAGAACAACTTTTTCTGAAAATGTTTATATGAATGGGAGATTTGGAAACTGGGCGTCAGTTCTTTAAATCGTTACGGTCGAGTGTTGGTTTCTTCAGCAGTTTCCTCAGAATGGTAATTTTGAAAAATGATGTGAATTATCCGGATGCAAGAGATGTATTAATAATATCAGCTAGTCACTGGAATACTGGATCTAAGCACTGAAACAGCAGTGATAATGGAATTGAATCCAGTTCACAATGATCATTGTGAACTGAGAACGAATGTACGAGCTAAATTAATATAGACAGGATCAAATAAAGCTAACGTTTGCCGCTGGGATGATGTATCGCAATTAAATGGTGACGTCTGGCTTATATCTAATTGTATATACTGATGATATTTACACAGGAGTCGAGTCCGAAATGTCGACTGGAAAGAAGTTCGTTGCAAATTGTGTACATTTGTACTTCGCCATTGGTGAGTAATACTCGCTTAGACCGCTTTGCAGCTGAAACTTTACATGATATTTGTACGGTAGTGGACTGCTTTTGCGGTATGAACTATGTCTGTGAAGTTCCTTTAAACAACTGCATTGGTTTGATTGTGACTAATTCGTCGGTATGAAATACAAAACCTCTTTTATTTTCATTGGTCTCTTTTAGCAGTACGACGTTGGACCTTAACACGGCTATAACAATGATAACTCTTTTGAATTGATTGTCTGTGATTTGTGGTTGCGGCCCGTTTTTCATGCAAGTTTGTAGGTTTCCTAGGTCGTCATGCATTAGTTTGGTTATATTTATCATACGGAGGTTTCTCTTAGTAGCATATATATGTGTAGGGTTAGAGACTAATACGTCAGGTTGACATATAATGAGGTGATCTGATGCAAGTTCGTGGAATACAAGGGTGAACCGTAGAATATCATTTTTTGGGCCCAGGAATAAACCTGTATAAAATGAAAACATGTGTATTGGTGGTTAGTTTAAATGACTTTCTGAGATTGAAAAAATGAATGGAAACTAGGAGTTTCGATGTCCATATATTTCCAGGACATTCAAAGTGAATTTGCATTCCTGTCGGTATGGGAACTGCTCCAAAAGAGACATTTAGTCAGCTTATTTTCTTTGGTACTAGATGGAGGGCGGTAGAGGTAGAAGCTAAATGGACTGACCTTTGTTCCAGTTTGAGTGTGCACTATTTCCCTGTTATCCTTCAACTGTAAAGACGTGTTAAACACTGATTGCCACAGGTTCTTGACAAATGCAAATATAAATGATTTGTTCCAAGACATATGTGGCACAAGTTGTCACTTGAGTTCAATGTATATTCCAGTTTCATTAGCACAATTAATGCCATTTGAACAAGAAGTTATTCTCAGCTCTGTATTTACCGGAAGTTGAAAACGAAATATAGGTCATCTGACCTTATTTGACAATTCTAATTGTATTAGTGGAGACAAATATGTAAGCATTAATTTTTTAAAATAATTTTTTATCACACACTTACTTTATGTATTCATTTTCTTATACTTTCGCATTGAAAATATGACTTTTAAAGCCACGTCCAAGGAAATTCAAAATATGCTTCAACCAAAGTGATTCTTGATTGTGTAATGGCTCACTTCCTGTGAATAACGATCGTTATCTCCCAACACTTCTAGATATTTCTGAGTATATTTAATAGTAGTGTTAAGGATGTTTTCATAATAAGGCGATTACTTGTATCAAAGTTTATAAGAGAATATTACTATGGAAATTGGTAATAATTTTGATGTATCCACTGTTAATAGGCACACGTTATTTATTATTAAATATATGTGGACTGTATAGCTTTGTCGTTTGTTATGTATTTGACTCTCAGCCACCACTACTGAGTACATGATAAGTAAAATATGAAAGCATTACATTCAATAATATCAACACAATATTAATAGGTAAATTGAATTTGATATATGTATATTATTTTAATGTAATATTGTTTATCATTTTTAATTTCTCTTTTCTCATTATATGGTATTGTAATATAGATTGTTTCACTAGATATGCTGTGCTTCTTGGAAATGGGTTGATCAGAATATTCTTTGCTAAACAAAATATGTTTACCTGGATCCAACCTTTAATTCAAAGTTAGTGTTTGATTATTGTTAAGGTGAAGATGAGAATGATTATATCTTTTCAGGGTCAAGTTAGGAGTACGTGATATTAACGTTCACGTGACTTTCATGTTTTCGTAATTTGGGGATTGTCTCGTAAAATGTGTATTTCAACACTATATAATCTTTTGTATTAGTGAAATATTGCTTAGTTTCGGGCTTTTACAAATTATGTTAAGTCATTTTTTTTGGTTGTAGCCACTGGTTTTAATCCAAATTAACTTTCCGTCCCTTCAGTTGGATTTTAAAGAATTAATTAGTAGATCTAAAACTAGTTATTGTGCTCATGCATATATCCTGGACAAACACCGTTTTCCAAAATATAATTACGATTTCCGATTTGTGTTTGATTCTGATTAGAATTGATAGCCAGTGTAGAGTACAGTGTAGCGAAGAGGTGTGTTCTGACTGTAAATGATCAATGCAGCTGTGTTTTGAACCTTGTTTGAGTTTCGGCAGTAGATATTGAGACTAACCAGACCAAATTGAGTTACAAACGTGTATAGAACAATGAGAACATTTCAAAGACAGACCACTGTGAAACACCACAACATAAATCAACTGGGCTGGATTATATTCCATTGGCATATACAATGTGTGTCCTGTTGAATAAGTAGGATTTGAACCACCGTGAGTTGCAAGTTGAATGCCAAATACATGTTGAAAACTGTGAAGAGATATATCTTGGTGTATTCTGTCAAATCCTGCGAACAAATAAATGATGGTGAACATTGTAGTCTTCCGCTATAGAATACAGAGAGAATGTCATTAACTACTTTAAGCCGAGTTGTTTCAGTACTGTGGCAAGGGCTATATGCAGACTGCTTGATGTTAAAATGACTGTTTGAATTCAGATGAGATGCTTTTTGGATTAGAATAACATTTTTCTAAGATTGGTTAAATGGTAGTTCGTTACATCGTTATGTTCGAGTGTTGATTTCTTCAGCTTAGACTTAATAATCGCAGATTTGAAAAATGATGAGAATCCCACAAATAACAAAGATTTATTAACAACAGGAGTTAGTGAAGGCAATATTGAATCTAAGCACTCATGCAGCAATCATGTTGGAGTTTGATCAATTCCACACTATTTGGACGCACTATTCATCATGATTGTGCGTGCGACATTCATCTATACAGGTTAAAATACTACTAAGTCATGTTGCTCAAATTCTGTATATATATGGTGAGTCAATTTAACATGTGTTGTCAAGCCTATTTCTAATGATTTGTACCTTGTCACGAAAACATTTGTAAACCGGTCCTTAAGATCTTCTGGAGAGAAGGTGGCTTGACGTTAATTATCTCGAATAGCTCTTTGCAGATGGGAAGTTCCATAATCTTAGTACTGTAGTGGTATAATTTTGCTAAAAAGACTACGTTTGTAACGTACTTTGTATCAGCTTCACTGATTTGTTTATGAATAGTGTGTATGATGGAATGTCCAGGCCTCTTAACTGCATGACTATCTCTTTTAGTAATGCGAAGCTGGTCACTAACACTTCTATACCACGGATAATACTTTTGATTTAATACTTTGCACTTGGTGGCTGTGGTATATTTTTCAAGCAATGAACGCGGGCATCTATCGAGTTGGTATGCTGTAGGATGTAATCAAGTTGTTTGATGTGCTTGGATATCATGAATTAGGTTGGGTCTATGTATCATACGGAGGTTTCTTCTAGCAGCAAATAACAGTGGAGGGTTAGGGCCTGATACGTCCAAATGGCATATAATGCAGAGGTGATACAATGCCAGTTCGTGGGATACAAGGGTGAACAGTAGAATACTATCAAGAAGTATATGAAGAATCCTGTCTAACATGTGACTATGTGTATGGGTAGGCTGGTTAACTGAATGTTTAAGTTTGTAAACATGAATGTAATCTAAGACATTTGATGTTGAAATCTCCAAGAATAGTCTGTTTTCTACTTATCGAATAATAATTCTCCGAAAGACTCGGAAACTGCTCCACAAAGATAGATTCAGTCAAATTGTTTTTTCTACTAGAAGGATGACGGTATAGGCTTAAAGATTGACTGACCTTTGTTCTAATGAGGGTGTTAATATAATATATAACATACTCAAGACAGTGACGACGATAAGCAATGTAACACATCGTGTTATCTTGTGTGATGTGTGTAGTGGGTCTACTAAGATTTGATGACATCCAACTCAGTTAAGAAGAATGGCCTGATGAAGTAAATGACCAGTTCTTGAAACAATCTCCCAGAATCACCATTAGCTTCTCTTCGGAAATTCTGAAAATCTTTAATGATGTATGTATTGCTGGCAATGTACGAACAAGTTGGATAGAAGCAACAATTCCCAAACCAGGTAAAGATATCGGCGATCCCAACAACATTCCACTCATTGCACGTACAAGCTCTTTGGGCAAAACAATGGAACGAATTATTAATTTTCGGCTTGTATAGTACTTGTAAAACAAAAAAATAATATCTCCTTTCCAAAGTTGCTTTCGTTCTCGTCGTAGTACCAATCATCAGCTGGTTAGACTGGAAACATTAATCCGCGATGCATTTATGAAGAAGGAACATTTAGTTGCAGTCTTCTTTGATTGAGAAAAGGCCTATGATACAACAGGGAAGTCCGCAATACTACATAACCTCTTAGATCTCAGACAGAGAATCCACAATACGAGTGGGCTCTACCCTCTGCGATATGCAAGAGCAAACAAATGGGTGTGCTCCAGGGCAGTAGTTTATCTGTGACGCTATTTAATATCAAAATCAAGTGTTTAGCTCTCGGTGTGGATTGCCCATTATACGTTGATGATTAGTATCGATCAAAGACATGCATTCACTTAAAAGACGGCAACAAAATATCAACAAGAACCAAAACTGGGCTAGAACTAACGGATTCAAACTTTCAAAATGGAAAACAGTATGCATCCATTTATGTCATTTGTGAATACATTATGATGACCCTAAACTCACGCTGGACGGAACTCTTATTCCAGTTGTTGAGGAAACAAAGTTTGGGGGTATTATCTTTGACAGAAAACTGACTTTGTCCACACATGAAGATTGTATAAATTATGTGGTTGAACTCTTTTGATCTACATACAGTAGTTGCGTACATTGATTGGAGTGCTGATACAAAAACGTCATATTCAATTTGAATATAACATTTATCCGCTCCAAACTTGATGTGTTTTTATGGTTCAGCTGATAAGTCATATTTGAAAATGCTTGACCCAATTCATCATCAGTGATTAAGACTTGCTCTGGGAGCATTGAAGACATCTCCATATGAAAGTCTTATCGCGAAAGCGAATTAACCACCTTTATCATATCGCAGAGAAAGGCAATCCCCTCGTCAAGAAGACGGAGCTTTGTACCTCATACAATAAAGTATACTGGTGGTTACCTAGCCATATTGGTATTAGAGGTAATGAAGAAGAAGATCGTGCTGCTAAGATTGCACAATGCCAAGAACCATCTGATTTTAAATTACCGTTTACTGATTTTAAACCACGTAATAAAAAGTACCTACGCCAGTAGTGGCAGGCATCATGAAACGATGCAGTGATTAACAAACTTTACGCCATCAAACCATCCCAGGAAGAATGGACTCCTTTCTACAGAACTATCCGTAGGGAGAAAGGAGTCATTGCAGGAATCAGAATTGGTCATGCATACATAACCCACTCCTACATACTAACATGTAGAGATATACCATAGGACGTTACTTGCAATGAACCATTCACTTGTTAAACCCTTTATGATTCATTGTTTCTACCTGCAACCTACGAGTGATAAGTATTATAATGTACATGACATGAAGGAACTGTTTGATACTATACATATCACTTGCGTTTCTATTTCCTGAAGGAAATAAATCTTTATTTTAAACTAAAAGTTGTATGCCATCACATAGAGCAATGTTATCTGATGTAACTACCGCCCCTAATTTCAACATCTTGTCATCTGTACTCATCAACATATACTATTTACATCTCCCATTGATAGGAAAGCTTAATAATTTACTGTTACCTAGATCTTACCAATTTGTTTACTTTGAACAATATGGTTTTCGATAGTGCCAATTGATATTTAACATTTTTAGTAGTTTTTAAACATGTATACGTACAACATATTGTATGGCGCTAAATACCCTAAAAGTGCTGGTACGCCGTTAAAAATCAATCAATCAATAAATCAAAAACAATAGTCAAATCTGTCAATAGGAAGCACCCAGAATAAAAGGATATACTGGTTTTATTCCTCTGAATATGGGTTCACCTCGCAAACTTGGTTGTCAAACAATGACCATGCACCTCATACCATCAACACAAGTTGAGTAAACTGTATAATTACAACCTTCTTGAGATATATTGTAAATGGTGTCTCGCTGTACAGCACTTTAGAGAGGTTCCTTGCTTTAAACATTCATGTTAAACTGACATATACGGTATTATTAAAAAGGCGACTGTATCACAAGGTCTAGAAGTAGCGCGTAAAACAAATAGCTTTATACTATTATACTAACCGTCTTCCGCATAAAGACTCTACAAACGTTGCCTGTTTCAAACTTCCTTTTAAAATGATATATAGGCAGTTATTGATTAGGTGACTATCATAAGATCTAAAAGAGTGCGTAAAAGCAATTAACTTGATTGTGTTATACTGAAAGTCTTCCGCATGAGGAATTCATAACCAGTAAATTGTACCGACATATTCATACGGTTAGCGAAAAGATTTCAACAGCACATGCATATGGGAGTTCTTGCCTTGATTCGTTGAACAGTCCTGCTAGAGTTTACATCCAGTGATTTTATAGTTTGAAATATGTAACTAGAAACGGGATTTCAACTAAATGCTGACCAAACAAGAGGGATTCAGCTTGAGGTATACATAAAGACGAGTAGGAGCATTATAAAAGGTACCAATTGAATTTTCTTTATATGATAAAGATGAACGCGTTTTTTTATCAAGTACACGGAAGTAAAAATCTTTGTACAACGTTTCTTTATATGGTCTAATATGTTGGTTTTTAATCCCTCTTCCTACTATCCCTCTCCATCGCTGTTAATGAATCAAACATTATAGATAACTAAAATATTTTATATTTGTGTTCACGGTGTCAATCCTAGCTCGATTGGACATCCCAAAGATCTAATATATCATAGAATCTACATTACACTGTATCCAAATCTTCCGCGCCAAGTGTATGGATGCCCTTATCGAATATATTCAGAACCTTAAATTGGAATTAAAATTATGTCTGCTGTACTTTGATCCATGCTTAATTATTTGGCTCCATAATAGGAATTAAACTTACGTGAGTCATTCTTATGTAATATGATCAAGCAGCAAGATGCAAGTTTTCGGCGGTAGTTAGCACGGAGGAGGTCGTTGCGACAAATTAGGTGTGACTTCAAAAATATGATGATTATGCTTGTATTGTGAGCTAATTGACCTTTAATCAAGCCGTTGCTCTAAACTACCCTCCCCCCTTCAACTCGACGACTAAAATGTCGCTAAATATGCGTTGACTAACGAATAATCTTGATAAACCAGTTACAAATCTACACATGCGACACGTAATGAAACAAGGAAGAAACTGTTGTATAAATACATATTTGGCATTTGTTTCCGTGGTCAATATACTAATTTTAAATTATAATATTATATGCTTATTAATGAAAAACATTATAGTACCCTAGAAATCTGTCGTTTTGTATGATCAACACCTGCAAAACATTACATTGAAGCAATTATTTACACATTCTTAAAAGACGTGCTAAAATTGCATTAAGCATCCCAATTACAATCAAAGAAACAAACGTAATTTAAACCAGTAAATTACCGAGGATGGCATTTCCATGGTACAACAATCATTTTACACCTGGAATATGTACTCTGAATAGGGCATTTCAATCAGCACGTCTGTAATTTTCAACCTGGAATATGTACTCTAGATACGGCATATCTATCAGCACGTCTGTCCCTTATCAACTGGAATATTTATCCTAAATGCAGCACTTCCAGCGGCACATCTGTCGTTTTTCACCTGGAATATATATCATAAATACAGCATTTCCAGCAACATATCTGTCTTTTCTCATCTGGAATATATACTCTAGATACGGCATTTCCATAAGCACGTCTGTTTTTTTCTCACCCGTAATATGTATCCTAGTATATGTCTTTCTTTCCAGCTGATGTTAATTATTAAATGAGTAGAAAAATACGTATGCTAAATTATTCGTTATAAAGATATAGGAAAGACGTTTGACTATACAGTAGTAGTGGTAGCAAGGTAAACATACTAATGTGAATTACTTAATGCTCATTAATGTTTAATATATGTCTGAATTTAATGCAAAACGAAAACAGATACTTTGAATTCTCTCGTTACGGCTATATACGATCAATCAATGGAATGTATCCCACATAATAGTATATGTATTCGAGGATAATCTTATCTGTGATTTTATGCAAACAGGGGTCATACTATATTAGACAAGCTTAAACTGGTTGATGCGGTTTATGTTTGCTTTCGTGCTCGGTGGTTACTTATTATGAATCACCCGGTGCGCTACAAAATAAATTTGATTAAATGGTAATCTAACAGCTTTGACTAAATAATGTCTCTGACAGTACATTACTATCGCTTTTATCATGGATGGTTCACTGTACAAAAAATTACCTTCCGCCATAACAGTACTAACTCTGCGTAAAATATGTGTAAGAATGTGTACTTTCCGAACAGTTTATTTTTCGTCTCTTTTCTGTAATACATATGTATAAGTTTACTTCAGTATTTTTACTTCAGTAAATATAATTGTGTTAGCCATAAAACCATCGTATTTATACTTGTATGAAACTGCATGTGGTTGATGTGGTTGTGCTTCGTGGAATAATTAATTGTTACTATGTTCAATTTTTGTTTTTTGTGATTATGGACCATGTGCCCAAACACGCACTGTTTATTTTACATAATTTACATTTAATATCGAATATCACTGAAAGGCAGTAAGGTGCATGCAATGGTTTTGAAATATATTCATAAAATAAGATATGTTTCGGTCCAGATTATCCTCTTACGACCATCCATTCAAGTGTTCAATACTAATAATAGGACACTGTCAAAACAAGTACACGACTGGTAACAATATTTGTAGATTGTATTTATTGACTTCCAGGTTCACTCGTATCCGTATATATGTTAGTTTGGACGAATGATCTGTTTGAGTCTATCTATCTATCTATCTATCTATCTATCTATCTATCTATCTATCTATCTATCTATCTATCTATCTATCTATCTATCTATCTTTCTATCTATCTATCTATCTATCTATCTATCTATCTATCTATCTATCTATCTATCTGTTTGTTTTCAGTGAAGTGTAAGAAGAAGTAAACTTAACTTTTGTTGTGAGAAACAGAGGCATTTTTAATGTGCAGCTAACATTATTGATTATCCAAATTTGCGCAACAAGAAATCAACTTCGTCAGCAAGAGGATTTGATCTTTTGGGTAATTGCATCACAAAATCCAAATATTTATCATATTTGATTCTGATTTGCTCGTTAAATCTGTGTCACTTTGCCATCCTCTGTGGGATATATGTATTCATGCCAACGGTGGTTTACAAACTATATCATCAGATGATGATAAACAATGAACTAATATACTTTTTTTTCAATTAATATTACAAACAGCTTCGACCATTCAACATCCAAGTGTTTCAAGACGTATTTTCAGTAAAGGTCCAGAAACAATTTATCAACTGAATTGATTTAGACCTAAAACTGCGTGGATGATTCCATCCCACCATTGAGTGTATACTGTGTGTTATTAATTAATGTTGCACTAAATCGAATATTCAAGATCTAGTTAATTATTAATGTACTAATTCACAACGAGTGTAACTCAAAAAAGCCGGACCAGAGTTAGATTTAACAGCGACATTGTGAACCATTTCGTGAATGAGATGCTTATTTCAGGGTAATTAAATGATGAATCAATTCAACACCATACTAGTGCAAATACAAAATGTTTACAATTGATTCCACGAAATTATGCACACCGGGTGAACATATGGTACAAGAAAATGATATCGTCTCTAATTCAAAGGTCCAGTATTATTCTGTATTTAGAATGAATTCCAACACTGAATGTGATGAAGGGCCAATCGTCTTGAAAGAGATGACTTAAAAACAGTCGTAATAAATGGTAAAGAATGTATTCGATCTAATTCCACAATAATGCTTTTAGTCAACAAATCAATGGACACTTTCTAAATATAATGAAAAAGTTAAAGAAAACAGTGAATGATTTGAGGAAGAATGAATAGTCTTCTTTATTCCAAACTTATATATCTACGTTGTATCAATGATATAATAATAATAATAATAATAATAATAATAATAATAATAATAATAATAATAATAAAAATAATTGTATGCCACGAGATGCAAAAATGTTTCATTAAAAGGAAACGAGGGTTAAATATGTATACAATGAGTAGTATAACACTGATAGAGTGTACATACTGTACATGTATAATATTTATACCACACACAAATAAATATATTTGCCTTTTTGAATGGAGTTGAGTTTTACCACAGGCAGCCGTGTATTACCTTAGAGCACGAACTCTTCAATCCCTTAATATGTTCGCTGTCTATGTGTCTTGTGTCATTTTACAATCTGCGTTTTATCTTGAGAAATTGATTGTTTTCTTGTTTTAGTTTCTTTTTGCTGCAGAGTGATTTAATCAATAAAATACACACTTATGATTTAAACATGAAATATGATTATACAAATAAAAGTCAAGCTCTACAAACATATGGTTAGCTACGCCATTCCCATGAACGCTATGCCATTAAACTACACGCCCATTGAAATTAATGTTAAATATATGCTAAGCGAAAGGACAAACGAACAAGATGTAATTACATTTTTAAATATATTTACAGCCAATATTTATCATTATTTTGCTTGTTCTATGTGTAACATGTTCAATTCTTTCGTTAATTCCTTGTGTTCGCATTTAAGGAAACTCTCATCATCCAACTTGATTTCGCTTATCTTAGAAACGTTTACAAGATCTCTTGGTTTCTTCTGAATGGATGCCATTCGTTCCCATTTCTCTCCTGACTATAACTCACTTTCCTCCCAGATTTCCCGCTATCCTATTTAGATTCCGAATGCCTAGATTGCTTTTTGTTTGTACGTGTCAATGTGTGTATAAATGATTACCTTACTTCTCAACAGCAAGTGTTATAAAAATGAAGATAAAATAAAAACTGTTTGGGGAGTTTACTCTCGGCTATTATGATCTTTTCAAACCAGGTATGTAGGCCTTACCTTATTTATGAATATTTGCTATCTTGTATATATTTTGTACAGTATAATTGTATGATTGATAAATATATGTATTGTTGTTCTTTTATCTTTTAATTATCAGTATCAGTATTCTTTAGTTTAATATATGTATTCTTAAGTGTATATGAAATGGTTTTCTCCCATCGTCATTTTTTCCTCTTTTTTATGCCTTCTTTTATATCTCTCCCTATATTTATGTCCCTTTCTTTCTTTGCGTCCATTGTTTCCGTGGTTACTTTTATTAACGAATCGAATACTTGTCGTACTTCACCTCTCTCAGGTGGTTCCATTTACGGCGGTGTTTCTCTGTGTTTCTTCCCGATTTGCCCTGCTTGTATTTGTGTTGCTTGTTTTATTTGCATCTTTCCTGCTTTTCATGTTATGCATGGGATTTGTTGGTCTCCTTGTAATTTATTTATCTGATCTTGCCTTTTGTACTTGTGTAGGTTGATTGTGTTGTAACTGATGCTGTTGTTCTTGTTATCTATCTTGTTCGTGTTTTTGCTAGTATGCCTCTTTGCTTGGTATTAGAAGTCGTCTTTTATGGTGCCATTTGTCCTTTTTCCGATCCTGATGTTGTATTTCGTCATTAATTGTTCTTGTGTGCATTCCTGTTGTTTCGGCTACCTCTCTATGTGCGTCATTCATGTCTGTGTAGTATGTGAATACTCATCTTCTCGTTGTTGGTGTTGTGTTTGCTGTTGAATTATTGAATTAACTTATCTCATCTCTGATTGTGTCTCTTGATTATCTCATCTCTGATGGTGTATGCCTTGTCTTTCCACATCTAATATAAATCCAGTGATATGATCAACCTTTGTACCCACTTGTTTGCTAGAAACCGATATATGTAGAATGATCTCTTTATCTAGGTTAGCTTATTGTTTTCTACTTTTAGTATTCGTATCCCAGTGTATATTCTTCTTGGAGGGATGGTCGCCAAAATATGTGTTACCACTGTTTTGATGAAATTTTGTTCAAATGTTTCATCCACTGCCTCTAACGGAATTTCTAGGGTAATATCTGATATATGCATCTTCCCTGTTTGTTTCTTCTCTTTCTTCAAAAGCGGTGTTGGTTCTCTCATCATTATTATTTGCTCTTCTAAGCTCCACATAGAAAGATTGTTTTGATTCCAATGGGTTTTATGATGTATCCCTTATATCCAAATGGGTTAACTGAATATAATCGTGTCAGGTAGTCTTCATTTAGAACTTTCATTGCAAGCACGACCTTTGAAGGTCCTGGGAATCCATTTATCGGTACGTGTGACATATCCAGTTCTTGCGTTTCTTGTGTTCGCATTTAAGACTGATCTGGTCGGCTATCTCGATTATCTTACAAAATATTCAAGATCTTTTAGTTTATTTCGAATTGCCGTCATTAGTTTCCGTTTCTCTGGTTAATATAACTCACTTTATATTGCAATTTTTTGTTCATGTATATTTCATGTGTTATGTTTTACATTTAAGACTCATCCATATATATTGTTACTTTACTTGTCCTGACATTTAAGTACTCATATTATCAGAATTTGTTTTATATTCCGATTGACTTGCGTGCTGTTTCTTTGATACGTGCCAATATGAATACAAACGCATAGTTTTGTTTCTTAACAACAAGTATTATTATCATTAATGTTACAAATGCGTTGTCATCAAGCGAGTGTTCACATTCATTGAATAGATCCGATAACGACGTAGAAAAATACTTATGACCTACGTCTGTTGAAATTTTTAATTAGGATTTTCACCTGGTAAAATATAGGTACATATACCTTTACTCATGAATAACTATTGTAAATCAGATGAAGTTGTAGATATGCGACATTGATAATAACAACTATGAAAATGTAGCATAGATAACTATTTATAATTTGTATAAAGCGTCAGTTTCCAGGATTCCAAAAGCAACAATCTTTATTATCAATATTGTTTCGATCGTATGCATATATATATATATATATATATATATATATATATATATATATATATATATATATATATATATATATATATATATATATATAATATATATTAAAGTATCCAACTATCATTGACCTGATTAGCACGCCACTCGTGGAAGTGTGACTTTAATTCTTCTTTGTCCTTCTTCATTTACCTTCTGTTCTAGTGGTTGAATTTAGTTAGTGATGTTTAGTTATCAATTTCGCACTTTGGTTGTTGATGGACAGTGATTTAAGTACGATGTCATTCATATGTATTTAATAATTGACTGGTCTGGGTTTTTTTTTGCATGTGTCGGCTGCATCTGATGCTGAACGATCAAACGAAATAGCGAAACTCATTATTCTTGACGGCTGTTTTATTTGTGGATGGAAGTATTGTTTTAGAGTTGATAAGCATCAGAAAGGGCGAGCTCAGCGAAAATAGAGGATTCCATTTACTTATAAATATATAAAATGACTTCTGTCCTGGTTTTGACTTTTTCATAATGAGTTTCAATAATCATGAATGACCAAACGTTCCACGATAACACAATCAAGAACATCTTCGAATGTGTTCTCAGTAATCATATGGCAGTGCGTCCGTCCAAAACTAGTAAATGAACCATAACTTTGCAATTCCAGGGTATCCTACTACAATTAAAAATGTTTCCAGACTCTCGTCATTTAACATGAATGAATAATTTTAGGAAATCCCCTAGAACGATGACGAAACTCAGTTAATTATAGCCCTTAATCAAGGAGACAAATTAATCAAGCAAACAAATAAATAAACATAACATTATAGATAATTTAAATCTGAAATGTGAAATATATTTTGAATATTAGCTTGTATAAAACAAAATTGATTTCGAATGTCGTTTTACTCTCTCTAAGAGAGTGAATAATTATATTTTTTAATAAATCCAAACCGTTTTACTCTTCGTAATTTTAAACTTTGGAGAAACTCGATTTGCGAAATGAAAATATATTGCCATTGAAAACTGTAAAACGAGTGGTTTCCATGAACTGTGGAGTTTTCACCTAATGTTTTGTTGAGTTGATGTTTTTTTAATACATAATCGTACATTGTATGCGTACAACATATCTATCTTGCTCATTATACCTGTGCACAAACAGTTTATGTATTCTATAGTCATATTGTTTTATGGAAAAAAAACTTAATTTATGTTAATGTCTTCTTACATTATTTTTACGGTTTGCTGAAGATGTATATCGAATCCGTGACCAACCAATTACAGGAATAATATATTTACAAATCGTGGCTTCGGCAGATATTTGTACTCTGAAGGTCGGGATAAGGCCACAAAGGTGAAAATTCGTACAGATGTATCCAAATCAAAATCAATATTTTTACATATGGGCAGTCGACAAATGTGTAATATTCATTTTGATACTGTCTTATGCATTCGAATCATTTTGATATTCATGTACACATCGACATACACCGACTGTAAAATTGTTGTTAAACAAACGTTTTCAGTTTGAGAATGTCTGCTGTTAAAGTATCCAGGTCTGCCTTGTTCCAATACATTTGAGCGATAAACATTAATAATTATTTGAGAGACACATTTGAACGCAGTAACTAGAATAAAAACAACAAGCCATATTCAGCCGTTAGTTAACCTGTTGTTAATTACCTCTAAGCAGGAGGTGAATTCATTCAATGGATGGGACAAATTACTGAAGTCGACAAACACAATACCTTTTCTCTAAAATGTTTTTTCTTCTTACGTTAAATAATTGTTTGTTTCTAACTTTGATAGAACATAATAGGTTTTGCAAGTAAAGATACTTTGTTTCCCCGGTTAATGCATTTGAAATAAAATATGTTTGTTGTGTACCTCCGGTTATATAGCTACCTTTAAATAGCTCAAAACCATGCATACCCCAAACGTATTTTATGGAATATTAAGAATTAGCGCAGATGTAATTTACGTCTAGGGCAGTAAACGGGAAGTAAACGGAGGATTTTGAGTTTGTTTATAAAAGTTTTAATTGTCATGTAGCACACAGTCCCAAAAGTCTTACAGTCTTACAAAAGTAACAAGAACATTTAAGATAACTACTGAAACCAGGCATAAGTATTGTATTATTCTATCTATAGTGTCTGTATGGCTTTGTCACGTTGTATATATTTGATCGCACCGAACAACACTGAGTACAGTTGCCATTAAAAGTAAAGCTATACATTGCATGCAACAATATCGATTTATGTAACTCTATCTATAAGAGATAAAATGTTTTCGACCCTTGTATGAATGGCAAGTTACATCTGTTTATTTTTGCAAAGATATACGTAATATAGATATGCCTTTAAGAAAAGATACAATAAATAAACGGAGTTAAGGTATTGACATTTTGTATATCGTGTTGTATATATGTTGATGAATTATTAGGTGCCGTCTTCAAACGGATCCATACGTCATTCAAAATCACTTTATTCGAAAGAGTATAATAATGATCATGATAAGAATATCAATGATGATATTAAGAACATATATAATAATAATACTATTAATAATACTAATAATGAGGAGATAGCATAGCGCCTAATCTCTAGAAGCTCTTAGCGCTTTATAGTAATAATATGGAACACGTATTTCATAGCTCTCATGGCGTCCATTTGACGTCCAAAATGTATATCCGGTTCCACCCGCTCTAGTCAATGGTGGCGGAGTCGCCACTCATGGTCCACTGCCCCCTGTCTGTTTGTATGCATAGACAAGCCCCACACATTGTCACCCACGGACCCCACACACGGTCAGCACACGTTCGCCACAACATGGCACCACACATGGACAACATAGACAAGCCCCACGGTCAGCACACTTTCACTACAACATGGCACCACGACACGGGCAGCATAGACAAGACCCACGGTCAACCACGGACTCCACAGTCAGGTAAAATTAAAACACCCAAATCGTGTAAGAACTTCTACATTCATATATGTTGCGAAATCGCGCACATGAATTAGGTCCATGTACATTAAACGTTCAAGGGATGCAGTGTAGAATTAAACTCAATTTATCTGTTTATGTACAACAAAAAACAGACTATAATATTTATAATATAATTTCGTTGCAAAACCTTGTTATTTACTCTGTAGAATTGAGAATACATACTAAAACATCTGATATGTGAAACAATTATGTCATATAAAACGAATAGCGATGCAAATATAATCTTAACTCTATTTGACCTCTTTAGCTGAAAGTTTTGCTTCATTAAAGCGAGAAGCTTTTCTGACAAGACTGGATTGTAATGTGATGTTTACTGAGAATTTGCTCATATACCCTAGCTTTGACCGATATGCGCAGCTCACCATTTCGAAATAGCTAGAGCCAATGATTAATAAACCATCCTCGGTGACGCTGTACGCGGCAGCGAAACCCGAATACATTTTTGACCGCATATACATATTGATATCAGTCACATAGAATTCCGTGACATGCTTGTTACTTAAAATTGTGTGTCGAAATATCCAGTGCAAACACTCGTTTTAGGATATAGTAGCTTCAATTAAACTCCAAATAATGAAATATAGCATTCTATGAGTTTTTCTTCCTTGATAATATAATTAATTCATGCTGTTCTCAACTTACAATTTGGGGCAAATACGTTTCCCATAAACATCTTAAACGCCGCACTGTATGCCAGATACAATCTGACGACAAAGGTTTCTGCATCAATGGAATAGATATTTTAATAGCCTATCGTATCCACATTTTGCCAGATAACTTCCTTGTATTGCCTTACAAAAGCTGTAATGGTTCTTCGCGATAGTTATGTATATATATATATGTATATGCTTTTTCGTTAGGTACTGGCTGTCTTCATATTACAGTAGCCACAGTTTCAATAAGGTTTTACACTTTCTCTTTTGTTGTTCCGTCACTGTGAAAATAAGTTTTATTACGTAGCTGGATAACCACACCGTTCATTGGTATGTTCGACGACTCTGACTCAGCTGAAACATAAACCATAATGTCAGCTGAAATATAAATCATGCTGACAGTTGTCACATAAATAATAATGTCAACTGTAATATAATATAAATCATGCTGTCATTTGTCACATAAATAATAATGTCAGCTGTAATATAAATCATGCTGACAGTTGTCACATAACTAATAATGTCAGCTGTAATATAAATCATGCTGACAGTTGTCAAATAACTAATAATGTCAGCTGTAATATAAATCATGCTGACAGTTGTCAAATAACTAATAATGTCAACTGTATTATAAATCATGCTGACATTTGTCACATAAATACAAATGTCAGCTGTAATATCAATCAATGCTGACAGTTATCACATAAATAATAATGTCAGTTGTAATATAAATCATGCGGACAGTTGTCACATAAATCATAATGTCGTTTGTAACATAAATAATAGTTTCGGGTGTAAGGTAAATTATACTATCGGATGTAACACAAACCATAGTGTCGGCTGTAAATACATATGATAAGGTCAGCATAAACATAACTTATAATGTCAGCTGTAAACGTCATGTTACTTTGCATTTAAAACTTTTCCAGCCAGAATACTTACAAATACAAAAAAAAAAAAAAAAACGTCGGTGCCTATTTTTTTATTTTTACTTTACAAGTGTGCCGACTAGTTGTCATAGTTATTATAACATTACCTTACAATCGGTTTCAAAATAAATATCTAAGCACTAAATCAAATATATAGTATATCAAATTATTCGAGAGATACATTTATTTAGAAGGTTAAGAATTCTCTTTCAAACTATTTGTATTATATCAATATCGTTAGTATCATATTAAACCCTGCAATATAAGAAAGTACGCTAAAGTAATCGAATTTTACAGAATGCGTTATCTTTTTAAATCATTGGTAATAGCGATGATATGTTGCTGATGAGGATTACAAGATAACACTATTTTCCATTCCTCTTCTAAAGTATTAAGACAGGAAAGAAGTGTACTAAATAATAATGTTTATGTAAATAATGATAACATACCATAGACGTGTTTGGTTATTAAAAAGGGAAATGTGCGTTTAAAGCAAGAACTCTAGCTAGATGGAAGGAAGAATGGGAAAATGGTAGGTATTAAATGTGAACATTAAAAGTAATAAACACATATGTACTGATGTCTAAGTTATTTCAACAAGACGGCATCTTATCAAGCCAAAATTATAAATTAATGCAGATGTTTTATTAAAGTGTTATGCCAAAAAAGGACATGTATATTCAGTGCTATACTACACTAGTGTATACACCTGGTATTTTAAAATTAAACGACAGACATAACTCCAATATGAAAGATTGATTTATTCCTTATAAGTCTATAATCTTCTTACAAATATATAAAATGACTTGTGTCCTGATTTTGACTTGTCGAGGAGAATTAGGTTCTTTTCCTGGCAAGACAGAACCAGCCAGATTTAATTTTGATATATTTCATATATTCTAGCCAGATTTTAATTGTATGTATTTCAAATATTCCAGCCTGATTTAAATATCCGATAAAAGAAATAAGATCATGTATAATATATAGCGATTATTGATATAAAGTAAATAATTTTTTTTCATCTGGACGAAAAAGGGGAAAAAACACTGATTGAAATATAATTTTAAAGCATCATCTGTCGGCCATGTATAGTTATCATGTCCAGACACCGTAGAAAGCTTCACATTCGGCTTTTGCAAATAATGTTGTCAACAAATTTATAAAGTTTGGTATCTATGATTTCCATTTGGTTTCGTTTGAAAAAACTGTACGCAAAAAGATAGAAGATCTATATTAACCTTGATATTTTGTGAGTCTACTTTTCAAGATATTTTAGATAGATAGAGAGCAAGTATATATGTATTCTTACTATTCTTGGTCTTAACCTATGTTTGAGAAATTAGCGAAACCATTACGTTCGGTAAATTGAGCAAATCATTTTTTCAAAACCTACTTTGTTAACACTTACATTACTTTGAATTAAATCACAACTAATCATACATGTCCGATTACAAGTCCAAATGTTCGTAATGAATTCCAATAATATTGAATAAAGTACCACTATATCACAACCTAGAATATCTTCGGATGAATTCTTATTAATCATACAGTAGTGGTGCAATGAGCACTTTATAATTCCAAGGAGTAATTTATGTTCAGGATCTTTTACGTGGATAGAGGGCAATTATGCACGTATTCTTACGATTCTTGGTCCTAAACTATGTACCAGAAAATATCGAAACCATTAGGTTTAGTAAAATGTAAAAGACACTTACATTACTTTGAATTATATCACAACTAATCCTACATGTCCGATTACAAGTCCAAAAACGTATAATTTTGCGCATGAATTACAATAATCGTGAATGACCTAATTTACCACGATAACGTATGAGTTCTCAATATATATATATGGTAGTGTTTCTTTCCAAATTGTCAAGGAATATTTACATTATATTTCCAAGGATTAATTTAAGTACATACTTTATCTAGAATTATATCTGACTACAATTACAAATGATTCCAGAGACTCATCATTAAACAGGAATGCATAATTGTATGAAATCCATCTTATATGCAAATATATATTGACCTGCTTCACAAACGGTTTCCTACCGAAAACCAACTAGCTTGTATGCAAGGTCAGATCATGACAGCAATTTCAATTCTACACCTCATTTACTTCTTATAACAATAACACACGCCTGGTAGTCATAGCCCTTAATCATGGAGACAAATTAAGCATACAATATAAATAAAAGTAACATTATTCATAATTTAAATCTGAACTGTGAACAATATTATGAATATTACCTTGCGATAAGCAATCTTGACTTAGAATTTCGTTTGACTCTTTGCAAGGTGATGGATATTTTTTTAAATAAATAAAAACAACGTAATATTTGTAATTTTAAACTTTTGGATACAGTCGATCTACGCAACGGAAATATATTGCTATTTTATAATGTAAATTGAGAGAATTCCATGAAAAACGGAATTCTCACCTAAATGATCGTTTGATAATGATTTAATGTTTTTAAACATCTTGGTACATTTCGTGCGTACAGCATCTCTATCTTTCTCATTATATCTGGCAAAAACAGTTTACATATTGTATAGTCTTTATATTTCAATCGAAATAACAACTTATTTATGTTGTTGTTGTTGTTGTTGTAGGGTTTAACACACTATAGGCTACACATGGCGCCCATTGCTGGAGGAAGAACCCTGGAAAACTCCTGGAAAGAACTACCGACCCAAGAGAAGCTACTGGCAAGCTTTCTCAGATAATTACATTAGCCGAAACTTAGACTCGAACCCACGCAGAGAGAGAGGGAGAGAGAGAGAGAGAGAGAGAGAGAGAGAGAGAGAGAGAGAGAGAGAGAGAGAGAGAGAGAGAGAGAGAGAGAGAGAGAGAGAGAGAGAGAGAGAGAGAGAGAGAGAGATGTGATGGCAGTGATCCGTAAAGGAGAGCGCTTTAGACCACGCGGCCACTCTGGCCTACCCCCCAACTTATTCATGGTAATATCTTCTTACTTTATATATACGGTTTGCTGAAGATGTGTATTCAATTCATGACCATCCTTTGACGAGAATATTGTATTTACAAATCATGGCGTCGTCAAAAGGTACTCCTCTAAGAGGCAAGTCCAAAAGGGTAAAAGTTCTTTTACAGATGTATATACTGCAAAATCAATAATTGCACATGTAGGTATCCGATAAACATTTTAATATTCATGTTTATAATGTTGGATGCATTCCAATCATTTGTACATCCACGAACAGATCGTCATTCATTGACTGTAAAATGGTTGTTAATCTAACTTTTTAAAATTGAGAATGCCCGCTGTTGAAATACCCAGGCCTGCCTTGTTCCAATACATTTCAGAGATAAACATTATTAATCATTGCAGAGAAAATTGTTTAACACTCGAAATATGATTAAAACGACCAGCCATGTTCAATCCTTAGTTCACCTGTAGTTGATTACCTTAAAGCGTGAGTTGGGAGTGGTCAGCAGAGTACGACAGATACATGATGAAGCCATATTAGGAACAAAAACTCAATTAAAGCACGTGTGACGTGATGTCATCTGGATTTATTTGAAGATTAGCATTCGTTTTAGAGCAGTACATTGTATGTCATTTCATTTGCTAAGTTATGATGATTTAAAATCCATTTTGTGCATTTTTTGTTTTATCTTATAACTTTGATAAAAGCTATAGTAACTATTCAATGGCTGACTGAGATATTCTCGTTTGTCTTACCTCTCACAGCTCGCCTCAATTGTTTTTGTATTAAATTCTTCCCCACAAATGTCAGTGTTATTCAACAGCAATATACGACCAATGATATTTCACGAGGATTCGATAGCAAAACATTATTTTCATTGCTGAAAATTATTTACGACGTTTGTCTGAGATGAGTTAAAATGAAAGACTATATTCGTCAACAACAAAAAGACAATAGCAACACATACTGATTTTATTAAATGATACCGCAATATACCCTAATGAAATTACTTTGCTGGTCACTGCACAACATTATTTTCCATAACATGTAGAAATATGGATAAATACGAGCAGTGCGTGCAGTTGTTTAGATATGTCTAGATACTGATGTCGGAATGTACATAGACTTTTCTCTAAACTGTGTATTTGTTTACGATAAATAATTATATTGTTTGTTAACAGGCAGTTGTTTTCAAACCTGATAGAACATAATAGGTGTAGCGGCTAGAGACGGAGAATGCGTTTGACTTGAAATATTTTTGTTGTGAATCTCTGCTTATATAGTTCCCTAAAATAGCTCAGGACCATATATTCCCATATGTCTGTTATGTAATATAAAGATAACTCCGGATATCAGTCTAAGGTGGTAAAGAGAGTGTTTTAAGTTTGTTACAATAGTGTTTAGTTTTCATATATAAGGGGCCCAGAGTGGCCGAGTGATCTAAAGCGCCATCTCACATCAGTCTACGTGGGTTCGAGTCTCATCTTCATCCAATGTGGGTATGTGAGAAAGCCTGCCAGTAGCTTTCTTGGGTCGGTTTCATTCCGGGTCTTTTTTGGCTGATCATCCACCATTAATACAGGCCGAGATGTATAGCCTATATAGTAATACTGGCCGAGATGTAGCCTATATTGTGCTAAGAAATGGCTTTAAACCATAAGAAACAAAAAATCCAAACAAACATTTTTCATACAGCCCACATTCCCATGATGTATTACCACACATCATGAGCTGCATATTTCGAAGATGTTGTTGTGCGTAACAAGGAACATCGTATTTATAAGAAACTATATACATGAAAGTGAAAATTAGTGCCTTGTTTCGGATATTGATGAGAAACAAGTACATGTCGCATAATAATAAAACAAACGGATATAATTGTATCCCTAAAACTTGCGTGGAGGAAGATTTCTAACATTGAATTAATTCTTATAAAGCAGGTATAAACAGTTTATATAATCTTTAAGGCTTATTTTAGAGAACATTGCTAAATTAATCATCATAAATTAAATAGAATCTTTATGCATATAGAACGAAACAATTCTAATTTGTTTTTTGTGTTTTGCAAAGGTACGTAATTATTTCTCTCCGTATTATCCATATAGTGAACAAGTAATAATAAACTGGAAGTCGTTTTCGATGTTAAAACACCTCCCAGAATCACCACTAACTTCTCTTCTGAACATCTTTAATGATTGATGGATTGCTGGTAATGTACCTACGAGTTGGAAAGAAGCAACAATTCTCAAACCAGATAAAGATATCGGCGATCCCAACAACATTCGACTCATTGCACGTACAAGCTCTGTGGGCAAAACAATGGAACGAATTATTAATTCTCGGCTTGTATAGTACTTGTAAAACAACAATAAAATATCTCCTTTCCAAAGTCGCTTCTGTTCTGGTCTTAGTACCAATCTTCAGCTTGTTAGACCGGAAACTTTCATCCGCGATGCATTTATCAAAAAGGAACATTTAGTTGCAGTCTTCTTTGTTTGAGAAAAGGCCTATGACACAACATGGAAGTACGGGATACTACATGACCTGCTAGATCTTAGACAGAGAATACACAGCAGGAGTGGGCTCTACCCTCTGAGGTATGCACGAGCAATAGATGGGTGTGCCCCAGGGCATTAGTTTATCTGTGACGCTATTTAAAATCAAAATCAAGTGTTTAGCTCTCGGTGTGGATTATACGTTGATGATTAGTATCGATCAAATACATGCATACACTTAAAAGACTGCAACAAAATATCAACAAAATCTAAAAGTGCGCTAGAACTAACGGTTTAAAATTTTCAAAATGGAAAACAGTATGCATCCATTTCTGTCAGTTGTGAATACATCATGATGACCCTAAAGTCACGCTGGACGGAACTCTTATTCCAGTTGTTGAGGAAACAAAGTTTTGGGGTATTATCTTTGACATAAAACTGACTTTGTCCACACATAAGGAATTTATAAGTTAAATGGTTGAAATCTTTAGATCTAAATACAGTAGTTGCGCACACTGATTGGGGTGCTGATACAAAAAAGTCATCCTCAATTTGTATATAACATTTATCCGCTCCAAACGTGACCATTGATGCATTTGTTATGGTTCAGTTGGTAAGTCATATTTGAAAATGCTTGACCCAATTTATCATCAGCGAATAAGACTCGCTCTTGGTGCATTGAAGACATCTCCATATGAAAGTCTTATCGCAAAAGCGAATTAACCACCTTTATTACATCGCAGAGAAATGTAATCCCCTCGTCAAGAAGACGGAGTTTTGTACCTCATAGAATAAAGTATACTGTTGGTTATTTAGCCATATTGGTATGAGAGGTAATGAAGTAGAAGATCGTGCTGCTAAGATTGCACTATGCCAAGAACCATCTGATTTTAAATTACCGTTTACTGATTTTAAACCACGTATTAAAAAGTACCCACGCCAGAAGTGGCGGGAATCACGACATGAAGCAGTGATTAACAAACTTCACGCCATCAAACCAACGCTGGGAGAATGGACTCCTTTCTACAGAACTATCCGTATGGAGAAGGTAGTCATTGCAAGAATCAGAATTGGTCATACATACATAACCCACTCCGACATACTGAAAGGTAAAGATATACCATAGTACTTTACTTGCAATGAACCCATTCACTTGTTAAACACTTTATGACCCATTGTTCGTACCCGCAACCTACACGTGATAAGTATTATAATGTAAATGACATGAAGGAACTTTTCGATACTATACATATCACTTGTGTTTCTATTTCCTGAAGGAAATAAATCTTTATTTTAAACTAAAACTTTTATGCCATCACCTAGAGCAATGTTATCTGATGATGTAAATACCGCCACTTATTTCAACATCTTTTCATCTGTACTCATCAACATACACTATTTACATCTCCCATTGAAAGGAAAGCTTTATAATTTACTGTTACCAAGATCTTATCATTTTACTTTGAACAACTTGGTTTTCGATATTGCCAATCGATATTAAACATTTTTAGTATTTTTAAACATGTATACATAGAATATATTGTATCGTGCTAAATAGCCTAAAAGTGCTGGAACACCGTTAAAAATCAATCAATCAATAAATCAACCACATCAGTCAAACCTGTCAATAGGAAGCAGCCAGAATAAAAGGATATACTGGTTTCGTGCCTCTGAATATGGGTTCACCTCTCAAACTTGGTTGTCAAACAATGACCATGCACCTCATACCATCAACACAAGTTTAGTAAACTGTATAATTACAACCGTCTTGAGATATATATATATATATATATATATATATATATATATATATATATATATATATATATATATATATATATATATATATATGTATATATATAAATGGTGTCTCACTGTACAGCACTTTAGAGAGGTTCCTTGCTTTAAACGTTCGTATTAAACTGACATATACGGTGTAATTGATAAGGTGATTGTATTACAAGGTCTGAAAGTATCGCGTGTTACAAATAGCTTTATACTATTATACTAACCGTCTTCCGCATAAAGACTTCATAATCAATAAATCACACCGACAAATTCATACGGTTAGCAAAAAGATCTCAACAGCACATGTACATGGGAGTTCTTACCTTGATTCGTTGAACAGTCTTGCTTGAGTTTACATCCAGTGTAGGAGCGTTATAAAAGGTACCAATCGCATTTTCCTTTTATGATCAAGATGAATACATTTGTTTATCAAGTACACGAAAATCAAAATATTTGTACAGCGTTTCTTTATATGGCCTAATATGTTGGTTTTTAATCCCTCTTCCTACTATCCCTTTCCATCGCAGTTAATGAATCAAACAGTATAGATAACTAAAATATTTTATATTTGTGTTCACGGTGTGAATCCTAGCTCGAAAGGCATTATAGTGAGTGGACATCCCAAAGATCTAATATATCATAGAATCTACGTTACACTGTATCCAAATCTTCCGTGCAAAGTGTATGGATTCCCTCATCGAATATATTCAGAACCTTAAATTGGAATTAAAGTTATGTCTGCTGTACTTTGATCCATGCTTAATTATTTGGCTCCATAATAGGAATTAAACTTACGTGAGACATTCTTTTGTAATATGATCAAGCAACAAGATGCAAGTTTTCGGCGTTAGTTAGCACGGAGGAGGTCGTGGCGACAAATTAGGTGTCACTTCAAATATCTGATGATTATGCTTGTATTGTGAGCTAATTGACCTTTAAACCAGCCGTTGCTCTAAACGACTCCCCACCACTCAACTCGACGACTAAAATGTCGACAAATATGCGTTTACTAACGAATAACCTTTATAAACCAGTTACAAATCGACACTTTCGACACGTAATGAAACATGGAAGAATCTGTTGTATAGATACATATTTGGCATTTGTTTCCATGGTCAATTTACTGATTTGTAACAGTAGTATTATATGTTTTTTAATGAAAAACATTACAGTACCCTAAAGGTCTGTCGCTATGTATGATCAACACCTGCAAAGCATTACTTTGAAGCAATTGTTTTAACATGTTTAAAAGCTTTACTAAACTTGCATTAAGTACCCTAATTAGAAGCAAACCGACACACATGATAAAACACAGTAAATTACCGAAAATGCGTCTTTCCATGGTACATCAGTCATTTTCCACCTGTAATATGTACTCTAAATAGGATATTTTTATGAGCACGTGTGTCATTTTTTTTCCTTTGGAATATGTACTCAAGATAGTGCATTTCAAAAAGCAAGTCTGTCATTTTTCACCTACAATATGTACACTAGATACGTCTGTCCTTTTCTCACGTGGAATATTTGTCCCAGATAAAACATTCCAGCGGCAGATCTGTCCTTTGGCATTTGTAATATGTATCCTAAATACAATATAGCATTTCCAGCGGGCACATCTGTCCTTTATGACTTGTACTATGTACACTAAATACAGCATTTCTATCTTCACCTCGAATATTTATCCAAATACTGCATTTCCAGCAGCACATCTGTCCTCTTTAACCTCTATTATGTACCCTAAATACAGCATTTCCAGCGGAACATTTGTCCTTTCTCACCTGTAATATGTATCCTAAATACAGCATTTCCAGCGGAGCATTTGTCCTTTCTCACCTGTAATATGTATCCTAAATACAGCATTTCCAGCGGAACATTTGTCCTTTCTCACCTGTAATATGTATCCTAACTACAACATTTCCAGCGGCATGTCAAGCATATTCCACATTTAGTGGCATAGCTTTTAGGACTACAATAATCAAGCCATGCTCTGTTATTGGATTACCCATAGTTTGACTGCTTGATTTCGGCCCTCTTTGAAAGGATAAAAAACGAAGCGGTATAATAATTAAGAATTGGTAAATAGCTTTAAGTACAAATACTTGACAGGTAATCCAGTTTGTTTTAAAATGAAAATGTAAGTTAATTCAAAACATTTATTGTAATGTAGAAGAAAATACATTTTGAAAAAAAAAATGGTCGATGCGTCACAAACTTTTGTAGAGTATAAAGGCATTGAAACAAGTATAAATGTAATTATATATATATATATATATATATATATATATATATATATATATATATATATATATATATATTGTTTTACCTATCTTCCCGGATGAATATATGTTAGTCTAGGTCTTTCTACGTATGCTAAATTATTCGTTATAAAGATATAGTAAAGACGTTCGACTATATACGTAGTGGTAGCAAGGTAAACAGGCTAATGTGTATTAATTAATGTTCGTTAATGTTTAATATATGTCTGAATTTAATGCAGAACGAAAACATATACTTTGAGTACTCACGTTACGGTTATATACGATCAATCAATGGAATGTATGCTACATAATACTATGTGTATTCGAGGATAATCTTATCTGTGATTTTGTACAAACAGGGGTCATACTATATTAGACAAGTTTAAACTGGTGGATGCGGATTATGTTTGCTTTTGTTCTGGGTGGTTACTTATTATGTATCACCCCGTGCGCTACAAAATACAATTGATTAAATGGGAATCCAACAGCTTTGACTAGACCATGCCTCTGACAGTACATTACTATCGCTTTTATCATGGATGGTTCATGTATGAAAAATTACCTTTCGCCATAACAGTACTAACTCTGCGTAAAATATGTGTAAGCATGTACACTTTCCGAACAGTTTATTTTTCCATCTCTTTTCTGTCCTACTTATGTGTAAGTTTACTTCAGTATTTTTACTTCAGTAAATATAATTGAGTTAGCCATAAAACTATCGTACTTATACTTGTATGAAACTGTATGTGGTTGATGTGGTTGTGCTTCGTGGAATAATTAATTGTTACTCTGTTCAATTTTTGTGTTTTGTGTCGTTATAACTAAATTGATTTTATGTATATATATATGCAGTTGTAATAATATTAATGTTGCAGGATTCATTAATGAACTGTACGTACTAATAATTCAGATACTCGCCGTCTGCATCATTGAAGCTCACACCAAGATAATTTAACAAGCTCGAGCATTATAATTTGTTCCATGCAATAAAACTAGTAGCATGTACCATTGGTCATAACTATACGGCCTTGAGAGATGCTCCCATGAAGGACGGTACAATGTCGATCGACCATGTCATACAACTAATATAATCAAACATGACAGAGACTTATACTTCGCATTAATCTGGAATCGAATAATTGCTGCGAGTAAAAGCACACATATTCTAACTCCTATACACCAGGCCTCTAAATCGTATGGCCTCGCGCTCGCCCCACCCCCTCCCTCCAAAAAAAACAAAAACAAAACAACAATTGAATGAAATTGAAGGTAATTGCATGAAGTACACATATACTCACATGATAGTCGAGTGTAATAAAAAAATAAACTATATTCAGAAACGCAATGGAATTTAAATTCAGAAATTCCAGGTTGGCACATCATACAAAAATAATGTTTAAATCTGCTTAACATAAAAAGTGCAGGGAAAACGCAGGGTAGGGAAGGGGGTCCAGCGGCCGAGTGGTCCAAGGCACTCGGCTTTACTGATAAATCGCATCTCACCTCTGTTTGCTATGGTTCTGTCATTATTTCTTCCCGCACAATTGCTAGCCAATTATACGAGCGTTAAAACCACAAGTCCAAACAATGATAAACAGGAAAACGTAGATATTTCTTGATCGAACATGAATAGTCTGTATATGTGATTATACTGAGGAAATGTGTTCGGAGCAGCAACAATATAATTAGAACGTTAAAATTTATTCCAGTCACAATAAGGTCCGAACTATGAATACAAATCAATATGTGTTGCAGGACTGCATAATTCACAGCAGGCTGTATTTCATTTAGTTTAGTTAAGTTGCACTTTACCAGCATTGTATGCAATAATGATATCGGCGTGATGCTAGGTGATTATGGAAAATGTGCCCAAACACGCACTGTTTATTTTACATAATTTACATTTAATATCGAATATCACTGAATAGCAGTAAGGTGCATGCAATGGTTTTGAAATCTATTCATAACATAAGATATGTTTCGGTCCAAAATAATCCTCTTACGACCCTCCATTCAAGGGTTCAATACAAATGATAGGACACTGTCAAAACAGGTGCACGACTGGTAACACTATTGGTATATTGTATTTATTGACTACCACGTTCACTCGTATCCGTATATGTTAGTTTGGATGCATGCTCTGTTTGTGTGTATCTATCTATCTATCTATCTATCTATCTATCTATCTATCTATCTATCTATCTATCTATCTATCTATCTATCTATCTATCTATCTATCTATCTATCTATCTATTTATCCATCCATCCATCCATCCATCCATCCATCCATCTATCTATCTATCTATCTATATATATATATATATATATATATATATATATATATATATATATATATATATATATATATATATATATATACGTTTGTTTTCAAGTTTATAAGTGAAGTGTAAGAAGTAGTAAACTTAACTTTTGTTGTGAGAAACAAAGGCATTTTTAATGTGCAGCTAACATTATTGATTACCCAAATTTGCGCAACAATAAATCAACCTCGAGAGAAAGAGGGTTTGATCTTTTGGGTAATTGCATCACAAAATCCAAATATTTATCATATTTAATGCTGATTTGCTCGTTAAATCTGTGTCACTTTGCCATCCGCTGTGGGATATATGTATTCATGCTAACGGTGTTTTACAAACTATATCCTCAGATGATGTTAAGCAATGAACTAATATACTTCTTATTTCAACTAATATTACAAAAAACCTCGACCATTTAACATCCAAGTGTTTATTTCAATTAATATTACAAACAACTTCGACCATTCAACATCCAAGTGTTTCAAGACATATTTTCAGTAAATGTCCCGAAACAAATTTTGAATCTTAATCTTAGAATCTAGAAAGGTATCAAAAACGATCTTTAGAATGTAAAAATTAACAGTCAAACCAGATCTTGATAGCATCTGATGTACATTGAGTCTATTCTGTCAGTCGTAACCACCGATGTTAAATAGGCATAGTCCGCATAACAAAGGTACGTCCGTATCAGCGATCGCTGAAAGGACTTAAAATCTCTACCTTTTATTTACCTAAGGCGTAGGAACAACCTTCTCTAAAATATTTAAAACTGTTAATTGAATATTGTATTATTTGTTGTTTCAACTTTCAAATTCCTGTATATGGATATGACTGTAGTATAGAGAAACAACAATAAAATATGGGCGCCCTTATTAGGTAATGTCATTAAACTACGATAGTCAAAGCAGGGATTAAGAAAGAAAAGATTGTGGCAACTGCGTGGATGATTCCATCCCACCCTTAAGTGTATACTGTGTGTTCTTAATTAATGTTGCACTAAATCCAACATTCAAGATCTAGTTAATTATTAATTTACTAATTCACAATGAGTGTAACTCAAAAAAAGCCGGACTAGAGTTGGATTTAACAGGGACATTGTGAACCATTTCGTAACTGAGTTGCTTATTTTAGAGTAATTAAACGATGTATCAATTTAACAAAATACTAGTGCAAACACAAAATGTTTACAATTGATTCCACGAATGTATGCACACCGAGTGAACATATGGTACACGGAAATGATATCGTCTCTGTTTCAAAAGTCCACAATTATTCGGTATTTAGGATGAATTCTAATACTGAATGTAAAGAAGTGCCAATGGTCTTGAAAGAGATGACTTAAAAAACAGTCGTAATCAATCGTAAAGATATAATCTAGAATGCCTCTGAATGAATTCAAAGTAATCCCAAATAATGCTTTTAGTTGAAAAATTGATGACCACGTTCTAAATATGATGAAAAAGTTAAAGAAAACATTGAATGATTTGAGGAGGAATGAATTGTCTTCTTTATTCCAAACTTTTATATCTACGCTGTATCAATGATATAATAATAATAATAATAATAATAATAATAATAATAATAATAATAATAATAATAATAATAATAATAATGAGGACTCTGTATAGCGCCTAATATTTAGAAGTTCTAAGCGCTTTACACCATCTATAATGATATGACTACACTTCAGAAAACAAATGACAAAAACAATGAAATTGGAAAACATAAAAACATGCTGAAAATATATAAGATACAAAACATTATTAGGTATCTAAGTTTGTCCCAGCAGCCGAAAAAGGTGTTTTAAGAGCACTCTTGAAAGGGACCACTGTGTCCTTATGTCTAATTTCAATGGACAATACGTTCCACATCGCCGGGCCCTGGTATGCAAAAGAACGTTGACCATATGACTTCGTTTACCAAGAGATGCAAAAATGTTTCATTAAAAGGAAACGAGGGTTATACATGTATGCAACGAGTGGAATAACACTGATAGAGTGTACATACTGTACATATATATATATATATATATATTATTTATATCACATATAAATATATTTGCTTTTTTGAATGGAGTTTTACCACAGGCAGCTGTGTATTGACTTAGTGAATGAACTCCTCAATCCCTTAATGTGTCCGCTGTCTATGAGTTTTGTGGCATTTTACAATCTGCATTTTATCTTAAGAAGTTGATTGTTTTCTTGTTTTAGTTTCTTTTTTCTGCAGAGTGATTTAATCAATAAAAAACACACTTATTGTTTAAACATGAAACATGATTAGACAAATAAAAGTCGAGCTTTACAAAGATATGGTTAGCTACGCCATTCTCATGAACGCTAAGCCATTAAACTACACGCCCATTGAAATTAATGTTAAAAAGATTCTAAGCGAAAAGGCAAACAAACAAGATGTAATTACATTTTTAAAATATATTTGCAGCTGATCTTTGTCATTCATTCGCTTTTTCTCTGTGTAACATGTTCAGTTCTTGCTTTAATTCCTTGTTTTCGCATGTAAGGAAGCTCTCTTCATCCAATTCGATAAACGTTTCAAGATATCTTGCTTTCTTTTGAGTGGCTGCCATTCGTTCCCATTTCGCTCCTGACTATAACTCACTTTCCTCCCAGATTTGGTAGTACTGTATCATTTCTTTATGATGTCTTACCTTTAACATTTATCCATATTCATTGTTCTTTTATTTTTCCTCATATTCACGTACTATATTATCCCGCTATCCTATTTAGATTCCGAATGCCTAGATTGCTTTTTGTTTGTACGTGTCAATGTGTGTATAAATGATTACCTTACTTCTCAACAGCAAGTGTTATAAAAATGAAGATAAAATAAAAACTGTTTGGGGAGTTTACTCTCGGCTATTATGATCTTTTCAAACCAGGTATGTAGGCCTTACCTTATTTATGAATATTTGCTATCTTGTATATATTTTATACAGTATAATTGATTGATTGATAAATATATGTATTGTTATTCTTTTATCTTTTAATTTTCAATATCAGTATTCTTTTGTTTAATATATGTATTCTTAAGTGTATATGAAACGGTTTTCTCCCATCGTCATTTTTTCCTCTTTTTTATGCCTTCTTTTATATCTCTCCCTATATTTATGTCCCTTTCTTTCTTTGCGTCCATTGTTTCCGTGGTTACTTTTATTAACGAATCGAATACTTGTCGTACTTCACCTCTCTCAGGTGGTTCCATTTACGGCGGTGTTTCTCTGTGTTTCTTCCCGATTTGCCCTGCTTGTATTTGTGTTGCTTGTTTTATTTGCATCTCTCCTGCTTTTCATGTTATGCATGGGATTTGTTGGTCTCCTTGTAATTTATTTATCTGATCTTGCCTTTTGTACTTGTGTAGGTTGATTGTGTTGTAACTGCTGCTGTTGTTCTTGCAATCTATCTTGTACGTGTTTTTGCTAGTATGCCTCTTTGCTTGGTGTTAGAAGTCGTCTTTTATGGTGCCATTTGTCCTTTTTCCGATCCTGATGTTGTATTTCGTCATTAATCGTTCTTGTGTGCATTCCTGTTGTTTCGGCTACCTCTCTATGTGCGTCATTCATGTCTGTGTAGTATGTGAATAATCATCTTCTCGTTGTTGGTGTTGTTTGCTGTTGTAATTTCCGTTGACTCATTGAATTAACTTATCTCATCTCCGATTGTGTCTCTTGATTCGTAGGACACTCGGATGGTGTATGCCATGTCTTTCCACATCTAATATAAATCCAGTGATATGAACAACTTTTGTACCCACTTGTTTGCTAGAAACCGATATATGTAGAATGATCTCTTTATCTAGGTTAGCTTATTGTTTTCTTATTCTAGTATTCGTATCCCAGTGTATATTCTTCTTGGAGGGATGGTCGCCAAAATATGTGTTACCACTGTTTTGATGAATTTCTGTTCAAATGTTTCATCCACTGCCTCTAACGGAATTTCTAGGGTAATATCTGATATATGCATTTTCCCTGTTTGTTTCTTCTCTTTCCTCAAAAGCGGTGTTGGTTCTCTCATCATTATTATTTGCTCTTCTAAGCTCCATATAGAAAGATTGTTTTTATTCCAATGGGTTTTATGATGTATCCCTTATATCCAAATTGGTTAACTGAATATAATCGTGTCAGGTAGTCTTCATTTAGGACTTTCATTCCAAGCACGACCTTTGAAGGTCCTGGGAATCCATTTATCGGTACGTGTGACATATCCAGTTCTTGCGTTTCTTGTGTTCGCATTTAAGACTGATCTGGTCGGCTATCTCGATTATCTTACAAAATATTCAAGATCTTTTAGTTTATTTCGAATTGCCGTCATTTGTTTCCGTTTCTCTGGTTAATATAACTCACTTTATATTCCAATTTTTTGTTCATGTATATTTCATATGTTATGTTTTGCCTTTAAGATTCATCCATATTTATTGTTACTTTACTTGTCCTGACATTTAAGTACTCATATTATCAGATATTTTTTTTATATTCCAGTTGACTTGCGTGCTGTTTCTTTGATACGTGCCAATGTGAATACAAACGGATAGTTTTGTTTCTTAACAACAAGTATTATTATCATTAATGTTACAAATGCGTTGTCATCAAGTGAGTGTTCACATTCATTGAATAGATCCGATAACGACTTAGAAAAATTCTTATAACCTACGTCTGTTGAAATTTTTAATTAGGATTTTCACCTGGTAAAATATAGGTAAATATACCTTTACTCATGAATAACTATTGTAAATCAGATGAAGTTGTAGATATGCGACGTTGATAATAACAACTATGAAAATGTAGTATAGATAAATATTTATAATTTGTATACAGCGTCAGTTTCCAGAATTCCAACAGCAACAATCTTTATTATCAATATTGTTTCGATCGTATGCATATATATATTAAAGTATCCAACTATCATTGACCTGATTAGCACGCCACTCGTGGAAGTGTGACTTTAATTCTTCTTTGTCCTTCTTTATTTACCTTCTGTTCTAGTGGTTGAATTTAGTTAGTTATGTTTAGTTATCAATTTCGCACTTTGGTTGTTGATGGACAGTGATTTAAGTACGATGTCATTCATATGTATTTAATAATGAATGGTCTGGATTTTTTGCATATGTCGGCTGCATTTGATGCTGAACGATCAAACGAAATAGCGAAACTGATTATTATTGATGGCTGTTTTATTTATGGATGGAAGTATTGTTTTAGGGTTGATAAGCGTCAGAAAGGGCGAGCTCAGCGAAAATAGAGGATTCCATTTGCTTATAAATATATAAAATGACTTCTGTCCTGGTTTTGACTTTTTCATAATGAGTTCCAATAATCATGAATGACTAAACGTTCCACGATAACACAATCAAGAACATATTCGAATGTGTTCTCAGTAATCATATGGCAGTGCGTCCGTCCAAAACTAGTAAATGAACCATAACTTTGCAATTCCAGGGTATCATACTACAATTAAAAATGTTTCCAGACTCTCGTCATTTAACATGAATGAATTAGTTTAGGAAATCCCCTAGAACGATGACGAAAGGCAGGAAATTATAGCCCTTAATCAAGCAAACAAATAAATAAACATAAAAGTATAGATAATTTAAATCTGAAATGTGAAATATATTTTGAATATTAGCTTATATAAAACAAAATTGATTTCGAATGTCGTTTTACTCTCTCTAAGAGAGTGAATAATTAGATTTTTAATAAATGAAAACCGTTAACTCTTCGTAATTTTAAACTTTGGAGAAACTCGATTTGCGAAATGAAAATATATTGCCATTGAAAACTGTAAAACGAGTGGTTTCCATGAACTATGGAGTTTTCACCTAATGTTTTGTTGAGTTGATGTTTTTTTAATACATAATCGTACATTGTATGCGTACAACATATCTATCTTGCTCATTATACCTGTGCACAAACAGTTTATATATTCTATAGTCATATTGTTTTATGGAAAAAAAAACTTAATTTATGTTAATGTCTTCTTACATTATTTTTACGGTTTGATGGAGATGTATATCGAATCCGTGACCAACCAATTACAGGAATAATATATTTACAAATCGTGGCTTCGGCAGATATTTATACTCTGAAGGTCGGGATAAGGCCACAAAGGTGAAAATTCGTACAGATGTATCCAAATCAAAATCAAAATTTTTACATATGGGCAGTCGACAAATGTTTAATATTCATTTTGATACTGTCTTATGCATTCGAATCATTTTGATATTCATGTACACATCGACATACACCGACTGTACAATTGTTGTTAAACAAACGTTTTCAGTTTGAGAATGTCTGCTGTTAAAGTATCCAGGTCTGCCTTGTTCCAATACATTTGAGCGATAAACATTACTAATTATATGAGAGACACATTTGAACGCAGCAACTAGGATTAAAACAACAAGACATGTTCAGCCGTTAGTTAACCTGTTGTTAATTACCTCTAAGCATGAGGTGAATTCATTCAATGATCCCGCAACATACTCTAGTGAATTTTTTTTTTGGGGTATATATGATGGTCTCTGCAAATTACATATACATATAATGGAGAAATAGGAGCTTTGCGTCCAGTTGTTTGGATGGGTCAAATTACTGAAGTCGACAAACACAATGCCTTTTCTCTAAAATGTTTTTTGTTTTCTTACGTTAAATAATTGTTTGTTTCTAACTTTGATAGAACATAATAGGTTTTGCAACTAAAGATACTTTGTTTCCCCGGTTAATGCATTTGAAATAAAATATGTTTGTTGTGTATCTCCGGTTTTATAGCTACCTTTAAAAAGCTCAAGAACATGCATACCCCAATCGTATTTTATGGAATATTAATATTAGCGCAGATGTAATTTACGTCTAGGGCAGTAAAAGGGTAGTAACCAGAGGATTTTGAGTTTGTTTATAAAAGTTTTAATTGTCATGTAGCACACAGTCCCAAAAGTCTTACAGTCTTACAAAAGTAAGAAGAACATTTAAGATAACTACTGAAACCAGGCATAAGTATTTTATTATTCTATCTATAATGTCTGTATGGCTTTGTCACGTTGTATATATTTGATCGCACCGAACAACACTGAGTACAGTTTCCATTAAAAGTAAAGCTATACATTGCATGCAACAATATCGATTTATGTAACTCTATCTATAAGAGATAAAATGTTGTCGACCCTTGTATGAATGGCAAGTTACATCTGTTTATTTTTGCAAAGATATACGTAATATAGATATGCCTTTAAGAAAAGATACAATAAATAAACGGAGTTAAGGTATTGACATTTTGTATATCGTGTTGTATATATGTTGATGAATTATTAGGTGCCGTCTTCAAACGGATCCATACGTAACTTATTTAACGGCTATTACCAGGAATAAGCCATACAAATATATCATTCAAAATCACTTTATTCGAAAGAGTATAATAATGATCATGATAAGAATATCAATGATGTTATTAATAACATATATAATAATAATAATACTATTAATAATACTAATAATGAGGACATAGCATAGCGCCTAATCTCTAGAAGCTCTTAGCGCTTTATAGCAATAATATGGAACACGTATTTCATAGCTCTCATGGCGTCCATTTGACGTAACAAAATGTATATCCGGTTCCACCCGCTCTAGACAATGGTGGCGGAGTCGCCACTCATGGTCCACTGCCCCCTGTCTGTTTGTATGCATAGACAAGCCCCACACATGGTCACCCACGGACCCCACACACGGTCAGCACACGTTCGCCACAACATGGCACCACACACGGACAGCATAGACAATCCCCACGGTCAGCACACTTTCACTACAACATGGCACCACGACACGGGCAGCATAGACAAGACCCACGGTCAACCACGGACTCCACAGTCAGGTAAAATTAAAACACCCAAATCGTGTAAGAACGTCTACATTCATATATGTTGCGAAATCGCGCACATGAATTAGGTCCATGTACATTAAACGTTCAAGGGATTCAGTGTAGAATTAAACTCAATTTATCTGTTTATGTACAACAAAAAACAGACTATAATATTTCTAATATAATGTCGTTGCAAAACCTTGGTATTTACTCTGTAGAATTGAGAATACATACTAAAACATCTGATATGTGAAACAATTATGTCATATAAAACGAATAGCGATGCAAATATAATCTTAACTCTATTTGACCTCTTTAGCTGAAAGTTTTGCTTCATTAAAGCGAGAAGCTTTTCTGACAAGACTGGATTGTAATGTGATGTTTACTGAGAATTTGCTCGTATACCCTAGCTTTGACCGATATGCGCAGCTCACCATTTCGAAATAGCTAGAGCCAATGATTAATAAACCATCCTCGGTGACGCTGTACGCGGCAGCGAAACCCGAATACATTTTTGACTGCATATACATATTGATATCAGTCACATAGAATTCCGTGACATGCTTTTACTTAAAATTGTGTCGAAATATCCAGTGCAAACACTCGTTTTAGGATATAGTAGCTTCAATTAAACTCCAAATAATGAAATATAGCATTCTATGAGTTTTTCCTCCTTGATAATATAATTAATTGATGCTGTTCGCAACTTACAATTTGGGGCAAATACGTTTCCCATAAACAATTTAAACGCCGCACTGTATGCCAGATACAATCTGACGACAAAGGTTTCTGCATCAGTGGAATAGATATTTTGATAGCCTATCGTATCCACATTTTGCCAGATAACTTCCTTGTATTGCCTTACAAAAGCTGTAATGGTTCTTCGCGATAGTTATGTATATATATGTATATGCTTTTTCGTTAGGTACTGGCTGTCTTCATATTACAGTAGCCACAGTTTCAATAAGGTTTTACACTTTCTCTTTTGTTGTTCCGTCACTGTGAAAATAAGTTTTATTACGTAGCTGGATAACCACACCGTTCATTGGTATTTTCGACGACTCTGACTCAGCTGAAACATAAACCATAATGTCAGCTGAAATATAAATCATGCTGACAGTTGTCACATAAATAATAATGTCAACTGTACTATAATATAAATCATGCTGTCATTTGTCACTTAAATAATAATGTCAGCTGTAATATAAATCATGCTGACAGTTGTCACATAACTAATAATGTCAGCTGTAATATAAATCATGCTGACAGTTGTCACATAACTAATAATGTCAGCTGTATTATAAATCATGCTGACATTTGTCACATAAATAATAATGTCAGCTGTAATATAAATCATGCTGACAGTTATCACATAAATAATAATGTCAACTGTAATATAATATAAATCATGCTGTCATTTGTCACATAAATAATAATGTCAGCTGTAATATAAATCATGCGGACAGTTGTCACATAAATCATAATGTCGTTTGTAACATAAATAATAGTTTCGGGTGTAAGGTAAATTATACTATCGGATGTAACACAAACCATCGTGTCGGCTGTAAATACATATGATAAGGTCAGCATGAACATAACTTATAATGTCAGCTGTAAACGTCATGTTACTTCGCATTTAAAACTTTACCAGCCAGAATACTTACAAATACAAAAAAAAAAAAAAAAAAACGTCGGTGCCTATTTTTTTATTTTTACTTTACAAGTATGCCGACTAGTTGTCATAGTTATTATAACATTACCTTGCAAAAGGTTTCAAAATAAATATCTAAGCACTAAATCAAATATATAGTATATCAAATTATTCGAGAGATACATTTAATTAGAAGGTTAAGAATTCTCTTTCAAACTATTTGTATTATATCAATATCGTTAGTATCATATTAAACCCTGCAATATAAGAATATAAGAATATAAGAATATAATCGAATTTTACAGAATGCGTTATCTTTTTAAATCATTGGTAATAGCGATGATATGTTGCTGATGATGATTACAAGATAACAATATTTTCCATTTGTCTTCTAAAGTATTAAGACAGGAAAGAAGTGTACTAAATAATAATGTTTATGTAAATAATGATAACATACCATAAACGTGTTTGGTTATTAAAAAGGAAAATGTGCGTTTAAAGCAAGAACTCGAGCTAGATGGAAGGAAGAATGGGAAAATGGTAGGTATTAAATGTGAACATTAGAAGTAATAAACACATATGTACTGATGTCTAAGTTATTTCAACAAGACGGCATCTTATCAAGCCAAAATTATAAATTAATGCAGATGTTTTATTAAATTGTTATGCCAAAAAAGGACATGCATATTCAGTGCTATACTACACTAGTGTATACACCTGGTATTTTAAAATTAAACGACAGCCATAACTCCAATATGAAAGATTGATTTATTCCTTATAAGTCTCTAATCTTACAAATATATAAAATGACTTGTGTCTTGCTTTTGACTTGTCGAGGAGAATTAGGTTCTTTTCCTGGCAAGACAGAACCAGCCAGATTTAATTTTGATATATTTCATATATTCTAGCCAGATTTTAATTGTATGTATTTCAAATATTCCAGCCTGATTTAAATATCCGATAAAAGAAATAAGATCATGCATACTATATAGCGATTATTGATATAAAGTAAATAATTTGGTAAATTGAGCAAATCATTTTTTCAAAACCTACTTTGTTAACACTTACATTACTTTGAATTAAATCACAACTAATCATACATGTCCGATTACAAGTCCAAATGTTCGTAATGAATTCCAATAATATTGAATAAAGTACCACGATACCACAACCTAGAATATCTTCGGATGAATTCTTATTAATCATACGGTAGTGGTGCAATGAGCACTTTATAATTCCAAGGAGTAGTTTATGTACATACTTTATCTAGAATTATATCTGACTACAATTGCAAATGATTCCAGAGACTCGTCATTAAACAGGAATGCATAAGTGTATGAAATCCATCTTATATTGGAATATATATTGACCTGCTTCACAAATGATTTCCTACCGAAAACCAACTAGCTTGTATGAAATGGACAGATCATGAGTGCAATTTCAATTTTACACCTCATTTACTTCTTATAACAATGACACACGCCTGGCAGTCATAGCCCTTAATCATGGAGACAAATTAAGCATACAATATAAATAAAAATAACATTATTCATAATTTAAATCTGAACTGTAAACAATATTTTGAATATTACCTTGCGATAAGCAATCTTGACTTAGAATTTCGTTTTACTCTGTGCAAGGTGATGGATATTTTTTTAAATAAATAAAAACAACTTAATATTTGTCATTTTAAACTTTTGGATACAGTCGATCTACGCAACGGAAATATATTGCTATTTTATAATGTAAATTGAGAGAATTCCATGAAAAACGGAATTCTCACCTAAATGTTCGTTTGATAATGATTTAATGTTTTTAAACATCTTGGTACATTTCGTGCGTACAGCATCTCTATCTTTCTCATTATATCTGGCAAAAACAGTTTATATATTGTATAGTCTTTATATTTCAATCGAAATAACAACTTATTTATGTTGTTGTTGTTGTTGTTGTTGTAGGGTTTAATACACTATAGGCTACACATGGCGCCCAATGATGGAGGAATAACCCTGGAAAACTCCTGGAAAGAACTACCGACCCAAGAGAAGCTACTGGCAAGCTTTCTCAGATAATTACATTAGCCGAAACTTAGACTCAAACCCACGCAGAGAGAGAGAGAGAGAGAGAGAGAGAGAGAGAGAGAGAGAGAGAGAAGTGATATGGCAGTGATCCGTAACGGAGAGCGCTTTAGACCACGCGGCCACTCTGGCCTACCCCCCAACTTATTCATGGTAATATCTTCTTACTTTATATATACGGATTGCTGAAGATGTGTATTCAATTCATGACCATCCTTTGACGAGAATATTGTATTTACAAAAGGTACTCCTCAAAGAGGCAAGTCCAAAAGGGTAAAAGTTCTTTTACAGATGTATATACTGCAAAATCAATAATTGCACATGTAGGTATCCGATAAACATTTTAATATTCATGTTTATAATGTTGGATGCATTCCAATCATTTGTACATCCACGAACAGATCGTCATTCATTGACTGTAAAATGGTTGTTAATCTAACTTTTTAAAATTGAGAATGCCCGCTGTTGAAATACCTAGGCCTGCCTTGTTCCAATACATTTCAGAGATAAACATTATTAATCATTGCAGAGAAAATTGTTTAGCACACTAAATATGATTAAAACGACCAGCCATGTTCAACCCTTAGTTCACCTGTAGTTGATTACCTTAAAGCGTGAGTTGGGGGTGGTCAGCAGAGTACGACAGATACATAATGAAGCCATATTAGAAACAAAAACTCAATTAAAGCACGTGTGACGTGATGTCATCTGGATTTATTTGAAGATTAGCATTCGTTTTAGAGCAGTACATTGTCATTTGCTACGTTATGATGATTTGAAATCCATTTTGTGCATTTTTTGTTTTATCTTATAATTTTGATTAAAGCTATAATAACTATTCAATGGCTGACTGAGTTATTCTCGTTTGTCTTACCTCTCACAGCTCGCCTCAATTTTTTTTGTATTAAATTCTTCCCCATAAATGTCAGTGTTATTCAACAGCAATATACGACCAATGATATTTCACGAGGATTCGATAGTAAAACATTATTTTCATTACTGAAAATTATTCACGACGTTTGTCTGAGATGAGTTAAAATGAAAGACTATATTCGTCAACAACAAAAAGACAATAACAACACATACTGATTTTATTAAATGATACCGCAATATACCCTAATGAAATTACTTTGCTGGTCACTGCACAACATTATTTTCTATAACATGTAGAAATATGGATAAATACGAGCAGTGCGTGCAGTTGTTTAGATATGTCTAGATACTGATGTCGGAATGTACATAGACTTTTTCTCTAAACTGTGTATTTGTTTACGATAAATAATTATATTGTTTGTTAACAGGCAGTTGTTTTCAAACCTGATATAACATAATAGGTGTAGCGGCTAGAGACGGAGAATGCGTTTGACTTGAAATATTTTTGTTGTGAATTTCTGCTTATATAGTTCCCTAAAATAGCTCAGGACCATATATACCCATACGTCTGTTATGTAATATAAAGATATCCGGATATCAGTCTAAGGTGGTAAAGAGAGTGTTTTGAGTTTGTTACAATAGTGTTTAGTTTTCATATATAAGGGGCCCAGAGTGGCCGAGTGATCTAAAGCGCCATCTCACATCAGTCTACGTGGGTTCGAGTCTCATCTTCATCCAATGTGGGTATGTGAGAAAGCTTGCCAGTAGCTTTCTTGGGTCGGTTTCATTCCGGGTTTTTTTGGCTGATCATCCACCATTAATACAGGAAGAGATGTATAGCCTATATAGTAATACTGGCCGAGATGTAGCCTATATTGTGCTAAGAAATGGCTTTAAACCATCAGAAACAAAAAATCCAAACAAACATTTTTCATACAGCCCACATTCCCATGATGTATTACCACAGATCATGAGCTGCATATTTAGAAGATGTTGTAGTGCGTAACAAGGAACATCGTATTTATAAGAAACTATATACATGAAAGTGACAATTAGTGCCTTGTTTCGGATATTGATGAGAAACAAGTACATGTCGCATAATAATAAAACAAACGGATATAATTGTATCCCTAAACCTTGCTTGGAGGAAGATTTCTAACATTGAATTAATTCTTATAAAGCAGGTATAAACAGTTTATATAATCTTTAAGGTTTATTTTAGAGAACATTGCTAAATTAATCATCATAAATTAAATAGAATCTTTATGCATATAGAACGAAACAATTCTAATTTGTTTTTTGTGTTTTGCAAATGTACGTAATTATTTCTCTCCGTATTATCCATATAGTGAACAAGTAATAATAAACTGGAAATCGTTTTCGATGTTAAAACACCTCCCAGAATCACCACTAACTTCTCTTCTGAAAATCTTTAATGATTGATGGATTGCTGGTAATGTACCTACGAGTTGGAAAGAAGCAACAATTCTCAAACCAGATAAAGATATCGGCGATCCCAACAACATTCGACTCATTGCACGTACAAGCTCTGTGGGCAAAACAATGGAACGAATTATTAATTCTCGGCTTGTATAGTACTTGTAAAAAAACAATATAATATCTCCTCTCCAAAGTTGCTTCCGTTCTGGTATTAGTACCAATCTTCAGCTGGTTATACCGGAAACTTTCATCCGCGATTGATTTATCAAGAAGGAACATTTAGTTGCAGTCTTCTTTGATTGAGAAAAGGCCTATGACACAACATGGAAGAACGGGATACCACATGACCTGCTGGATCTTAGACAGAGAATACACATCAGGAGTGGGCTCTACCCTCTGAGATATGCACGAGCAATAGATGGGTGTGCCCCAGGGCATTAGTTTATCTGTGACGCTATTTAAAATCAAAATCAAGTGTTTAGCTCTCGGTGTGGATTATACGTTGATGATTAGTATCGATCAAATACATGCATACACTTAAAAGACTGCAACAAAATATCAACAAAATCTAAAAGCATGCTAGAACCAATGGTTTAAAATTTTCAAACTGGAAAACAGTATGCATCCATTTCGGTCAGTTGTGAATACATCATGATGACCCTAAAGTCACGCTGGACGGAACTCTTATTCCAGTTGTTGAGGAAACAAAGTTTTGGGGTATTATCTTTGACATAAAACTGACTTTGTCCACACATGAGGAATGTATAAGTTAAATGGTTGAAATCTTTAGATCTAAATACAGTAGTTGCGCACACTGATTGGGGTGCTGATACAAAAAAGTCATCCTCAATTTGTATATAACATTTATCCGCTCCAAACGTGACCATTGATGCATTTTTTATGGTTCAGTTGGTAAGTCATATTTGAAAATGCTTGACCCAATTCATCTTCAGTGAATAAGACTCGCTCGTGGAGCATTGAAGACATCTCCATATGAAAGTCTTATCGCAAAAGCGAATTACCACCTTTATTACATCGCAGAGAAATGCAATCCTCTCGTCAAGAAGACGGATCTTTGTACCTCATAGAATAAAGTATACTGTTGGTTATTTAGCCATATTGGTATGAGAGGTAATGAAGAAGAAGATCGTGCTGCTAAGATTGCACTATGCCAAGAACCATCTGATTTTAAATTACCGTTTACTGATTTTAAACCATGTATTGAAAAGTACCTACGCCAGGAGTGGCATGCATCACGACATGAAGCAGTGATTAACAAACTTCACGCCATCAAACCAACGCTGGTAGAATAGACTCCTTTCTACAGAACAATCCGTATGGAGGAGGTAGTCATTGCAAGAATCAGAATTGGTCATACATACATAACCCACTCCGACATACTGAAAGGTAAAGATATACCATAGTACGATACTTGCAATGAACCCATTCACTTGTTAAACACTTTATGACCCATTGTTCGTACCCGCAACCTACACGTGATAAGTATTATAATGTAAATGACATGAAGGAACTTTTCGATACTATACACATCACTTGTGTTTCTATTTCCTGAAGGAAATAAATCTTTATTTTAAACTAAAACTTTTATGCCATCACCTAGAGCAATGTTATCTGATGTAAATAAAACCCCTTATTTCAACACCTTTTCATCTGTACTCATCAACATACACTATTTACATCTCCCATTGATAGGAAAACTTTATAATTTACTGTTACCAAGCTCTTACCATTTTACTTTGAACAACTTGGTTTTCGATATTGCCAATCGATATTAAACATTTTTAGTATTTTTAAACATGTATACATAGAACATATTGTATCGCGCTAAATAGCCTAAAAGTGATGGAACACCGTTAAAAATCAATCAATCAATAAATCAACCACATCAGTCAAACCTGTCAATAGGAAGCAGCCAGAATAAAAGGATATACTGGTTTTGTGCCTCTGAATATGGGTTTAGTAAACTGTATAATTACAACCGTCTTGAGATATATATATATATATATATATATATATATATATATATATATATATATATATAAATGGTGTCTCACTGTACAGCACTTTAGAGAGGTTCCTTGCTTTAAACGTTCGTATTAAACTGACATATACGGTGTAATTGATAAGGTGATTGTATTACAAGGTCTGAAAGTAGCGCGTGTTACAAATAGCTTCATACTATTATACTAACCGTCTTCCGCACAAAGACTTCATAATCAATAAATCACACCGACAAATTCATACGGTTAGCAAAAAGATCTCAACAGCACATGTACATGGGAGTTCTTACCTTGATTCGTTGAACAGTCTTGCTAGAGTTTACATCCAGTGATTTTATAGTTTGAAATATGTAACTAGAAACGGGATTTCAACTAAATGCTGACCAAAAAAGAGGGATTCTGCTTGAGGTATACATAAAGACGAGTAGGAGCATTATAAAAGGTAACAATCGCATTTTCCTTTTATGATAAAGATGAATACATTTGTTTATCAAGTACACGAAAATCAAAATATTTGTACAGCGTTTCTTTATATGGTCTAATATGTTGGTTTTAAATCCCTCTTCCTACTATCCCTTTCCATCGCAGTTAATGAATCAAACAGTATAGATAACTAAAATATTTTATATTTGTGTTCACGGTGTGAATCCTAGCTCGAAAGGCATTATAGTGAGTGGACATCACAAAGATCTAATATATCATAGAATCTACGTTACACTGTGTCCAAATCTTCCGTGCAAAGTGTATGGATTCCTTCATCGAATATATTCAGAACCTTAAATTGGAATTAAAGTTATGTCTGCTGTACTTTGATCCATGCTTAATTATTTGGCTCCATAATAGGAATTAAACTTACGTGAGACATTCTTTTGTAATATGATCAAGCAACAAGATGCAAGTTTTCGGCGTTAGTTAGCACGGAGGAGGTCGTGGCGACAAATTAGGTGTCACTTCAAATATCTGATGATTATGCTTGTATTGTGAGCTAATTGACCTTTAAACCAGCCGTTGCTCTAAACGACCCCCCCACCACTCAACTCGACGACTAAAATGTCGATAAATATGCGTTTACTAACGAATAACCTTTATAAACCAGTTACAAATCGACACATGCGACACGTAATGCATCATGGAAGAAACTGTTGTATAGATACATATTTGGCATTTGTTTCCATGGTCAATTTACTCATTTGTAACAGTAGTATTATATGTTTTTTAATGAAAAACATTACAGTACCCTAAAGGTCTGTCGTTATGTATGATCAACACCTGCAAAGCATTACTTTGAAGCAAATATTTAAACATGTTTAAAAGCTTTACTAAAATTGCATTAAGTACCCTAATTAGAAGCAAACCGACACACATGATAAAACACAGTAAATTACCAAAAATGCGTCTTTCCATGGTACATCAGTCATTTTCCACCTGTAATATGTACTCTAAATAGGATATTTTTATGAGCACGTGTGTCATTTTTTTTCCTTTGGAATATGTACTCAAGATAGTGCATTTCAATTAGCACGTCTGTCATTTTTAACCTACAATATGTACTCTAGATACGACATTTCTATGGGCACGTCTGTCCCTTTCACCTAGAATATTTTTAATAGCATTTCCAGCGGAAAGTCTGGGGTTTCTCCCTTGGAAAATGTACTCTAGATACGGCAATTCCAATTTCCATCAGCACGTCTGTCTTCTTGTCAGCTGGAATATGTACTCTAGATACAGCTTTATCAGCGTCACGTCTGACTTTTTCACCTGGAATATGCATCCCAGATACGGCATTTCCATAGTACATCATTTACTTTCCACCTGGAATATGTACTCTACATACGGCAATTTAAACCAGCACGTCTGTCCTTTTCTCACGTGGAATATTTGTCCCAGATAAAACATTCCAGCGGCACATCTGTCCTTTGGCATTTGTAATATGTATCCTAAATACAATATAGCATTTCCAGCGGGCACATCTGTCCTTTCTGACTTGTACTATGTACATTAAATACAGCATTTCTATCTTCACCTCGAATATTTATCCAAATACTGCATTTCCAGCAGCACATCTGTCCTCTTTAACCTCTATTATGTACCCTAAATACAGCATTTCCAGCGGAACATTTGTCCTTTCTCACCTGTAATATGTATCCTAAATAAAGCATTTCCAGCGGAACATTTGTCCTTTCTCACCTGTAATATGTATCCTAAATACAGCATTTCCAGCGGAACATTTGTCCTTTCTCACCTGTAATATGTATCCTAACTACAACATTTCCAGCGGCATGTCAAGCATATTCCACATTTAGTGGCATAGCTTTTAGGACTACAATAATCAAGCCATGCTCTGTCATTGGATTACCCATAGTTTGACTGCTTGATTTCGGCCCTCTTTGAAAGGATAAAAAACGAAGCGGTATAATAAGTAAGAATTGGTAAATAGCTTTAAGTACAAATACTTGACAGGGAATCCAGTTTGTTTTAAAATGAAAATGTAAGTTAATTCAAAACATCCCTGTGTTTTGTTAGCAAACGAGCAAAAAAATATTTCTAAGACGTATAAGATATGGTCACGTTCTGTACCTGCTAAAAAACAATGGGTCTTCTATGATCAGCGGCTATTTTCATTGCTTCTGTAATGTATGCGTTGACAGCGTAATGCACTTTGCGTTTTATTGTAATGTAGAAGAAAATACATTTTGAAAAAAAAAATGGTCGATGCGTCACAAACTTTTGTAGAGTATAAAGGCATTGAAACAAGTATTAATGTAATTATATATATATATATATATATATATATATATATATATATATATATATATATATATATATATATATATATATATATTGTTTTACCTATCTTCCCTGATTAATATATTTTAGTGTAGGTCTTTCTTTCCAGCTGATGTTAATTATTAAATGAGTGGACAAATACGTATGCTAAATTATTCGTTGTAAAGATATAGTAAAGACGTTCGACTATATACGTAGTGGTAGCAAGGTAAACAGGCTAATGTGTATTAATTAATGTTCGTTAATGTTTAATATATGTCTGAATTTAATGCAGAACGAAAACAGATACTTTGAATACTCACGTTACGGCTATATACGATCAATCAATGGAATGTATGCCACATAATAGTATGTGTATTCGAGGATAATCTTATCTGTGATTTTGCACAAACAAGGGTCATACTATATTAGACAAGTTTAAACTGGTAGATGCGGATTATGTTTGCTTTTGTTCTGGTTGGTTACTTATTATGTATCACCCGCTGCGCTACAAAATACATTTGATTAAATGGGAATCTAACAGCTTTGACTAGACCATGCCTCTGACAGTACATTACTATCGCTTTTATCAAGGATGGTTAACTGTATGAAAAATTACCTTTCGACATAACAGTACTAACTCCGCGTAAAATATGTGTAAGAATGTGCACTTTCCGAATAATGGAATAATTAATTGTTACACTGTTCAATTTTTGTGTTTTGTGTCGTTATAACTAAATTGATTTTATGTATATATACATGCAATTGTAATAATATTAATGTTGCAGGATTCATTAATGAACTGTACGTACTAATAATTCAGATACTCGCCGTCTGCATCATTGAAGCTCACACCAAGATAATTTAACAAGCTCGAGCATTATAATTTGTTCCATGCAATAAAACTAGTAGCATGTACCATTGGTCAATACCATACGGCCTTGAGAGATGCTCCCATGAAGGACGGTACAATGTCGATCGACCATGTTATATAACTAATATAATCAAACATGACAGAGAGTTATACTTCGCATTAATCTGGAATCGAATAATTGCTGCGAGTAAAGGCACACATATTCTAACCCCTATACACCAGGCCTCTAAATCATATGGCCTCGCGCTCACCCCACCCCATCCCTCCAAAAAAAAAACAAAACAAAACAACAACAATTGAATGAAATTGAAGGTAACTGCATGAAGTACACATATACTCACATGATAGTCGAGTGAAATAAAAAATAAACTATATTCAGAAACGCACTGGAATTTAAATTCAGAAATTCCAGGTTGGCACATCATACAAAAATAATGTTTAAATCTGCTTAACATAAATAGTGCAGGGAAAACGCAGGGTAGGGAAGGGGGTCCATCGTCCGAGTGGTCCAAGGCACTCGGCTTTACTGATAAATCGCATCTCACCTCTGTTTGCTATGGTTCTGTCATTATTTCTTCCCGCACAATTGCTAGCCAATTATACGAGCGTTGAAACCACCAGTCCAAACCATGATAAACAGGAAAACGTAGATATTTCTTGATCGAACATGAATAGTCTGTATATGTGATTATATTGAGGAAATGTGTGTAGAGGAGCAACAATATAATCAGAACGTTATAATTTATACCAGTCACAATAAGGTCCGAACTGCAAATACAAATCAATATGGGTTGTAGCAGCAGAGAGTGTGAACAGACCACACTTTTCCGACAAAATTTTGATTGAATCTTTAAAACGAAAATAGAGCCTACCTACGAAATCTCATTTTTTAACAACAAAAAAATAAGTCTCCATTTAGCACAAACAGACTTTACGATTTTGCAATCAATTTTGGTCGCAACGATGTGGTCATTCACACTCTCTGCTGCTGCAAGTTAACAAAAATAATAAATGATTTCAACCAAATATTGATCGAGTCCTTAGGACTTTACAAACAAACTAATCGCTAACACCTCATCTTGTAGATCAATTAAATTATTTGACTGGTCGGTGAGTCGGAAATTAATTCTCGTTAACGAATTATTATGGCATCGCATGTAGACAGGATTAATTGGGTTTTCAATAATTAGGAATCCTGGAGGAGCTGTTGGTGCAAACGAATAAAGAATATATCCCTGCTGAGCTTGATTTGATTGCTCTAGATTAATTTGATAGCTTCCTTCAATTGCATCACATGTTAAATTTAGCGCAATCACCGTTGAAATATTCACATTATGCGGGGCAATATGCCTACCGCCACCATCTGGATCATTATTATACTTGAGGAGGACAGTTGAATCTGGTTTTTGTAGCACCTTGATATCGGTTCTAACAATTCTTGCTAGTTCATCAGCGTTGTATTTGGGAAACTTGAAATTACGCAGATTGTCTTCTGTGATATTGTAATCGGTTAGGAATCGTTGTTTACTGTCGCTGTTGTCATTATTTATTGTTTGAATAATTAGTTCATAGATATATTCCATGTCAGATATAAGTTGATTTATTATTTCAACGTGTTTTTGCGATTTTGTTTTCCGTAGTTGTTCTAGTTGTGTTTCATATAATTGTTTAATTTCATTAAAATAACCACGGATGTCAGTTAGCGTAAATGAAATAGTAACAGATGAGTCGGCTGTTCTTTTAATGATAAAATCCCATTGCAATGTGTCTTTGTTGGTAAATATAAATCTATCGGCGGTTTTTCCTTTTCTTATATCAGATAAATTATCTCGATAACTGGGATTGATTTCATGATATGATTGTACGTCCGTGGTTAAGTCAGCGGCGGATTTTTCCGGTGGATTTTCAGGCCATCCTAACACTGTTCTTAACGAGCTGTTATAGATATCTACAATGTATCCCTCTGTGCTTATTTCGATCGACGACAAGAGCGTCGGATCATGAAGTTTAATAGCTATTTTTGATTCTTTTCCCGTGATTGATTTTATTCTATGCTGAATTTCAGCATCGATTTGCTCAATTTCGTACGACCCAGTTGGTAACGAAACAGTTTCCCACGCTGGAGTACCATCGGGTTTATTCTTATACGAGAACACCAGTGCGTTATTGGGTTGCTGACCACCAAATGCAACCGATCTGATATTAGGCCAGCTATGATATACTCGTAATTTTGCCAGCGCGATCTCACGCACTGGAATCGGAGAAGGGAAGTTCACACTAAATTCAGGGTTTGTTGATGTTATTGATATCATGCTTGTTCGTATCGGAGTGGTATTCTCCGCGATTCGTTGAAGTAGTTCTAGTGACATTATTGTTAACGCTGTCTTCAATTTCCAATTTCAACATCGCGGAGTTATACAATTGGGTCATCGTGGAAAATTCAACATCGGATATGAACGAATTATCTATCGACAGCGAGATCAACTCGGATAATTTTGAGTACGCGTCAAATACCACCCGGTACCGAGCTGTATAATCACTGAGTTTTTTCTGAGAACACGATGATAACTTTTTAGTTATCGCGGTGGCGACTGCCGCAATTGTTGTTGCCGCGGAGATAGCGATTGGAACTAGAATCGGAGCCATCATGGTCACCGTCGACAAAATAACCCCGGCGCTGGCCATCACACCGGACACCGAGTACACGGTGATGTCGATGATTGCCATGCTGCGTAGGTATTTTTTCATTTTTTCACGATAGCGCTCAGAAAGTGATTTCAAGTTCGCGGAAAATTCTTTCACGGTATCATATCGATATCGATGCGATTGTGATACCTCTGGGACTATTATCGGTTCAATTGATTTCATCGATGTCATTGTTATTTTAAACCCGTTAGTGTTTTCAATCATTCACCAGCTTCCGGGTAGTATATCAGGGGGTTGTCTAGTTCACCTACAAATTCTAAACACCAGGGTATTTTTGATCTAATGGTACTATCAACTGCGACAATCTCAAATTCTTCTTTACCATTGATAATTACTGTCGCGGTGCCACCAAAGTAGGTTTTACCTTTCACGATGATATCAAATTGCTTGGTAGAGATTAACGTCATCCTGTAGATACCATGGGACCACTCTCCGATATCGATTGGCAATCTAACACTAGATTCTTTTAGCCAATCAAAGGTCCCATGATCGACCGTACACACGATAATTTCAATGCTTACCTTTTCAAAATCTTCTTTTAGTTTAAGAATATCATTGTAAATTTCGAGATAAGTTGTATTGATTTCGGTAAACTTCATTATCCTCCCACTATCCTCTTTATTAGAAAAGAATGCAATTATAAGGTTTCTGACTCCAAGATTATTTTGTTCTGTAATATGCCGGTCGATGTCAGAAAATTTTATCGTGATATCTTGGGGGCCATAATCCCTAAAGAACTTATTAACAATTTCTCTGGTGGGCTTTTGTTCGTCAATAGTTTTTTTAATTTCAGCGAGGGTCGGGCTTGTCAGAGATGTGGGTCCAAAGAACTTATTAACAATTTCATTGGCGAATTTTTGTTCGTCAATAGCTTTTTTAACTTCAGCGAGGGTTGGGCCTGTCAGAGATGTGGTTTCAGACACAGGTGTTCTCCCAAGAAATTTATCCACGATGGTATTAAGTGTTGTTTGTCTCACCATAAACATATTAATATCTTTGAGAGTCATCGTAGATGTAGCTGGGACACCAAAGAAATTATTAGCGACGTAGGCATTGTGAGTATGCTTGCCGATAAACTCGCTAATTTCAGCGAGAGTCATGCCTGCCATAAGCGGGGTTCCAAAAAACTTTCCAACGACGTCGTTAGTGGGATTTTGTACCTTTTCAAGATTTTCTATTAGTTTAGAAATATCATTGTAAATATCGAGATAATTTTCCTTGATTTCATCTTCATTCATCATCCTTCCCGCGTTCTTGTTAAAAAAGAATAAAGATAGAAAGTTTTTAATTTCAGCGAGAGTTATGCCAACCACAAGCGGGGTTCCAAAGAATTTATGTACGACATTTTTGCGAAAATTGTTATAACCTCGTATATGATCATCCAGCTCACGGCCGCGGGTGGCAATCATGCTGTCGTGGGCGTCAATCGCGTCGGTGATCGTAAACACAAGTTCGCCTGGTTTAAGTTGTCCATCGTTGGAATACAGCGCAATAGAGTTTTCAGCAGCGTTGCGCTGCCGTATCAAAATGTCATTCAAGGATATATTACTGCTTTTCAATTTACCCTGGCTATCTTGAAATACAACTATTTCGTTCCGGTCAACACTTGTTAAATTTAACGTCTCAGCGATTTCATCTTTAATTATATTTTTTACATCCTTGATAGAACCCGCAGATGTTTCCGCGGTGGGTTTCGACATTGACAGAGATCGTCCCCAAATATTAATCATTATTATAAAGACTCTAGTATTTTAAATTTATTGATTCTCTAAAATTACCCACTCGTGTATTTATTTACAACCAGATGAGGTGGTTTCTGTGACGATGAAATCTCCGCGAGGACATTTAATACTTCACGACCGCATATCGGTGGATCATTTAATTGTTGTGTTGGCAGCGTGGAATAAAAAATCGGAAACTCTTTGAGTTTCATCGAAGAATTTATATACCGCATAAACTCGCTTGGCGGAGATAACCCATATGAATCGAAATAGACAATCCCACGCGGATCGATCGCGTATGCAACCCAGTGAGTTCCCGATCCGTTACTGTTATCAAGATTGATGATACCGGTTTCAACGCGTTTAGGTTTTCTCGGTAATTGATCTCTCATAAAAAAAACCTCTGAAGTTTTTTATCGCTAGTTTTTTAGCAGCATCAATTAAATCAAAATTGGACATAGGGAGAATTGGGTTTTCAACTAATAAACCGTTCCTGGTATTCTTAGACCTGTTCCGCGAACCGATCTCCCGCTGTACCATGAATACGGGGTTCCTGGTAGTCTTAGACCCTTTCCCTTGTTTTATATCCTTTCCCAGTTGCCTTTTTCAACGCCATCCCTGCCGCGGTCCCAACGGCTCCCAACGCCGCCGCCTTCGCCACCGCTGGGGCAGCCGCTGAAATCAATGCTGTTATTGCAGCTAACAATACAAATATACCACCTGATTTTATCATGTTGGCGACTGCGGCTTTTGAAAATGCGATTTGAACCCCTTTCTTATTCTTTAGCGCATCATTGAAATGTTTTATTTGACGATCCGTCAGTGATTTTTTATGTGTACCGCCGGACATCTGTGCTGGTTTTAACGTTATTGTTGTTCCACATTCTTTAGCGGATTTTGATCGCAATTTCTTGACCTGACCATCAGTCAGCTTGACACTAACAACACTATATGACATTTTATTGTTAAACACATTTATGCTTTCAATTGATCTAATTGGAAACTCTTCAAGTTTCATTTACATATTTTCCACTGGTGCATCAACGATTCTCATTCGTCCACCAACACCTTCAAGTATCATTGATTTGTCGCTGAGAATGACAGCAACTGCTCGATAATTAACACCACCAGGATCTATACGAGCCCGAAAATGAATGTCAACAACGGATGGTCTTGTTAAATCAAGATGTTCCTGCGAAAAGTAATAAATCGGATAGAGGTTTTTAAAATCAAGTTGTGATATTTGCAAACCAGTATCAACGTTTTGATCACGACCCATAAATGACAGCATCCGATGATACACACGTGCTATATAGTTGTTGTCGTAATCAAGCTGTATATCCTCAGATGGTTCTTGTTTTCCGTTTATTCTCAGCGAAACCTCATTTACTCCTAATTGATCGAATATCATATGACTGCGTTCTTGGGAACCTAACCTATCCCTATTGTGTAGAGCTACAAATATGTGGCGTGGAGCTGAAACCCCTTGTTTTGATGCCAAATGCCATGTAAATGTACCAGCGACATTATCATCTTTGGAATCAGTTGTTGTTGTTAGCCAACTTAGCAATGATTTGCCGCCTGTGTCCATAAATGAGAGTAGTCGCTCTTCTCTGGTAATTGATGGGGTCATTACTGGCATCCATAGTACCAATATAGTTAAAACAACTTTACCATCAGCGGCACCAGTACGCCAAATTGCATCATTGTCATCGCCTTTTCGTACTAATGCGATTGTGTGTTTAGCTCCATAAATAACTTTTCTAACATTTCTGCAGAATCCGAAAATATGATGCAACGGAATCGCACATGAAAACCGTCGACGTTATCCTTGTAACGTCGCTACTCGTGTTGCAAACTCTAGATTGCAATTGCGATTAATGTCTACGACATCAAAGGTACCAGCTGGTCTAGTATATCCGGCTGGTGCTGGATCAACTGCGGTATCTCGTGTTGCTTTTACCCTAGTATGATTAATGTGATCAGCGTGATTATTAATATCCTTTGCAAACATCATAGATGGACCAGCCGACCTTGTATAATCATCGGAGTATCTTGCTAGCCCGATTATTGTTGTTGCAACATCAACTTCACGGTCTATTGATTCAATTTCTTTTCCATCAATGAGATATCTTGCATTTTCAAATAACGCCATTATGCCATTGTTGACGAAACCAACTCGGATATTTGGATCATATGCATATGGTGGATCATTATGAGCAGCATCATTTGTTACGAGTTCTCCTTCTACTTCAATAAATGCTTCACATGGCAAAAAGTATTTACTGGTATCTTGAACTTGAAGTTCAATTCGCGATCGTAGGTTGGGTTGTATAGCATGATAGGAATAGTATTGATAATCGCGGACGGAATCGTCCTTGCCCACTTTGGCTTCCATATCAATCGCGGGATCAGCTGTTTGTTTAAACATTGTTATTATTATTTTGTGCTTTCAATTGTGAAACTCTTTATAATCATCGTTTTTGTTTTCGTTTCAAACCACTTCCTGCTATCGCGTTCATGATAGCGCTATCTGTTACCGGTGAAGTCGTCAATGGCGACGGAGTCACCGAAGCAGCCAACGACGCTAGTTTTTCTTCCACTGCGCTATTTATTGCTTTGCTGATTTTTGCAGGCATCACTGTATTTGATGGCAGCACCGTTGGTTTCTTTCGCACCAATGATGCTATTTTATCTTTCGCGACAGAAAATGCCTTTCCGGCAAGATTTCCAACAGCGCTGATTCCCTTATCACGAATAATATCAATGGCTTTCATTGATAATTGTTTAGCTAACGGCGCCACTTTTGGGGCCATTCTTGTAAATAACCCCGCAATGGTATTGCCAAAACCATCTCCGTAATATGCTCTATAAACAGGCAATCGTGAGTTCACCACGTAGACGCTTACGGGTTTATCATGGTTGTAGTGTATAATCATCTTGTTATAAAACTAGTAGTTTTTCAGTTAGTGATCAATCGCAGTAATAACCATGGGCGTCTCTGTGATTTTCAACTAATTCAGCAATGAGTTCTCGATATACATTAATGTCCATGATACCACCGGTAAATAATCGTCTACAGATATCAGCTGCTTCATTAATTACTTCTGGTGAGTTATTTCCGGCTCGTTTCCCTCCGATGAGAACTTCCAGCCGTGATATATCACTGAGAATGCTACCAGGACAGGTAACGCTAGAGTTTTCAACTATGCCGCTGCCTAAATATCCCTCTCCAGTTGACTCTTCTTTACCAAAAAATCCAGTTTGATACTTTTTACCTACTCTACTCAATACTTCGTCTTTAAAACTCTCAAAATCATTGCGGTTACTTTCTGTGATTCTAAATCTATCACGGTTTGCCAGGTATACTTTTTTTATCCAATTCTCGTCGTTTTTTATATACTCTTTATACCCTTTGTTTACAGCTATTTCTCTTTTATCGAGTGAAAAATTCCGCGCGGTAAAGTTAAATAAACCATTGTCATCTTTAAAATTTTTAATTATGCTGTATTCATAGTATGTAAATATATTTTGCGGTGAATACATTTTTTCTATAGTAACGTCTCCTTCCTCTTCTGGTTTTCTTGCAGAAACACCTAGTTCTTCTAGTACTCGCTCTTTTTTTTTTGTTGTTGCCGTGAAGTAGTTACTATATCTACTGGAAGTGTTTCTAAAGACTTTTTTGTTTCTTCGGTCTCTGCTGAAATTTTTTCAAGCATACCAAGAACGGGCACTTCTCGTCGCTTGCCTTCCTCAGGAATATCTCCAAATATTGCTCGTTCAGTTGCTGTTTTCACATCGCTGTTCGCCTTAGTTACCGGGGCGAACAGTTGTTCACTTGACACAGAAAAGTCAGTCTGCGCTTGTTGTCGTTGTTGAAGTTTCTCACGAAATCTGTCTCGAACCGGTATAAACTTTTTAATTGCTGCTAGCCGCTCTCGGGCTAATCTAGTTGTAAGCGATTCACCTACCATATATTGTTTGTGAACTGAGTTTTCAAATATGAAACTATCACAATTAAAAGCTGAGTTATTAAATAATGTACCATCAAGCTAACGTATCCATCTCCGACAAGGTTAAACTGTGCGACGCTATCCGCGAGTGTTTCAGAAATAACATCGCTGGGGGTTTCAGAATTGTAATATCTGAGAACGGCGATGAACGATTTTAGTTAACGACGCGGCAACAACAACAACTATGTGAAAATGGAGGCGTCGCAGTGATTACTTACTACCACAACCAGATCATCCAGTACGCACATAACTGCATGAGCAGGCCCAAACTGCTGAGTATCCTTTCAGGAGAAAATCCCATGGGTTTTACATAAAACGCTAAAAAAAAATATTTTTTTTACTGAAAAATTACTGAAAGCCTATTTTTTATAGTAATACTCACGTGGTTAAGATACTGGTTTTTCCTCGTTTAATATTTTTCTAATATCACGAACCTTAGAACTAATTTCAGCTCGTTTTTGATACTCTTGGACGAGCTTTTGACGTATGGCTTCAACGGTGCTAAATAGCGTTATAAATACATCAATATCGTTACCGTACAAACAAGCATAGATGGACTTTTAAATTCCTTTCACGAGTCTGTACATCTTAGGTGAAACATAACGACCCTTACTAGACTGATACTCAATGTCTTTATATTCCGAGGCAATCCTGTCACAGTCGAGATCTTTAGATAATATTATCCCTCGATTCTTTAAAATTGAAATTTCAGCAATTATAGCATTTACATCTTTGATATCCATATTTTTATAAAAATATAAATATAATACATTTTACCTCTAATTATTAAAAAAAATAACACTCATTTGGCAATCCCGCTGGCGCCTTATGACGTCAGAGAGACCCAGAGGTTACTTTATTAACTTAATTAAGGACAGCACGTACATGAAAACCCCATTTGGCAATCCCGCTGGCGCCTTATGACGTCAGAGAGACCCAGAGGTTACTTTATTAACTTCATTAAGGACAGCACATACATTAAAACCCCATTTGGCAATCCCGCTGGCGACTTATGACGCCAGAGAGACCCAGAGGTTACTTTATTAACTTAATTAAGGACAGCACATACATGAAAACCCCATTTGGCAATCCCGCTGGCGCCTTATGACGTCAGAGAGACCCAGAGCTTACTTTATTAACTTAATTAAGGATGGATATATTCAATGAAACGATGATGGAATTTGTGATGTAATGATGTGGGACGGCACAAACATGAAATGACGGGGCAGATTTTCTACGGCCAATCCAAAAGCAACCAAACTAAATTAACCCGGTTGCATGATTGACAAAAGACAACCACACGCCCGTGTTAATGGCGTTGGTTAGTTTTGATTGGTCGATTGGCTTTCGAAAGCCCCACGCGTATTACGAATCATAACATATATAAGGTGACTAATACAGCAGCGTTGATTCACGGGTGTGTTATTTTATTTCCTTGAATTACTTATTAATACTGTTTCACAACATTTAAATGAGACAAAATATTTAAATAAAACACTAAACAAAATAATATAGTTGTTGGATAAGACAGCGTGTTTTCCCTGTTCTAATTCTCTAGACAAAATACATTATCGATTAGATCACAAACAGCTGTATACAGAGGAATTTTAACCACGCCCACCTACTTCAATGAATGGGAAACACTGTTCCGGCTGAGCGAACATTGGTAATACGCTGGATTATAAAAAACCGTCTGTACTAAAAGTGTATTATAGATGGTCTAAATAAATACAACTGTTATATTGCAGTTTTAGCCAAGCGACAATAAAAGGTTTTAGAAATTGTTAAAGTTGATAAAAATACAACTCGAACGAAACTATGTCATACTTCATTACAGTCACGTGCGCGCGACTAGTCAAGGTTACTCTCTCTACAGGTAATAGCAGACGGCACAATTCCTTTGACGTCATAATAGAAGGGAACTTAGTGAGTAGAGTGTGAGTTGCGGCGGATTTATCCATAAAGGTTTTATCTCCCTTGAATCGTTTCAGGTGTATACGAATTTTATTTTATGACCATTTTTTTTAGACAGGGCTGTTTTAATTATATTTTCTGCAACAAATCGTATTGAAGTCCCACAAATGTCAAAGTATCTACTGGCTTCATTTATTTATTGAAATATTTTCTCCTCTTTGGTTTCTAAATCAAACGATTTGATCCCCCTAGGGCGTTTTGCGTGTTTGACAGTTCCACCTAATTTTGAATTCCGACTTTGTGAGACGTCTTGAAGATTCACAAGACAATTATCAGTCTTCACGCCATTTATGTGATCAATAACAAGGCCGTCTTTAATCTATCCGCTATGACATTCAAAAATAATTCTATGACAGAGATATTTTTTATTTCTAGCACTAAACAGCAAATACCCCATATTATTCAGAAATCCAAGCGGTTTTGTTAGTCTGCGGTGCCTGACAACACCATCACTGGAGGCTTCGTAATTAACAAGCACTGGATGGGGTCTGAAATCTTGGCTCACGTGTATAATAATACTATTTGTCTAATTTATATCTGCTTTAATTATAAACCTCTTGATATAATCTTGAGAGTTTTTTATGATTTTGTCATCGTTAGGGTCAATGACGGTATTTTTTATTCGTTTGTCATAACAGCGTTTTAGTTCCCTGTATCGTTTGCCGCCGCAACTGAGACATAATTGTGATTTTCCTCTAACGCCCACCCCACATTGGAGGCATGGGAAGGACCGAAAGAACCGTTGCGAACGCTTTGTAAATGATACCCACAGAATTCGCTTCTGCATGATTTGTTACACGGGGTTGTTGATCCAATCATTAGACACTTGCAGTGATTCATTATACTATATTTTTCTATTTAAATACTTGTTTTAATTATAACATGGAGGAGTTTAAGAGATTATCGAAAATTAAGCCTTGGAAAAATACTAAATTCATTGATTATACCATGAAAGAATTCCAAAGATTATCGAAAATTAAGCCCTGGAAAAATACTAAATTCAATTTTGATAAGGAGTTCCAAAGATTATCGAAAATTAAGCCTTGGAAAAATAATAAATTCAATCTCGATAGAGTCTCTGATACACCAAAACGTCAAATCGGTGATAGAACTATACTGGGTAAAATCAAGGAGTGTTTTAATGAATTCTACCGAGACGGTGCAGCATACTGTTGGTCGACATTTCGAATTATTCATGAAGATGTCAATGTACCCAACATCGATGCTGCTATGAACGATGAAAGAGCAGCTGAGATAATTTCACACCTTGGCCCGCCAAGGGATTGGAAATTCAAGGGTAAATTGCAAAGCAATTCCCAACAGAAGTATTTTTTCAGAATAAAATTCATTATCGAAGGTAAATGGATTATCAGGGATAAATTTGAACCAATCCTCAAGGTATAAAAAAACTGTCATTGTGAGTAGAGATTCCAAATCAGGAATTCTAACTGGAATTGACAAACCATACTACGAGAGATCTTATCCTGTAACAGCAATTGTTTATGGGATATATCCGGTAAATAATAAACCCGATATTGCAAAACTAGCTCCTATGAAATATTCTAGTTCACTGAATTGTGTAGCAACACGGGTAATGGAACACTTCACAAATGCATCCTGAGGAAATAAACTAACTGATCTGCGACGTAGGAAAATAACCGAATGGGAACTGACAGTGAAACAGCACGGTGCTAAGATTTCTGATATAGCTAAATTAGAAGCATTATTAAAATTCCCAATATCAGTAACGACAATAACCGAAGAAGTATTATACGAACCGAAATATCAATCGCGAGGGGCTCCAATTAAAATTATTGATCATAACAAACACGCGTGGACGGCTGCAGTAACAATATTTCCACGAGATAGAACCGTGAGATATATCCCCAAGGAGTTCGTCGGGATGTTTTTTATAATGAGAAATTATTCGATGCTATTCACACGCTGTGTAAGGATGATCCTGTGTCAGTGTGGTTACTTAGAAGTGATGAAGATCCCGAAATAGAATTTGATCAATTTGTAAGACCAAATGGTGAATTATATCGCGTTGAAGAATTAGATAACAGAATGAGAAAAATCGCTAGTGATTTTTCACCGGAGAGTTCCCATGAAAAACTATTAACGGATAGTTTTACTATTCCATAAGTGGTAGCTCACTTCGCAAGAGAAAAAACTCATGGCGTCCAACACGAAGTGATTTTCTCGAGGACGTTAAATTGAGTTGCGTCGGATTTGGTCATGGAGGCCTGTGGAATACGAAATACCATCGTGGCGGTATGATTTCAGTTGATATATCCGCGTGTTATCCTGGAAGTTTCCTCGGGTATGGAGAATGTAGTAACTATTTTAAACGATTTGGACACCCCACACATGAAATGACTCGTGTTGCGATTAATCGGCCATTACCTGATTTTGATTTAACCGGATTCGCTCGTGTGATATCATTTGAACTCACTACAGGGTTACATCCGTGTAGTTATCTTTGGCTTGGTATACATATATCTGAAAAGGACTGGATGCCAATAGTGTTACTACGATATATGTTTGATTGTGGTATGCTAATATCGTTGATTGTTTCCGAAGCTATTATATGCTATCGAGCTCAGAAAGAAGTTTGGCTACCACAACCCGATCTAGATCGTTTAATTAGCGAAGAGCGAAAACAGTTTCCAGATTTCAATGAAAACAAAATCATGAATTGGTCTAAGAAGTTATTTGAAATTAAAAAAGAACAAGCAAAAGATTTTGGACGAAGTTTAATCGGTAAATTTACCCAGGGTGGAAGATACGACAATGCAAAATATTCTTCGCGGTTGATCATAGACATCGCTGAATACGATTTTATTGTAACGGATTTAACGAAACAGGGAAAACTTGTAAATCGTAAAGACGCTTTCCTATCCGATGGAAGACGATTAGGTACAATTGTTACCTATTGTGATGGATATATTAAACAATATACGCATTTGAGAAGTTCTATGCTAGCGTATGCTTCTATCAATTTATTTTCGATGATAAATAGATTTCCTAATACCGCAGTTAGAGTAGCCACCGATTCTATGTATATCCACGAGAAATACAAATGAGATGTAGCTAAATTCACAGATCCGGAGGCAAATTGGGGATGTTGGAGATTTAAAAAGGAGACGCTACATGAGTATTGTGAATCGGCAGATGTTACCATGGATGAAAAGTACTTAAAGTGTGATGAGATTCAATCCGAATTTTCTAATGCACCACCGTGTTCTGATCCAATATGTAGATACAAGACAGTTTATTTAAACGGTTGTGGTGGGTCAGGAAAGACAACTCGTGCAATTGAATTATTTCGTCGGTCAACCATGATTGTGTTAACACCAACTCACAGACTCGCCAGAGAGATGAAACAACGAGGGGTAAATGCCTATACTTATCATAGTTTCTTTCGATGGAAAGGCGATGAATGGACCCCTGATCGAATGGGTGATAAATTCATTCCTAAAATCATAATTTGGGATGAAATATGCACAGTGTCATTAGATGTATTACAAGCATTTCTCGAGTGGTTGTTATTGAAAAATACAAAAGTCGTCATGTGCGGTGATCACGGCCATCCACCACCATTTATCGGTGCATCCCCACATGAATGGCTAAAGGGTTTTGTAGACTATTATGAAGAAATTACCACTGATTATAGATCACTTGATGAACAATTACGAGAATTCAAAGCGCTAATTAGATTACAACCGGATAAAATCCAATGTGAAATAGCGCGTGAAATAATTTCAGAAACTCCCATGAATGATTATTGGGAAACGTGGAGACCAAATGATTTGATAGTAGCAAGTAGAAAAATAGTCAGAGACACACTTCAGATAAAGTTCTTTGAAACGCATAAAGAAAAATTTGCAACACTTCCAGTACCGTTGTGTTATATGCCTTAGGATACACGAAAGCAGAATATTGAAGTTGATATTCCAGGGAAGAGTGAAAAGCAGATTCTCGTGTTAAATGATATTGTGCTGGTTGATATCAGCGTCGTCGAAGATGCATTGCGTGCTAATAAATCCCCATGGACGTTAGGTTACGCAGCGACAATACACTCTTCACAGGGATTGACTATATCAGATACAATTGTTTGGATGGTGGATAATCACATCGAATGGTCGAATTTAGTCTATCTTGCAGTATCCAGAGTACGAAGAATAAATCAACTTCGAAGAGTTGTCCTGGATGATAATGACCCCACAATGGATGATGCTAGCATCGTTGATGTTAAAATTATTGATAAAAAACTCTCCGGTTACAAACAACAAGACAAAAAAAACAACGAGAATTTGACATTGATGCTGAATTAATAATTACGCTGAAGCAACAACAGAATAATCACTGCGCGAGTTGCAATTGTATAATGCGTTGGCAGTATTCGGATAAAGATCCTCGCCAATTTACCGTAGACAGAAAGAATAGCAGCATTGGTCATATCAGATATAACGTTATGCTGACTTGTCTTGAGTGCAACAGACGAAGGGATGCTAGTTAAGACCACGCGGTGGTAATTGAGTATCCTCGGGAATTACCTGTAGTTGTTGTCGAGTAAATCCTCGCTGAGGAGCAATTGAATCCAGTTTATAGATTGGAGGTCTACCAGTAGACCTCCAAATAGGATCGGTAGCTCTTTTTTTACCACCCTCAAGCTCTCCTGGTTCGTATAAATACCTAACAGTGACATTACAACCAAGAATTGGTTCTTTGAAATCTTTTTGTGAAATTCCTTGGATTTCCATTTTTGGTATAGACGCTTTCTTAATCGCGTTGACAGGTTACATGTTAATTGTTCGAGTAATCTCGTTATTGAGCGCGGTAATCACAGCTGGTAATCTCTTGACCCATTCACGGAATCTTTTATCCTGAATAAACTCCTTCGCGTATTGATATCCAAATAACCGTTCAGCAAGAGTCCGATTAAATCGTTCAACAATTGCCTGATCGCGATGTAGCGCAGTATGCCCTCGTCTGATGGTGACATTGTGATGTTTCATCGCTGATAAAACAGCGCCTTGAAATTCCTTGCCAGGATCAACTTGTAACAGATTTGGCCAGCGTAGTGGGCCTCGTCGATAAATCTTTTCAAATGCAGAAACAACTTCAGGTGATGATTTTGTTTTTAACGGTTCTGCTTGTTTGAATCGACTCGCAACGTCAACTACGGTTAGCGCGTATTTGTAACCGTTGTCATGTGGTAAAAACAATAAATCAGCTTGATGAACTTCATTGGGTCCGGTAACATCAAAATGCCGGAAATTGATTTGTTTAGGGAGCAGTAGATAAATTTGCCATATAGCCTGTTTGGATAACCAATTAGCCGCAGTGGCCTTTTTCACTTTTGCGGCGCTGGCGAGTTTACTGATTGCTACTTTACCCCGCCAGTATCCTTTTGGAGAATAATAAATAGATTCCATGTTGTTATTAATTACCGGCACCTAACATCAATTTGCCTTTCATAGCCGATTTTACCAACCACGAAGCCAATTTTTCTTTCAAAGATTTATCAGGAATAGCATTTAACGCATGAATTAATTTCACATCCGCGAGATGCCTGTTTTGCAGATTGCTGCTTTTATATGCAACATCATGAGCATGACACGCCTTATCAATAGCGTTTATCGGATACTCGCCGGGTCGGGGCTGATTTTGATCATCAAGTCTGATATCTAATCGTGTTCCGGGGCCACAGTAGCTATATCCTGGAAGGTGCTTTTCTCTGGGGTACTTTGCCCATGGGGTTCCAGGGAGCTTTGCCAATTTGGCTGCGATATCACTTATTCGTTTTTTTAAAAACATCTCCGGATTTCATAGAAACAAATCTAAATTTTTTTGTACCACATGTTGCACATTTACCAGTAAGTGCTGATCTGTTATTTTTAGTTGTAATCTTCGTCACATCATTTGTGCTAGTACGCGTTTTACACTTCACACAATATAGATCCATAATTTATGTATAGAGATATGGATATAATTGATTTTTCAGCGACTAAAACAAAAGAACCAGTTAAGCATCATGCAGCGCTACCAAACTCTATCCGCGCAATTATAATCGGGCCATCTGTATCCGGCAAGACACAATTGTTGCTCAATTTAATAATGAGATGGATGAAGTGGGATAAGTTGTATTTAGTTGCTCCTAGCGTAGATGATCAACGATGCTATGAAGTGCTAAAAGATTTTAATGAAAACGCTTCAGAGATTAAAGGTGAGAACCTAGTTGATTTTATAACTGATATTGACGAGGCACCATCCGTGGATGACCTTGATGGGAACATTAACAATGTAGTCGTATACGACGATGTGATGTTAGACAATCAAAAAAAACCAGCTAGGATCTTTCCCAGAGGCAGGCATAAAAACACCGACGTGATATATGTCACTCAACGCTACACTCAGATTCCAAAAGTGATCAGAGATAACTGTAATATTCTTGCTGTGTTTAACGGCGTTGATACACATACGCTAAGAAATATTTGGCAGACATGGTGCTCTGATGTGGACTTCAATCAATTTAAAAATTTCTTTAGTAACGCTCAGTCGACCCCGCACGGATTTATAACAATAAATTTACATGATCCTCGGACACGATATCGTATCGGACTCGATCAAATATTTGGTTCAAATCATTTATTATTTTTGTTAACTTGCAGCAGCAGAGAGTGTGAATGACCACATCGTTGCGACCAAAATTCATTGCAAAATCGTAAAGTCTCCGTGTGCTAAATGGAGACTTATTTTTTTTGGGTTAAAATATGAGATTTCGTAGGAAGGCTCTATTTTCGTTTTAAAGATTCAATCAAAATTTTGTCGGAAAAGTGTGGTCTGTTCACACTCTCTGCTGCTGTTGTAGGACTGCATAATTTACAGCAGGCTGTATTTCGTATAAGTTTAGTTAAGTTACACTTTACCAGCATTGTATGCAATAATGATATCGGCGTGATGCTAGGTGATTATGGACCATGTGCCCAAACACGCATTATTTCTTTTACATAATTTACATTTAATGTCGAATATCTCTGAATGGCAGTAAGGTGCATGCAATGGTTTTGAAATCAATTCATAACATATGATATGTTTCGGTCCAGATTATACTCTTACGACCATCCATTCAAGTGTTCAATACTAATAATAGGACACTGTCAAAACAAGTACACGACTGGTAACAATATTGGTAGACTGTATTTACTCACTTTCATATATATGAAAGTATCCATATATATGTTAGTTTGGATGAATGATCTGTTTGTGTCTATCTATCTATCTATCTATCTATCTATCTATCTATCTATCTATCTATCTATCTATCTATCTATCTATCTATCTATCTATCTATCTATCTATTTATCTATCTATCTATCTATTTATCTATCTATCTATCTGTCTGTCTGTCTGTCTGTCTCTCTGTGTGTCTGTCTGTCTATTTATCTATCTATCTATATATCTACCTATCTATCTATATATCTGTCTATCTATCTATCTATCTATCTATCTATCTATCTATCTATCTATCTATCTATCTATATATCTATATATCTATCTATCTATCTTTCTATCTATTTATATATCTATCTTTCTATCTCACTGATTTTTTTCAATGATACCGCAATATAGCCTAATGAAATTACTTTGGGAATATTTGCTGGTCACGGCACGGCATTATTTTCTATTACATGAAGAAATATAAAAATATACGAACATTGCGTGCAGATGTTTGTATGTGTCGAATTACTGAAGTCGAAATGCACATAGCCTTTTCTCTAAGCTCTGTTTTTGTTACGTTAAAGAATTATATTGTTTGTTAACAGGCAGTTGTTGTCAAACTTGATAGAACATAATAGGTTTAGCGGTTAGAAACACTGTATTTGCCCGGTGAACGCGTTTGAATTGAAATATTCTTGTTGTGTATCTCTGCTTATATAGCTCCTTTAAAATAGCTCAGGACCATATATACCCATATGTCTGTTATGTAATATAAAGATAACTCCGGATATCAGTCTAAGGTGGTATAGGGAGTGTTTTGAGTTTGTTACAATATTGTTTAGTTTTCATATATAAGGGGCACCAAGTGGCCGAGTGGTCTAAAGAGCTCTCCGTTACGGATCAATGCCGTCTCACATCTGTCTGCGTGTGTTAGAGTCTCGGATTCGACCAATGTGGACATGTGAGAAAGCTTGCCAGTAGCTTATCATAGGTCGGTGGTTATTTCCGTGGTTTTCTTTGTTCTTCCACCACCATTAATACTGGCCGCGATGCATAGCCTATATTGTGTTACAAATGGCGTCAAACCATAAAAAACAAAAACAAACAAACATTTTTCATATAGCCCACATTCCCATCTTGGAAATCGGTTGATCAGAATATTCTTTGCTAAACAAAATAGGTTTACCTAGATCCAACCCTTAATTCAAGGTTAGTGTTTGATTATTGTTAAGATGAAAATGAGAATAATTACATCTTTTCAGGGTCATGTTAGGAGTACGTGATATGAACGATCACGTGACTTTCATGTTTTCGCAATTTGGAGATTGTCTCGTAAAATGTGTATTTCAACACTATATATTCTTTAGTATTAGTGAAATATTTCTTAGTTTAGGGCTTTTACAAATTAGGTTAAGTCATTTTATTTTGTTGTAGCCATGGGTTTTAACTTTCCTTCCCTTCTGTTGGATTTTAAAGACTGTTGTCGCATAAATCATAATGTCAGCTGTGACATATATATATTACTGTCAGCTGTAATTAATATAATAAGGTCAGAAAGAACATAACTTATAATGGCAGCTGTAAACTAATTTTACTGCGCATTTCAAACTTTACCAGGCAGAACACATACAAATACAAAGCAAAAAGTTGGTGCCTATTTTTATGTTTTTTTCTTTACAAGGGTGCCGTCGAGAGATACATTTAATTAGAAGGTTAACAATTCTCTTTCAAACCATTCGTATTATATCAATATCATTAGTATTGTATTAAACCCTGAAATATAGGAAAGTACTCTAAAATAATCGAAGTTTACAGAATATGTTATCTTTTTAAATCATTGGTACGCTGCTGAACCTGCTGATAATGATTACAAGATAACAATATTTTTCATTCCTCTTCTAAAGTATTAGGTTTGAAAGAAGTGTACTAAATAATAATGTGTATGTAAATAATGATAACATACGATAGACGTGTTTGGTTATGAAAAAGGAAAATGAGAGTCATTTTAAACTTTGGATAAACTGTACCTACGAAACGAAAATATATTGCTATTTTATACTGTATATTGAGTGGATTCCATGAAAAAAGGAATTATCATCTAATTATTTGTTTGATAATGATTTTGTTTTTAAAACAACATGGTACATTTCGTGCGTACAACATCTTTATCTTTCTCATTATATGTGTGCGAAAACAGTTTATATATTGCGTAGTCTTTATATTTCAATGGAAATAACTTATTTATGTTATTGTTGTTGTTGTAGGGTTTAACGCTAGTATTACTGGTGGAGGAAGAAACCGGGAAAACCCCGGAAAGAACCACCGACCCACGAGAAGCTACTGGCAAGCTTTCTCAGATAATTACATTAGCCGAAACTTAGACTCGAACCCACGCAGACAGAGGTGAGATTGCAGTGATCCGTAACGGAGAGCGCTTTAGACCACTCGACCACTCGGGGCCCTGCTGGGCCCCCGAATTTATTGATGTTAATATCTTCTCACTTTATTTAAACGGTTTGCTGAAGATTTGTGTCTAATTCATTACCATCCTTTAACGGGAATAATATATTTACAAATAATGGCGTCGTTGAAAGGTACTCCTCTAAAAGGCACGTCCTCCAGGGTAATTTTTCTTTACAGATGTATATACTGTAAAATCAGTATTTGTACATATAGGTATCCGATAAATATTTTAGTATTCATGTTTAGAATGTTTAATGCATTCGAATAATTTATGTATCTATGAACACATCGTCACATATCGACTGTAAAATGGTTATTAAACAAACGTTTTCAAATTGAGAATGCCTGCTGTTGAAATATGTAATAATACATTTGATTGATAAACAGTATTAATCATTTCAGAGAAAATTGTTTAACGCAGTAAATATAATAAAAACGATCACCCATGTTCTAACCTTAGTTCTTGTTTAGTTGATTACCTTAAAGCGTGATCTGGGGGGGGTCTGAATATTACGACATACACATAATGAAGCCATATTATAAACAAAAACTCAATTAAAGCACGTGTGACATGATGTTATCTGGATTTATTTAAGAGTAGCATTCGTTTTAGAGCCGTACCTTTTATGTCATTTGATTTGCTACGATATAATGATTTGAAATCCATTTGGTGCATTTTTGTTTTATCATAGAACTTTGATAAAAGCTACAACAGCTAAAATTATTCAATGGCTTACAAGCATGGTTAGAACTTGAATAACTGGTTTTTTTTTCGTTTGTCTTACGTTTCACAGCTAGCCGCACAATATGCTTCTTGAATTAAATCCTTTCCCATAAATCTCAGCATTATTCAAAAGTAGTATACGACCAATGATATTTCACGAGGATTCGATAGTTAAACATTATTTACATTACTGAAAATTATTTAGCAATGCAAAGCTAGTCCCTAACACTGCTATACCACGGAGAACATTTGTGTATTGATACTCTGTGCTTGGGGGCTGGGTATTCTCTCATGCAATGCAATCAGCCAGTTATCGCATTGGTTTGCTGTATGAGGTAAACACGTTAGTAGTGTTGCTAGGACGTCATGCATTAGTGTGGTTCAATTTATTATACGAAGGAATAGAGAGCAGCCGTTTTTAGAAGGGAGCACCAAGTGAAAGAGCTACGAAAATGTTGTAGATCCAGATGACAACGTCTGAGCTGGCTATTAGGAGCTAACCCCATACTACCCTAAACAAAAAGACGTCAAGCGTCAATTAAACCTTCCTGCTGCTTCACCTGTCAAGATTGACTATGCATCTGCTTGAAATGTGACCAGTCTGTTCCAAGCAATCAGAAGTGCCTGTAACCGAAATGAATGGCATCTCTTTGTTGATAGCTCAATCCGTGAGCATGCAAGCCGTGCTGATCCAGTATGGAACAAGTACATGACTTCTCCCCGGCTCAGTCGGTACACCTCAAAGAGGATTACAACAGCATAAAACCTTCGCTGGACGACCTGAAGTATGATGAATACGATCTAGAGGCCATATGAAACATGAAAATGATGGCATTCCTGATGGGTCTTCAGGTAAGTTTTACCATGCTTTTCTGATGTCTTTACCTTTTTCATAGCAGGAACCCCTTGGCCCACAAGCACAGCAGGACTGGCCACTGAGGATCGAGTTCTCTGTGGGGTGGTACAACGTCATGTGGGAGCGACCGCTGGACCACAACAGGTGTTGATGATACCAATGAACATTAAATTGGACCTTAATAAACAATTTTTCTGTATTTTGATAAGGAGTAGGCAGCCTTCGAGTACCTTTAAGTCTTCTTCCCTAAACTGTCTGAGTTGAGGCAAAGATCACAGCCGGTGTCCTCGTTGTGCCGTAGATAATAAAAATATCATGGAATACCATGAATTTCACCAGTAGCTCATTAATAAAGCGGACGCGGCTTGTTTGTCAGTATGTGTTGCTTATTTCTGACTTTATGTGAACGAAAAAACAGGAATTCGACGGTTTTCTCATTGAAAACAGGTAAATTTGAAACTATCACTATCTTGAATTGATGAGGGGACACAATACGCATTTTCTTTACGTTCCAAGCATAAGCATATACGAAAAAACACTTGATACCCAGTAACAAGGACTGTGATATGTAGTTTATCATAGTTATAAATACTAAAGGGAGACGAACTTAAAGTATTAGAAAGTTATTCAAAACTCTAAAAGGCACGTCCACCAGGGTGATTTTTCTTTAAAAATGTATATACTGCAAAATCAGTATTTGTACATATAGGTATCCGATAAATATTTTAGTATTCATGTTTAGAATGTTTAATGCATTCGAATCATTTGTATATCTACGAACACATCGTCACATATCGACCGTAAAATGGTTGTTAAACAAACGTTTTCAAATTGAGAATGCCTGCTGTTGAAATATGTAATAATACATTTGATTGATAAACAGTATTAATCATTTCAGAGAAAATTGTTTAACGCAGTAAATATAATAAAAACGACCAGCCAGGTTCTACCGTTAGTTCACGTTTAGTTGACTACCTTAAAGCATGATCTGGGAGGTGGTCTGCAGAGTACGACAGATACACAATGAAGCCATATTATAAACAAAAAAACTCAATTAAAGCACGTGTGACATGATGTTATTCGGATTTATTTAAAGAGTAGCATTCGTTTTAGAGCAGTACATTTTATGTCATTTGATTTGCTAGGATATAATGATTTGAAATCCATTGGTGCATTTTTGTTTTATCTTAGAACTTTGATTAAAGCTACAATAACTATTCAATGGCTGACAAGCAAGTTTAGAACTTGACTGGGTTTTTTTTCGTTTGTCTTACGTCTCACAGCTAGCCGCACAATATGCTTTTTGAATTAAATCCTTTCCTATAAAACTCAGTATTATTCAAAAGCATTATACGACCAATGATATTTCACGAGGATTCGATAGTTAAACATTATTTACATTACTGAAAATTATTCACGACGTGTGTCTGAGATGAGTTAAAATGAAAGACTATATTTGTCAAAAAAAAAAAAAAATAAAATAACAACACATACTGATTTTTTCAATGATACCGTAATATAACCTAATGAAATTACTTTAGGGATATTTACTGGTCACTGCACGGCATTATTTTCAATAACATGAAGAAATATGGAGAAATACGAACACTGCTTGCAGTTGTTTGGATGTGTCGAATTACTGAAGTCGAAATGCACATAGCCTTTTCTCTAAGCTATGTATTTGTTACGTTAAAGAATTCTATTGTTTGTTAACAGGCAGTTGTTGTCAAACTTGATAGAACATAATAGGTTTAGATGCTAGAGACACTCTATCTGCGTTTGAATTGAAATATTCTAGATGTGTATCTCTGCTTATATAGCTCCTTTAAAATAGCTCAGGACCATATATACCCATATGTCTGTTATGTAATATAAAGATAACTCCGGATATCAGTCTAAGGTGGTATAGGGGGTGTTTTGAGTTTGTTACAATATTGTTTAGTTTTCATATATAAGGGGCCCCGTGTGGCCGAGTGGTCTAAAGAGCTCTCCGTTACGGATCACTGTCGTCTCACATCTTTCTGTGTGTGTTCGAGTCTCGGATTCGACCAATGTGGGTATGTGAGAAAACTTGCCAGTAGCTTTACGTGGGTCGGTGGTTATTTCCGTGGTTTTCTTGGTTCTTCCACCACTATTAATACTGGCCGCAATGTATAGCCTATATTGTGTTAAAAAATGGCGTTAAACCATAAAAAACAAAAACAAAAACATTTTTCATAAAGCCCACATTCCCATCATATATAAACATACATCATGAGGTGCATAGTACGCACTATTTTATAGTGCGTAACAACGAGCATCGTATTTATAAGAAACTATATACATGAAATTAACAATTAGTGCCTGTTTTCGGATATAGATGAAAAACAAGTACATGTCATATAAAAATAATGCAAACGGATTTAGTGGTATCCCTAAAACTAGCGTGAAGTAAGATTTCTAATATTGATGTAATTCTTTTATAGCAGGAATCAACGATATAAACGGTTTATATAATCTTTAAGGCTTTTGTAGGAACATTCCTAAACTAATCATCACAAATCAGCTAGAATCTTTGTGTATATAGAATGAAACAATTCTAATTTTTTTTTTTGCAAAGGTGGGTAACTTTTCTCTCCGTATTATCCATAAGATGGACAAGAAGTAATAAACTGGAATTCGTTTTCGATGTTAACGTTGCAAATTGATACACTCTTTCCTCACAGCAGATACGTTTATATATTCCCATATTACCTCTGATTATCACTTTACATACTCAGAGCAAAGTGGTTATAAAACAAAGATCGCTATCTCCAAAGAAATGTAGATATGTTGTAGCTTACCTAAATGTAGTATAAAGGTTGTTTTCATAATGAACTGGATGCTGTGTATCGAATAATATAACAGTATGAAAATGCCGATTAGAGTAATAATACCATTTTAGTTTATTTACTAAAACCATGCATACGCCTTTTATTATTCTATCTCTAATAATAATAATAATAATAATAATAATAATAATAATAATAATAATAATAATAATAAAAATAATAGAAATAATAATAATATAAAAAAATAATAATATAAATAATATAATAATATATTAATAATATTAATAATATAATAATAACAATAATGATAATAATGAGGACTTTGTATAGCACCTAATCTTTAGAAGCTCTAAGCGTCTTATAACACCTATAATGATACGACCACATTACAGAAAAACAATAAAGAAAAAACATGAAATTGGAAAACATAAAATATGCTGAAAACATATAAAGTACAAACCATTATTAGGACTTTAAGTTTGTTCCTGCAGTCGACAAAGTTGAGTTTTAAGTGCATTCTTAAAATATGTCAATGTGTCTCTGTGTCTAATTTTAATGGGCAATTGACAAAGAGTATTCGATTGTGGAGGAGGTTTATTCGATTGTCAGACGATTTGCGTAAGTATCATGCTGGTGTATACACATGGGTGATTGTATACCTTTATCATGTTGTATATCCTTCACTGCCCCGAACACCACCACTGAGTGCATATCCATGAAAGGTAAAGCTATACATTACATTGAAGAATATCGATTTATGCAACTCTATCTACAAATTATACAATGTTTTCGAACCTTTTTAGAATGGCAAGTTACATCTGTTTTGTTTGGTAAAGATACACGTGATATATATCCCCTTTTAATAAAACATACAACATATAAACTGAGTTAAAGTATTGACATGTGTATATCGTGTTGTATATATGTTTAGGAATGGTTATGTGCCGACTTCAAGCGGATCGATAGGTAACATTTTTAATGGCTATTTCAAGAAATCAGCCATACAAAAGATCATAAAAGGCATTTAATTTGAAACAATAACATTATATATATATATATATATATATATATATATATATATATATATATATATATATATATATATATATATATATATATAGCGATACGATTTATTAAATAAACAACAAGCAACATGAAATTCGAAAACGTAAAAAATGCAGACAATATATATGTTCGAAACATAATGTAGTCTTTAAGTTTGTTCTTTTAGTCGAAATAAGTGAGATTCAAAAACACTCATGATAAGGATAACTGTGTCGTTGTGTCGAAGCCAATTCGTTCTACATTGATCGGCCCTGGTATGCAGACTGTACATTGCTTTAATGACTGAATTTAGAAGAGAACCAAGTTTGGTTAGAACAACATTTTCTGAATTTTTTTTATATGAATGGGAGATTAGAAACTGGGCGGTATTTCTTTAAATCGTTAAATCGTTGGTTTCTTCAGCAGTTTCCTCAGAATGGAAATTTTGAAAAATGATGTGAATTATCCGGATGCGAGAGATGTACTAATACTATCAGTTAGTCACTGGAATACTGGATCTAAGCACTGAATCAGCAGTGATAATTAAATTGAATCCAGTTCACATGATCATTGTGAACTGAGAACGAATTTACGAGCTAAATTAATATAGACTTGGGTCGAATACAACTAACGTTTGCCGCTGAAATGATGTATCGCAACAGAATGGTAACGTCTGCCTTATATCTAAGTGTGCATACTGATGATATTTACAAACGGGTCCGAAATGTCGACTGGAAAGAAGTTCGTTGCAAATTGTGTACATTTGTACTTCGCCATTAGTTGGTAATACTCTCAAAGACCGCTTTTCAGCTGAAACTTTACATGATATTAGTACAGTAGTGGGCTGATTTTGCGGTATGAACTATGTCTGTGACGTTCCTTTCGGCAACGTCATAGGTTTGCTTCTGACTAATTCGTCTGTATGAAAGCCAAAACCTCTTATCATTACATTGGTCTCTTTTAGCAATACGAAGCTGGACCTTAACACGGCAATAACAATGATAACTCTTTTTAATTGATTCTCTGTGATTTGTGGTTGGGGCACGTCCTTCATGCATGTTTGTAAATTTCCTAGGACGTGATGTACTAGTTTGTTTATATTTATCATACGGAGGTTTCTCTTAGTAGCATATATATGTGTAGGCTTAGAGACTAATACGTCAAGTTGGAATATAATGAGGAGGTGATCTGATGCAAGTTCGTGGACTACAAGGGTGTACCGTAGAATATCATCTTAGGGCCCAGGAATAAACCTGTATAAAATGGAAACATGTTTATTGTTGGTTTGATTGAATGACTGTCTGAGATTGAAAACATGAATGGAAACTAGGAGTTTCGATGTGCATGTATTTCTAGGACATTCAAAGTGAATTTTCATTCCAGTCGGAATAAGAACTGCTCCAAAAAGAGACTTTTAGTCAGCTTGTTTTTCTTTGGTACTAGATGGAGGGCGGTAGAGGCAGACACTACATTGACTGACTTTTGTTCCAGTTTGAGTGTGCACTATTTCCCTGTTATCCTTCAACTGTAAAGACGTGTTAAACACTGCTTTCCACAGGTTCTTGACAAATGAAAATATAATTGATTTGTTTCAAGACATATGTGGCACAAGTTGTCACTTGAGTTCAATGTATATCAGAGTTTGTTTTGCACAATTAACACCATTTGAACAAGAAGCTATTCTCAGCTCTGTATTTACCGGAAGTTGAAAAGGAAATATAGGTCATCTGACCTTATTTGATAATTGTAATTGTATTAGTGGAGAAAAATATGTAAGCATTAATTTTTAAAAATAATTATTCATAACACCCTTACTTTATGTATTCTTTTTCTTACACTTTCGCATTTAAAATATGACTTTTAAAGTCACGAGCTAGGAAATTCAAAATATGCTTCAACCAAAGTGATTCTTGATTGTGTTACAGCTCACTTTCTGTGAATAACGATCGTTATCTCCCAACACTTCTAGACATTTCGGAGTATATTCAATAGTAGTGTTAAGGATGTTTTCATAATAAGGCGATTACCTGTATCAAAGTTTATAAGAGAATAGTACTATGGAGAATATTAATAATTTTGGTTCATCCACTGTTAATAGGCACACGTTATTTATTATATATATATATATATATATATATATATATATATATATATATATATATATATATATATATATATATGGACTTTATAGCTTTGTCGTTTGTTATGTCCTTGACTCTCTGCCACCAATACTGAGTACATGAAAAGTAAAATATGAAAGCATTACATTCAACATTATCAACACAATATTGATATGTAAATTGAATTTGGTATATGTATATTTTTTTAATGTAATATTGTTTGTCACATTTTTTTCTCTTTTCTTATTACATGATATTGCAATGTAGATTGTTTTCACTAGATATGTTGTTCCTCTTGGAAATTGGTTGATCAGAATATTCTTTGCTAAACAGAATATGTTTACTTAAATCCAACCCTTACTTCAAGGTTAGTGTTTGATTATTGTTAAGGTGAAGATGAGAACAATTACATCTTTTCAGGGTCATATTAGGAGTACGTGATATGAACGATCACGTGACTTTCATGTTTTCGCAATTTGGAGATTGTCTCGTAAAATGTGTATTTCAAAACCATATATTCTTTTGTATTAGTGAAATAATTCTTAGTTTAGGGCTTTTACAAATTAGGTTAAGTCATTTTTTTTTTGTTGTAGCAACGGGTTTTAATCCAAATTAACTTTCCTTCCCTTCTGTTGGATTTTAAAGAATTAATTAGTATATCTAAAACTAGTTGATGTGCTCATACGTATATCCTGGACAAAGACCGTTTTCCAAAATATAATTCCGATTTCCGATTTGTGTTTGATTCTGGTTAGAATTGATAGCCACTGTAGAGTACAGAGTAGCGAAGAGGTGTGTTCTCATCATGGTACTGTAAATGATCAATGCAGCTGTGTTTTGAATTTTTTTTTTGAGTTTCTGCAGTAGATATTGAGACTAACCAGACCTAATTGAGTTATAAAAGTGTATACAACAATGAGAACACGTCAAAGACAGACCACTGTGGAACACCACAACATAAATCAACTGGGCTGGATTGTATTCCATTGGCTTATACAATATGTGTCCTGTTGAATAAGTAGGACTTGAACCACGGTGAGTTGCAACTTGAATGCCAAATACATGTTGAAGACTGTGAAGTAATATATCTTGGTGCATTCTGTCAAATCCTGCGAACAAATGAATGATGGTGAACATTGTACTCTTCTGCTATCGAATGCAGAGAGAATGCCATTAACTACTTTAAGCCGAGTTGTTTCAGTACTGTGGCAAGGGCAATATGCACACTGCTCGATGTTAAAAAGACTGTTTGAATTCAGATGAGATTTGGATTAGAATAACATTTTTCTAAGATTGGTTAAATGGTAGTTCGTTACATCGTTATGTTCGTGTGTTGATTTCTTCAGCTTAGACTTAACAATCGCAGTTTTGAAAAATGATGAGAATCCCACAATGACAAAGATTTATTAATAACAGGAGTTAGTGATGGCAATATTGAATCTAAGCACTGAAACAACAGTCATGTTGGAGTTTGATTAATTCCACACTACATTGACGCATTATTCATCATGATTTGGCGTGCTACGACCATAGATACAGGTTCAAATACTGATAAGGCATGTTGCTGAAATTCTGTATCGCTACTATATGGTGACGACGAGTCAATTAAACATGGTTTTTCAAGCCTATTTATAATCATCTGTACCTTGTAACGAAACAATTTGTAAACAGGTCCGAAAAATCTACTGGAGAGAAGGTAGCTGAAAGTACTGTAGATTTGTTTCTAGACATTAGTTTGTTAGTTATCTCGAATAGCTCTTTGCAGCTGGGAAATTTCACAATCTTAGTATTGTAGTCGTATAATTTTGCGAAAAAGACTACGTTTGTGATGTTCTTTGTATCAGCTTCATCGATTTGTTTATGAATAGTGTGTATGTTTGAATGTCCAGGACTATTAACTGTATTACTATCTCTTTTAGTAATGTTAAGCTGGTCACTAACACTTCTATACCACGGAGAACACTTTTGAATTATTACTTTGCACTTGGTGGCTGTGGTATATTTTTCAAGCAATGAACGCGGGCATCTATCGAGTTGGTTTGCTGTAGGATGTAATCAAGTTGTCAGGTGTGCTTGCATGTCATGAATTAGGTTGGGTCTATTTATCATACGGAGGTCACTCTTAGTAGCAAATAACAGTGGAGGGTTAGGGCCTGATACGTCGAAATGGCATATAATGCAGAGGTGATCAGATGCAAGGTCGTGGGATACAAGGGTGGACAGTAGAATAATATCAAGAAGTATATGAAAGATCCTGTCTAACATGTGACTATGTGTATGAGTAGCCTGGTTAACTGAATGTTTAAGTTTGTAAACATGAATGGAATCTAAGACATTTGATGCGTATTTGTTTTCAGGACAGTCAAAGTAAAAGTTGAAATCTCCAAGAATAGTCTGTTTGCCACATATCGAAGTTTCATTCTCCGAAAGATTAGGAAACTGCTCCGCAAAGATAGACTCAGTCAAGTTGTTTTTTCTACTAGAAGGAGGACGGTAGAGGCATAAAAGGTTGACTGACCTTTGTTCTAATGAGGGTGTTAATATAATATATAATATACTCAAGACAGTGACGACGATAAGCAATTTAACACATCGTGTTATCTTGTGCGATGTGTGTAGTGGGTCTACTAAGATTTGATGACATCCACATCAGTTAAAAAGAACGGCTTGATGAAGTAAATTACCAGCTCTTGAAACAATCTCCCAGAATCACCACTAACTTCTCTTCTGAAAATCTTTAATGATTTATGGATTGCTGGTAATGTGCGTACGAGTTGGAAAGAAGCAACAATTCCCAAACCAGATAAAGATATCGGCGATTCCAACAACATTCGACTCATTGCACGTACAAGCTCTGTGGGCAAAACAATGGAACGAATTATTAATTCTCGGCTTGTATAGTACTTGTAAAACAACAATATAATATCTCCTTTCCAAGGTCGCTTCCGTTCTGGTCTTAGTACCAATCATCAGCTGGTTAGACTGGAAACATTAATCCGCGATGCATTTATCAAGAAGGAAGATTTAGTTGCAATCTTCTTTGATTGAGGAAAGGCATATGATACAACATGGAAGTACGGGATACTACATGACCTGCTAGATCTCAGACTGATAATCCACAGTTCGGGTGGGCTCTACCCTCTTAGATATGCACGAGTAATAGATGGGTGTGCTCCAGGTCAGTAGTTTATCTGTGACGCTATTAAAAATCAAAATCAAGTGTTTAGCTCTCGGTGTGGATTGCCCATTATACGTTGATGATTAGTATTGATCAAATAAATCCATACACTTAAAGACTGCAACAAAATATCAACAAGAACCAAAAGTAGGCTAGAACTAACGGTTTCAAATTTTCAAAATGGAAGACAGTATGCACTCATTTCTGTCAGTTGTGAATACATCATGATAACCCTAAACTCAAGCTGGACTGAACTCTTATTCCAGTTGTTGAGAAAACAAAGTGTTGGGGTATTATCTTTGACAGAGAACTGACTTTGTCCACACATGATGAATTTATAAGTTAAATGGTTGAAAGCTTTAGATCTACATACAGTAGTTGCGCACATTGATGGGTGTGCTGATACAAAAAAGTCATCCTCAATTTGTATATTACATTTATCCACTCCAAACTTGACCATGGATGCGTTGTTTATGGTTCACCTGGGAAGTCATATTTGAAAATGCTTGACATAATTCATCATCAGTGAATAAGACTCGCTCTGGGAGCATTGAAGACATCTAAATATGAAAGTCGTATCGCGAAAACGAATTAACCACCTTTATCACATCGCAGAGAAAGGCAATCCCCTCGTCAAGAAGACGGAGCTTTGTACCTCATACAATAAAGTATACTGTTGGTTACCAAGCCATATTGGTATGAGAGGTAATGAAGAAGAAGATCGTGCTTCTAAGATTGCACTATGCCAAGAACCATCTGATTTTAAATTACCGTTTACTGATTTTAAACCAAGTATTAAAATGTACCCACGCCAGAAGTGGCAGGCATCATGAAATGATGCAGTGATTAACAAACTTCACGCCATCAAACCATCCCTGGGAGAATGGATTCATTTCTACAGGACTATCCATACGGAGAAGGAAGTCATTGCAAGAATCAGAATTGGTCATACATACATAACCCACTCCTATATACTAACAGGTAAAGATATACCATAGTACGTTACTTGCAATGAACCATTCACTTGTTAAACACTTTATGATTCATGTTCCTACCTGAACCTACGCGTGATAAGTATTATAATGTACATGACATGAAGGAGCTGTTTGATACTATATATATCGCTTGTGTTTCTATTTCCTGAAGGAAATAAATCTATATTTTAAACTAAAACTTGTATGCCATTACCTAGAGCAACGTTAACTGATGTAAATACCGCTCCTTATTTCAACATCTTTTCATCTGTACTCATCAACATACACTATTTACATCTCCCATTGATAGGAAAGCTTTGTAATTTACTGTTACCTAGATCTTACCATTTTACTTTGAACTATTTGGTTTTCGATATTGCCAATCGATATTTTTAGTATTTTTAAACATGTATACCTACAACATATTGTATTTCGCTAAATAGCCTAAAATTGCTTGTACGCCGTTAAAAATCAATCAATCAATAAATCAACCACATCAGTACAACCTGTCAATAGGAAGCACCCAGAGTAAAAGGATATACTGGTTTTGTGCCTCTGAATATGAGTTCACCTCTCAAACTTGGTTGTCAAACAATGACCATGCACCTCATACCATCAGCACAAGTGTAGTAAACTGTATAATTGCAACCGTCTTGATATATATGTAAATGGTGTCACACTATACAACACTTTAGAGAGGTTCCTTGCTTTAAACGTCCATATTAAACTGACATAGACGGTGTAAAATATCTGATGATTATGCTTGTATTGTGAGCTAATTGACCTTTGAACCAGCCGTTGCTCTAAACTACCCCACCACTCAACTCGACGACTAAAATGTCACTAAATATGCGTTGACTAACGAATAACCTTTATAAACCAGTTACAAATTGACACATGCGACACGCAATGAAACAATAAGGTGACTGTATCACAAGGTCTAAAAGTAGCGCGTGAAACAATTAGCTTTTTACTATTATACTAACCGTCATCCGCATAAAGACTTTACAAACGTTGCCTGTTTCAAACTTCCTTTTACAAGGATATATAGGCAGTTATTGATAAGGTGACTATCATAAGATCTAACGGAGTGCGTAAAATCAATGAACTTGATCCTATTATACTAAAAGTCTTCCGCATGAAGAATTCATAACCAGTAAATCGTACCGACATATTCATACGGTTAGCGAAAAGATTGCAACAGCACATGCTTAAGGGAGTTCTTACCTTGATTCGTTGAACAGTCCTGCTAGAGTTTACATCCAGTGACTTTATAGTTTGAAATATGTAACTAGAAACGGGATTTCAACTAAATGCTGACCAAAAAAGAGGGATTCTGCTTGAGGTATACATAAAGACGAGTAGGAGCATTATAAAAGGTACCAATCGCATTTTCCTTTTATGATAAAGATGAATACATTTGTTTATCAAGTACACGGAAGTCATAATATTTGTACAGCGTTTCTTTATATGGTCTAATATATTGGTTTTTAATTCCTCTTCCTACTATCCCTTTCCATCGCAGTTAATGAATCAAACAGTATAGATAACTAAAATATTTTATATTTGTGTTCACGGTGTGAATCCTAGCTCGATTGGACATCCCAAAGATCTAATATATCATAGAATCTACATTACACTGTATCCAAATCCTCCGCGCAAAGTGTATGGATGCCCTCATCGAATATATTCAGAACCTTAAATTGGAATTAAAGTTCTGTCTGCTCTACTTTGATCCATGCTTAATTATTTGGCTTCATAATAGGAATTAAACTTACGTGAGACATTCTTTTGTAATATGATCAAGCAGCAAGATGCAAGTTTTCGGCGTTAGTTAGCACGGACTAGGTCGTGGCGACAAATTAGGTGTGACTTAAAAAATCTGATGATTACGCTTGTATTGTGAGCTAATTGACCTTTAACCTTTAAACCAGCCGTTGCTCTAAACTACCCCATTCAACTCGACGACTAAAATGTCGATAAATATGCGTTTACTAACGAATAATCTTGATAAAACAGTTACAAATCTACACATGCGACACGTAATGAAACAAGGAAGAAACTGTTGTATAAATACATATTTGGCATTTGTTTCCGTGGTCAATATACTAATTTTAAATTATAGCATTATATGCTTATTAATGAAAAACATTACAGTACCCTATAAATCTGTCGTTTTGTATGATCAACACCTGCAAAACATTACATAGAAGCAATTATTTACACATTTTTAAAAGACGTGCTAAAATTGCATTAAGCATCCCAAATAGAATCAAAGAAACAAACGTAATTTAAACCAGTATATTACCGAGTATGGCATTTCCATGGTACAACAATCATTTTCCATCTAGAATATGTACTCTAAATAGTTCATTTCAATCAGTACGTCTGTAATTTTCCACTTCGAATATGTACAATAGATACTGCATATCTATCAGCACGTCTGTCCTTTTCTCACCTGGAATATTTATCCTAAATGCAGCACTTCCAGCGGCACATCTGCCATTTTTCACCTGGAATATCTATTATAAATACAGCATTTCCAGCAGCACATCTGTCTTTTCTCACCTGGAATGTGTACTCTAGATACGGCATTTCCATCAGCACGTCTGTCATTTTCCACCTATAATATGTATCCTAAACACAGCATTTCCATCACCACGTGAGTAATTTTGCACCTGGAGTATTTGTGCTACATACATACACACACACATATATATATATATATATATATATATATATATATATATATATATATATATATATATATATATATATATATATATATATATATATATATATATATATGTATATATATATATTGTTTTGCCATTATTCTCTGATGAATATATGTTAGTATATGTCTTTCTTTCCAGTTGATGTTAATTATTAAATGAGTAGACAAATACGTATGCTAAATTAATCGTTATAAAGATATAGGAAAGACGTTTGACTATACAGTAGTAGTCGCAGCAAGGTAAGCAGTCTAAAGCGTATTACTTAATGCTCGTTAAAGTTTAATATATGTCTGAATTTAATGCAGAACGAAAACAGATACTTTGAATACTCTCGTTACGGCTATATACGATCAATCAATGGAATGTATCCCACATAATAGTATGTGTATTCGAGGATAATCTTATCTGTGATTTTGTGCAAACAAGGGTCATACTATGTTAAACAAGCTTAAACCGGTTGATGCGGATTATGATTGCTGCCGTGCTGGATGGTTACTTATTATGTATCACCCGGTGCGCTACAAAATACATTGATTAAATGAGAATCTAACAGCTTTGACTAAACAATGCCTCAGACAGTACATTGCTATCGCTTTATCTTGGATGGTTCACTGTATGAAAAATTACCTTTTGCCATAACAGTACTAACTCTGCGTAAAATATGTGTAAGAATGTGCACTTTCCGAACAGTTTATTTTTTCATCTCTTTTCTGTCCTACGTATGTGTAAGTTTACTTCAGTATTTTTACATCAGTAAAAATAATTGAGTTAGCCATAACAGCATCGTATTTATTCTTGTATGAAACTGTATGTGGTTGATGTGGTTGTGCTTCGTGGAATAATTGATTGTTACTCTGTTCAATTTTTGTGTTTTCTGTCGTTATAACTAAATTGATTTTATGTAGATATACATTTAGTTATAATAATATTAATGTTGCAGGATTCATTCGTGAACTGTACGTACTAATAATTCAGATACTCGCCGTCTGCATCATTGAAGCTCACACCAAGATAATTTAACAAGCTCGAGCATTATAATTTGTTCCATGCAATAAAACTAATAGCATGTACCATTGGTCAAAACTATACGGTCTTGAGAGATTCTCCCATGAAGGACGGTACAATGTCTATCGACCATGTCCTATAACTAATATAATCAAACATGACAGAGAGTTATAATACGTATTAATCTGTAATCGAATAATTGCTGCGAGTAAAAGCACACATATTCTAACTCCTATACACCAGGCCTCTAAATCACATGGTCTCGCGATCGCCCCACCCCCTCTCCCCCCCAAAAAAAACCCCAAACAAAAACAAAACAACAATTGAATGAAATTGAAGGTAATTGCATGAAGTACACATATACTCACATGATAATCGAGTGAAATAAAAAAATAAACTATGTTCAGAAACGCACTGGATTTAATTTCAGAAATTCCAGGTTGGCTCATCATACAAAAATAATGTTTAAATCTGCGTAACATAAATAGTGCAGGGAAAACGCGGGGTAGGGAAAGGGTTCCAGTGGTCGAGTAGTCCAAGGCACTCGGCTTTACTGATAAATTGCATCCCACCTCTATTTGCTAGGGTTCTGTCATTATTTATTTCCGCACAATTGCTAGCCAATTATACGAGCGTTAAAACCACAACTCCAAACCATGATAAACAGGAAAACGTAGATATTTCTTGATCGAACATGAATAGTCTGTATATGTGATTATATTGAGGAAATGTGTGTATAGGAGCAACAATATAATCATAACGTTATAATTTATTCCAGTGACAATAAGGTCCGAACTTCGAATACAAATCGGTATGGGTTGTAGGACTGCATAATTCACAGCTGGCTATATTTCGTATAAGTTTAGTTAAATTACATTTTACCAGCATTGTATGCAATAATGATATCGGCGTGATGCTTGGTGATTATGGTCAATGTGCCTAAACACGCATTATTGTTTTTACATAATTTACATTTAATATCGAATATCACTGAATGGCAGTAAATCTATCTATCTATCTATCTATCTATCTATCTATCTATCTATCTATCTATCTATCTATCTATCTATCTATCTATCTATCTATCTATCTATCTATCTATCTCCGTTTCTTTTCAAGTTTATCAGTGAAGTGTAAGAAGTAGTAAACTTTCACTTTTGTTGTGGGAAACAAAGGCATTTTTAATGTGCAGCTAACATTATTGATTACCCAAATTTGCGCAACAAGAAATCAACCTCGAGAGAAAGAGGGTTTGATCTTTTGGGTAATTGCATCACAAAATCCAAATATTTATCATATTTAATGCTGATTTGCTCATTAAATCTGTGTCACTTTGCAATCCGCTGTGGGATATATGTAGTCATGCTAACGGTGTTTTACAAACAGTATCCTGGATGATGTTAAACAATGAACAGATATACTTCTTATTTCAATTAATATTACCAAAAACTTCGACCATTCAACATCCGATTGTTTCAAGACATATTTTCAGTAAAGGTCCAGAAACAACTTATCAACTGAATTGATTTAGACCTAAAACTAAATTCTTAATCTTAATCTTATAATATAGAAAGGTATCAACAACGATCGTTAAAATGTAAAACATAACAGTCAAACCAGATCTTGATATCATCCGATGGACATTGAGTCACGTCTGTCAATCGTAACCACCGATGTTAAATAGGCATATACCGCATAGGAAAGGTACGTACGCATCTTCGATCGCTGAAAGGACTTAAATGTCTATCTGTTATTTAACAACCTTCTCTAAAATATTTAAAACTGTTAATTGTATCTGTATTATTTGTTGTTACAACCTCCGAAATCCTGTGAATGGATATGACTGTCGTATAAAAAATAAAAATATGTGCGCCTTTATTAGGTAATGTAATTAAACTACGATAGTAGTCAAACCAGGAATTAAGAAAGGAGAGACTGTGGCAACTGCGTGGATGATTCCATCCCACCATTATGTATACTGTGTGTTCTTAATTAATGTTGCACTAAATCCAACATTCAAGATCTAGTTAATTATTAATTTACTAATTCACAGCGAGTGTAACTCAAAAAGTCCGGACTAGTGTTGGATTTAACAGCGACATTGTGAACCAATTTGTGAATGAGTTGCTTATTTCAGGGTAATTAAATGATGTATCAATTTAGCATTATACTAGTGCAAATACAAAATGTTTACCATTGATTCCACGAAATTATGCACACCGTGTGAAAATTTGGTACAAGAAAATGACATCGTCTCTAATTCAAAAGTCCAGAATTATTCTGTATTTAGCATGAATTCCAACACTGAATGTGATGAAGGGCCAATGGTCTTGAAATCAAGCTCAACTAGGATATATTTTACATTCATTTGTAAAATGAATCAGCTCCTCCAGGGTTTCTAATCATTGAAGATCCAACTAATCCAGTCTATATGCGATGTCATAATGATTCTTTAACGAGTATTAATTTTAACTCACTGACCAGTCCAATAATCTGATTGATTTACGTGGTGAGGTTGTACAAATTAGTCTGTTTTTGAAATCCTAAAGATATTTACATTAACAATTCGTCTCCAAAACGCAATCATCGTCGGGTCTGTCTAGAGTCTCAATAGCGTGACAAACCGAAACCATTTATATTTTTTGTCTGCCTGAATTGCTTTCGACTCCCTTGAAATAGTTTCGGTTTTCTTGAAATAGTTTCGGTCTGTCCACCCTCTCTGCTGCTAGTGTTGATTTCATCAGTGGGTGGAGAATGTTTTTCAAGCAATGAATGCGAGTTGAAATTGTATCACGTTCACAATACTTTGATGCACTTTTCATCATGAATGTGCGTACTAAATCCATGAAACAGGTTCAAATTCTGCTAACGGTTGTCGCAGAAATTCAGTATCGCTACTGTAAGGTGCCGACGAGTCAATTTAACTTGTGTTGGCAAGCATATCTCTAATGATTTGTACGTTGCCACGGAAAAAAGCTTCAACAGGTCCGGAATGTCAACTGGTGAGAAAGTAGTTGAAACTGGTGTTCATTTGTTTCTTCACATTAGATTGTTAGTTATCTCGAAGAGCTCTTTGCAGCTGAAATTTTCCATAATCTTAGTACTGTAGTGGGATAATTTGGCTAAATGGACTATGTTTGTTACGCTCTACTTATCAGCTTTCTTGATTTGCTTATGAAATAGTGAGTGAGTCTGGTGGAAAGCCAAAGCTTTACAGCTTTACGGCGGTCTCGTTTAGCAGCACGAAGCTGGTCCCGAACACTGCTTTAGCACGGTGAACACTTTTGAATTGATACTATGTACTTGGTGAGTGGAGTATGTTTTTCAAGCAATGAATGCGAGTAGTTATCGAGTTGTTCCGATGTAGGAAGTAAACAATTTGTTAGGCTTGCTTGGATGACATGACTTATTTTGGTTAGTAGTATGTAAGAAGCCGGGTTCTGGCCCACTTTAATGTATTTCCTATGGAAGACAATTTGTCCTTTTGCCTTTCTGACACTTTCGTTTTTAGACAAAAACCTGAAAAAGGGGGGTACCAAAAAAGCCTCAAAATGGTAAAATAACGCTTCTATCACAGAATAATTGAAAATAAAAATCATCATGGAACCCTCCATTTAGCAAACTGAGACTAAAAAAAAGTAAAATGTCTCAAAGAAGCTTCTTTTCACTGAAAGGAACCTTCGCTACTGGACCACTCTAATTTTTATTTTTAGTCTCAGATTGACAAATGGAGACTTCTATAAAAAACTCAAAAGGGGTACCAGAAAAGACTTCCATTCACTGAATTAAGGCTTCTATTGAAAAATAATTTAAGTCTCAGATTGACAAAATAACGCTTCTACACCCCTGGACCACTCTAATTTTTATTTTAAGTGTCAGATTGACAAATGGAGACTTTTAAAAAATTTACTAAGGGGGTACCATTTTAGTGTTAGATTGATAAAATAAGGCTTCTATCGCTGGCTCAACTTTTAGTCCCAGTGCTAATTTTCTACCTCTTGGTCTATACCCAGAAATGAATTCTTCTATCGTAGGAGGATTTTCAACTAAAATATGATGCTTATTTTTTCTGTTTTTGTAATACGTCAAAATAGCTCGATATGATTTCCCTCCACATTTATCACATAAATGAATTTTTCCTCTAACACCAACACCACAACCAACACAAGGATTAGTACCAGCGCGGGAACTATTTCGTAGCAAATATGCATGAACCCCACAGTGTTTTCCATAGCATGATTTTCCACATCGATTATTAGAGTTTTTCAACAACCATTGGCATGAACTCAATTTGTACATGCTTCTATATTATACTTAACTATTTCTTTAATTCATATTTAACAATGTGATAATTTTGCATATAGTTTATATCTTGCTTCAAACCTATACTAAAAGTGAATTAGAGATATGATAGACATATAGAAATGATGGACCTGAAAACGATCCAGACATCAAAAAAGCCTCGCCATATAGTTGCGAGGGAACTTGTGAATGAATACTATGAACTCACCAAAACAAAACCCGATTGGCCTAGAACTAATCAGCAATTAGCAGAATTAACCGATAGAATTACAATTTTGCGACAAAAAAAGAAAGTCAACAAGGAAATTCTTCAAGGAGGATATATCATCGATGAAGCTTTTTCTGGTGCTGATAAATATATTAAATTCATCCCAAGAGGAAAGCACTATAATCATTTTGTGGTGGGTGATCTGATTAGAATCTTCAACAGCGTGGTCCCGGTAGTGTTACTTGAACGGCCTCTACTGAAAGTAAATGTCACTTATAATCTTGATATGTACTTGGCATCCGATCCTGATGTGATCCACACAGTCCCATTACGAGCAGAACCACAAATTATTTTACGGTCTACTAACCTTGAGAATGCAGCAAAAGATTTCTTTGCAGTGCTATCAAGACAGTACGAAGTGTTCACATCACTGAAAACCGGATTAGTATTCAAGAAAATCAATTATATCCAGCTAAGTGTCCATGATTTTAAACCCACCACTGGAGCATCTTATAAGCCGTTACCTAAAAGCATCCAAGCAACGAAATCTTGCATTAATGTGAAAAATGATGATAACAAGTGTTTGTTGTGGGCGTTATTATCAGCAGTATTTCCAGCACAACATCATGTAGATAGAGTTAACAACTATAAGCCTCATCAGTGCCGAATCAATATGACTGGAATCGATTATCCAGCACCAGTGAAACAAATACCGAAAATAGAAAAACAGAACCCAACACTGTTCCGATCTGGAATTAATGTGTTCTCACTGGATAATAAATTACGAGTGTTTCCGTATCTGATTTCTCCAGCCAGTAAACACATCACAGATGGTTCTACAGTGAATTTATTATGGTATGATGAACACTATGTTTGGATAAAAGATCTAAGCCGATTAATGAGTTCAAAAATGTCGGGGTACAATCAGAAAATGTATTTTTGTTACAGTTGTCTCTGTGGGTTTACAACACAGGAAAAACTAACTGAGCACAACAAGTATTGTTTTGAAGTAAAAGCAGTAACCACACCAGAAGCTCCAAATAATTTATGTTACTTTAAAAAAATATGAGAGAACTAAAAAACTGCCTTTCATTTTCGTAGGAGACTTTGAATCCTTTAGTGTGCCAGTTGATGCTAAATGTGGCTGTGAAAAAACAGTCTGTGAATGCCAATTTAAAACGCTATCTACTCACAAACATGTTCCAGCGAGTTATCAGATCAATACAATCTGTATCAACGATAAATACTCAAAACTATCGCCGATTTATCGATTGGAAAAGGATTCTGATTTACCAGCAGAAGTTCACATGCTGAAATATCTGTTTGAACAACAACGAAACATTGAAGCGTTATTGCCGTTACACGATGATAGATTTACCAGATTGGATTCTTTTGTCATGGGAAACCAATGCTTCAGGTGTATGAAAGAATTTACTGCTAATAATCCAAAAGTTCCCTTCTACGATATTACTACAGGCGAATACATCGGAACCGTCCATCAGCGTTGCAGATCTTTTCAAGAATTCTATCCTGTCGTTTTTCACAATTTACGGGGATATGATGGTCATTTTATCATTAACGCGTTAGCACATCCCGAAATATTGAAATATTGCAATGACAATCATATATCATTGAAATGTATTCCCAATAACACAGAACGATTGATGTCCATTACGGTTGGAAAATTGCGATTCATAGACAGCTATCAATTCATGAACACCTCGCTGGAACAATTAGCAAAGAATTGTACTAGCTATCCGATTACTGAAAAGCATTTTAAACGGGAAATGCTAGAATACATCACCGTGAAGGGAATATTTCCGTATGAATACTTCAACAGCATAAAACGGTTTTCAGAAACATCTCTGCCATCCATTGATAAATTCTATTCTTCGTTGACGGATAAAGATATCACTGACCAAGAATACCAACGGGCACTAACCACGTGGGATGTTTTCAAGTGTAAAAATTTCGGTGATTATCATGATATTTATCTGACTGTGGACGTGTTATTGCTGTCGGATATTTTTGAGGGTTTCAGGGTAATGTCGATGAGCAATTATGGATTGGACCCAGCCCATTATTACTCAGCACCAGGACTATCATGGGATGCATTATTGAAATCAACAAAAATGCGATTAGAATTACTCACTGATGTGGACATGTATTTGTTTATCGAAAAAGCAATTCGAGGGGGAATTAGTGTGATTACAAAGAAACATTCCATTGCAAATAATAAATACCTCAAACAACATGATATAAATCAACCTAACCGGTATATTGGTTATTGGGACATGAATAATCTCTATGGTGATGGTATGTCGATGTTGATGCCCTATGGAGGTTTCAAATGGGTTTCTGTAGAAGATTTTCTATCTGCTGCATCCAATTGGAAACCCAATGACGAAGTCATCGACGATGATTTTAGCGACATAGTATTTCACAATGATGACCAAATAGGTTATTACGTTGAATGTGATGTAGACTATCCTGAACACCTTCATGATGCGCACAATGATTATCCCTTTCTTTTTGAAAAAATGATAGTCACCGATGAAATGTTATCCCCGGAACAATTAGCATTGAGAACCACGAAATATACCCCAATAGCGAAATTAGTACCCAATCTATATAATAAACGCAATTATGTTTGTCATATAGCAGTGCTAAAACAGGCTATTGAAGCAGGATTGATACTTAGAAAAGTGCATAAAGTGCTGCAGTTTAATCACTCCACATGGATGAAATCTTATATTGATCTTAATACAACCCGAAGAAAGGAAGCAAAGAATGAGTTTGAAAGAGACTTTTTTAAACTAATGATCAATTCTGTATTCGGTAAGACTATGGAAAATATCAGAAAACGGGTTAACATCGAAATTGTAAACAATAAAGCACGACGGGACAAACTAGTACGGGGAAATCGCTTTGCTGATATTAAAAAAATAACGGATCATTTCTCATTAATCACTTTGAAGCAATCTCGGCTACATCTCAATAAACCCGTCTATGTCGTCGCTGCAGTGCTAGAAATGTCGAAATTTATGATGTATCAATTTCATTACGGTTTTGTTAAGCAGAAATGGTCTGATGCTAGATTGTTATTAACGGACACTGATTCATTGGTTTATGAAATCCTTAGCGATGATATCTATCAGGAGATTTACCAGCATCGTGAATTATTCGATTTATCCAATATAGATGTTAACGGGGCTATGGGAAGATTTCATGATAGCACTAACAAAAAAGTGATTGGGAAAATGAAAGATGAATTCGAATTTCTCCCAGTCAAAGAATTTGTAGGACTTCGGTCAAAAATGTATTCTGTGTTAACTGGAAACGCTAGCGTTGAAACTCAAAGAGTTTCCATCAATAAAGCAAAAGGGATTAATAACAATTATGTGAAGAACAAATTGAAATTCAATGATTATTTGACAGCATTAAAAAGACCACCAGGAGAACACTTACCGACAGTAACCACATATGGTTTTAGATCCTATTATCATACAGTTTTCACGGATAGAATAACTAAATCAGGATTATGTAATTTTGATGATAAGCGATATTGCCGTGATGGTATTAACACATTTGCACATGGTCATTACTCTATTGGGAGCATACAATGAATCAGAAGTAGATTTTTTTTTTTTTTTTTTATCATCAGTGGTCAGTAAAATTGTAATGGGTTTCTATCTGCAACCCGTTGTGGGAAAAATTGTTTCGGTGATCATTAGGTCCAAGACCCTGTTTGGTTTGTCAACGGATGTGGAAAACACTATAGATCATTACAATAGACCGTTTACCAATTGTGTATACAATTTATAATTATAATGATAACACCAGATGAAGTAATTGATGCGTTGCAATCATATCATCAAATTCACCCCGACAACAACAGTAAGCTAAAATATTATTCTCATGATGTTAGAATTACAGAAAAAATGAAGCACGACAAGGTTGTCTACGGGATTGTAAAATCTAACAGAAATCAACAAGCTAGGCAACGGTTACAACTAAAAAGTTTTATCAAAAGATTACAAAATGGACTCTCTGATGAAGAATTAAATGCAGAAATGGAACGATTAGGTCTTTCCGTTTAGTTTTCTTCGGGTCTGTTCATGTAGTTCTTCATATTTCTGTGTTGCTAATCTGTTTTCATTGATGGCTCTGGTGACTCTGTCATTGATGGCAGAGCCATTGCCATTAGGTTCTTCTGTTTGCTTTTTTGGATAAAGAATTTCATCAACTTCATTTAAAAACTCACGGTCCTGGTCAGGAATATGTTGCTTCCATGAATCATCGTCAATGACTCTGTCATCACGTGATCTACGTTTTCGTTTGCCACTGCCATCACGTGATTTTCGTTTGTCATCATTGTCACTGGTGATTTTGTCACTAATGGTTTTACCATCAATGGCTATGCCATTATTAGCGACCTTTTCCACAGGTAGCCTTGAATACACTTCATTGATTTCCACGGCAATAGAATTATACTCTGATAATAAAGAATTGTATTTACGAGTCAGTGATGAGTATTCTTCAGTGATAGATTTTAATTCACATCGCACATCATTGAGTTCAGCCCTTATCCGTTCACGGTCTTGAATTACTTCATTACGACGTTGTATTGTATGATCTAACCGATATTGTAGATCATTGTCTGTTATTTTCTGGTGCTGAATATTTAATAGTTTCCCCTGCAATGATTTGTTTTCATTAGTCAGATTAGATACTTGCTGTTGTAGGCGCCGAATTGTTTCTTTATCCATAATGCTATCACTAACAGCATCCACATCTTGTTTTTTACCATCTAGAAAATCTGTTATTTCATTTTCAAGTTCAGTATCAATAATTCTCTCCATGGGAATATTTCCATCATCAGATTTCCAGATCTTATAAATACGCTAGTAACTGATTTTATACTTCTCAGCGATTTCAGATAACGGGATTATGTTTTTGGAGGCTTTTATAGCGGATATATCATCATGGGTTAGTGTTCTGCGAAGGGGCATTATATAATGAATGATATTTTTCAACTACAATGATAATGATAATGATAATGATAATGATAATAGCAACAAGACTGAATTGATCAAAAAAAGAATGAAGGAAGTGTCAGTATTATTTATTTTTTATACAATTATGTCACTAGTGTTGAGGTTGGAAACGGCACTTTTTCATATAATAATAAAATGTAATGTGCCGTTTCTCCATTATGATTTTTGTATAATTTCTCTGGGACAGACTATTATACGCGTGTGTGTATCGGTTGCGGAAAAGGAGTCCGGGAAAAATATCAGTTGTGTATAGCATGTGGATCCCCACATAGAATACCTCAAACGAAAAAATAGACCAATACCGACCCCAGAAGAGTTTTTAAAGATTCACCGTGAAAAACAGATAACTGCCGCGCTGATAAAGTCAGAAAAAAATAAAAAAGAGTCGAGCGACTAAAATCACTTCCACGGTGATCTTAAATCACATTACGACGCTATAATAGATTTGAATTATTTTAATATCACAAAAATGACTCTAACACTGATAATTGCGTTGTCGTTGTTCGGAGTTGTATACTCTGGGCTGCGTTTGCCAGGAACTCCTCATGATTATGGAATCCGGATCCAAGAACAAAAACTACAAGAGGAGAAACTACGGGAACTACGACTACAACAGGAACAGGAATCGTTCCTCTAGTTGTTGTCGTTGTGTCTGTAGTTGTTCCTGTAATCGTTCCTCTAGTTGCTGTAGTTGTTCTCTCTCTTCTTGTCGCTGTTCCTGTTGTAGTCGTAGTTCCCGTAGTTTTTCCTCTTGTAGTTTTTGTTCTTGGATCCGGATTCCATAATCATGAGGAGTTCCTGGCAAACGCAGCCCAGAGTATACAACTCCGAACAACGACAACGCAATTATCAGTGTTAGAGTCATTTTTGTGATATTAAAATAATTCAAATTTATTATAGCGTCGTAATGTGATTTAAGATCACCGTGGAAGTGATTTTAGTCGCTCGACTCTTTTTTATTTTTTTCTGACTTTATCAGCGCGGCAGTTATCTGTTTTTCACGGTGAGTCTTTAAAAACTCTTCTGGGGTCGGTATTGGTCTATTTTTTCGTTTGAGGTATTCTATGTGGGGATCCACATGCTATACACAACTGATATTTTTCCCGGACTCCTTTTCCGCAACCGATACACACACGCGTATAATAGTCTGTCCCAGAGAAATTATACAAAAATCATAATGGAGAAACGGCACATTACATTTTATTATTATATGAAAAAGTGCCGTTTCCAACCTCAACACTAGTGACATAATTGTATAAAAAATAAATAATACTGACACTTCCTTCATTCTTTTTTTGATCAATTCAGTCTTGTTGCTATTATCATTATCATTATCATTATCATTATCATTATCATTGTTGTTGAAAAATATCATTCATTATATAATGCCCCTTCGCAGAACACTAACCCATGATGATATATCCGCTATAAAAGCCTCCAAAAACATAATCCCGTTATCTGAAATCGCTGAGAAGTATAAAATCAGTTACCAGCGTATTTATAAGATCTGGAAATCTGATGATGGAAATATTCCCATGGAGAGAATTATTGATACTGAACTTGAAAATGAAATAACAGATTTTCTAGATGGTATAAAACAAGATGTGGATGCTGTTAGTGATAGCATTATGGATAAAGAAACAATTCGGCGCCTACAACAGCAAGTATCTAATCTGACTAATGAAAACAAATCATTGCAGGGGAAACTATTAAATATTCAGCACCAGAAAATAACAGACAATGATCTACAATATCGGTTAGATCATACAATACAACGTCGTAATGAAGTAATTCAAGACCGTGAACGGATAAGGGCTGAACTCAATGATGTGCGATGTGAATTAAAATCTATCACTGAAGAATACTCATCACTGACTCGTAAATACAATTCTTTATTATCAGAGTATAATTCTATTGCCGTGGAAATCAATGAAGTGTATTCAAGGCTACCTGTGGAAAAGGTCGCTAATAATGGCATAGCCATTGATGGTAAAACCATTAGTGACAAAATCACCAGTGACAATGATGACAAACGAAAATCACGTGATGGCAGTGGCAAACGAAAACGTAGATCACGTGATGACAGAGTCATTGACGATGATTCATGGAAGCAACATATTCCTGACCAGGACCGTGAGTTTTTAAATGAAGTTGATGAAATTCTTTATCCAAAAAGCAAACAGAAGAACCTAATGGCGATGGCTCTGCCATCAATGACAGAGTCACCAGAGCCATCAATGAAAACAGATTAGCAACACAGAAATATGAAGAACTACATGAACAGACCCGAAGAAAACTAAACAGAAAGACCTAATCGTTCCATTTCTGCATTTAATTCTTCATCAGAGAGTCCATTTTGTAATCTTTTGATAAAACTTTTTAGTTGTAACCGTTGCCTAGCTTGTTGATTTCTGTTAGATTTTACAATCCCGTAGACAACCTTGTCGTGTTTCATTTTTTCTGTAATTCTAACATCATGAGAATAATATTTTAGCTTACTGTTGTTGTCGGGGTGAATTTGATGATATGATTGCAACGCATCAATTACTTCATCTGGTGTTATCATTATAATTATAAATTGTATACACAATTGGTAAACGGTCTATTGTAATGATCTATAGTGTTTTCCACATCCGTTGACAAACCAAACAGGGTCTTGGACCTAATGATCACCGAAACAATTTTTCCCACAACGGGTTGCAGATAGAAACCCATTACAATTTTACTGACCACTGATGATAAAAAAAAAAAAAATAAATCTACTTCTGATTCATTGTATGCTCCCAATAGAGTAATGACCATGTGCAAATGTGTTAATACCATCACGGCAATATCGCTTATCATCAAAATTACATAATCCTGATTTAGTTATTCTATCCGTGAAAACTGTATGATAATAGGATCTAAAACCATATGTGGTTACTGTCGGTAAGTGTTCTCCTGGTGGTCTTTTTAATGCTGTCAAATAATCATTGAATTTCAATTTGTTCTTCACATAATTGTTATTAATCCCTTTTGCTTTATTGATGGAAACTCTTTGAGTTTCAACGCTAGCGTTTCCAGTTAACACAGAATACATTTTTGACCGAAGTCCTACAAATTCTTTGACGGGGAGAAATTCGAATTCATCTTTCATTTTCCCAATCACTTTTTTGTTAGTGCTATCATGAAATCTTCCCATAGCCCCGTTAACATCTATATTGGATAAATCGAATAATTCACGATGCTGGTAAATCTCCTGATAGATATCATCGCTAAGGATTTCATAAACCAATGAATCAGTGTCCGTTAATAACAATCTAGCATCAGACCATTTCTGCTTAACAAAACCGTAATGAAATTGATACATCATAAATTTCGACATTTCTAGCACATTCAGCGACGACATAGACGGGTTTATTGAGATGTAGCCGAGATTGCTTCAAAGTGATTAATGAGAAATGATCCGTTATTTTTTTAATATCAGCAAAGCGATTTCCCCGTACTAGTTTGTCCCGTCGTGCTTTATTGTTTACAATTTCGATGTTAACCCGTTTTCTGATATTTTCCATAGTCTTACCGAATACAGAATTGATCATTAGTTTAAAAAAGTCTCTTTCAAACTCATTCTTTGCTTCCTTTCTTCGGGTTGTATTAAGATCAATATAAGATTTCATCCATGTGGAGTGATTAAACTGCAGCACTTTATGCACTTTTCTAAGTATCAATCCTGCTTCAATAGCCTGTTTTAGCACTGCTATATGACAAACATAATTGCGTTTATTATATAGATTGGGTACTAATTTCGCTATTGGGGTATATTTCGTGGTTCTCAATGCTAATTGTTCCGGGGATAACATTTCATCGGTGACTATCATTTTTTCAACAAGAAAGGGATAATCATTGTGCGCATCATGAAGGTGTTCAGGATAGTCTACATCACATTCAACGTAATAACCTATTTGGTCATCATTGTGAAATACTATGTCGCTAAAATCATCGTCGATGACTTCGTCATTGGGTTTCCAATTGGATGCAGCAGATAGAAAATCTTCTACAGAAACCCATTTGAAACCTCCATAGGGCATCAACATCGACATACCACCACCATAGAGATTATTCATGTCCCAATAACCAATATACCGGTTAGGTTGATTTATATCATGTTGTTATTTGCAATGGAATGTTTCTTTGTAATCACACTAATTCCCCCTCGAATTGCTTTTTCGATAAACAAATACATGTCCACATCAGTGAGTAATTCTAATCGCATTTTTGTTGATTTCAATAATGCATCCCATGATAGTCCTGGTGCTGAGTAATAATGGGCTGGGTCCAATCCATAATTGCTCATCGACATTACCCTGAAACCCTCAAAAATATCCGAGAGCAATAACACGTCCACAGTCAGATAAATATCATGATAATCACCGAAATTTTTACACTTGAAAACATCCCACGTGGTTAGTGCCCGTTGGTATTCTTGGTCAGTGATATCTTTATCCGTCAACGAAGAATAGAATTTATCAATGGATGGCAGAGATGTTTCTGAAAACCGTTTTATGCTGTTGAAGTATTCATACGGCAATATTCCCTTCACGGTGATGTATTCTAGCATTTCCCGTTTAAAATGTTTTTCAGTAATCGGATAGCTAGTACAATTCTTTGCTAATTGTTCCAGCGAGGTGTTCATGAATTGATAGCTGTCTATGAATCGCAATTTTCCAACCGTAATGGACATCAATCGTTCTGTGTTATTGGGAATACATTTCAATGATATATGATTGTCATTGCAATATTTCAATATTTCGGGATGTGCTAACGCGTTAATGATAAAATGACCATCATATCCCCGTAAATTGTGAAAAACGACAGGATAGAATTCTTGAAAAGATCTGCAACGCTGATGGACGGTTCCGATGTATTCGCCTGTAGTAATATCGTAGAAGGGAACTTTTGGATTATTAAAAGTAAATTCTTTCATACACCTGAAGCATTGGTTTCCCATGACAGAAGAATCCAATCTGGTAAATCTATCATCGTGTAACGGCAATAACGCTTCAATGTTTCGTTGTTGTTCAAACAGATATTTCAGCATGTGAACTTCTGCTGGTAAATCAGAATCCTTTTCCAATCGATAAATCGGCGATAGTTTTGAGTATTTATCGTTGATACAGATTGTATTGATCTGATAACTCGCTGGAACATGTTTGTGAGTAGATAGCGTTTTAAATTGGCATTCACAGACTGTTTTTTCACAGCCACATTTAGCATCAACTGGCACACTAAAGGATTCAAAGTCTCCTACGAAAATGAAAGGCAGTTTTTTAGTTCTCTCATATTTTTTAAAGTAACATAAATTATTTGGAGCTTCTGGTGTGGTTACTGCTTTTACTTCAAAACAATACTTGTTGTGCTCAGTTAGTTTTTCCTGTGTTGTAAACCCACAGAGACAACTGTAACAAAAATACATTTTCTGATTGTACCCCGACATTTTTGAACTCATTAATCGGCTTAGATCTTTTATCCAAACATAGTGTTCATCATACCATAATAAATTCACTGTAGAACCATCTGTGATGTGTTTACTGGCTGGAGAAATCAGATACGGAAACACTCGTAATTTATTATCCAGTGAGAACACATTAATTCCAGATCGGAACAGTGTTGGGTTCTGTTTTTCTATTTTCGGTATTTGTTTCACTGGTGCTGGATAATCGATTCCAGTCATATTGATTCGGCACTGATGAGGCTTATAGTTGTTAACTCTATCTACATGATGTTGTGCTGGAAATACTGCTGATAATAACGCCCACAACAAACACTTGTTATCATCATTTTTCACATTAATGCAAGATTTCGTTGCTTGGATGCTTTTAGGTAACGGCTTATAAGATGCTCCAGTGGTGGGTTTAAAATCATGGACACTTAGCTGGATATAATTGATTTTCTTGAATACTAATCCGGTTTTCAGTGATGTGAACACTTCGTTCTGTCTTGATAGCACTGCAAAGAAATCTTTTGCTGCATTCTCAGGTTAGTAGACCGTAAAATAATTTGTGGTTCTGCTCGTAATGGGACTGTGTGGATCACATCAGGATCGGATGCCAAGTACATATCAAGATTATAAGTGACATTTACTTTCAGTAGAGGCCGTTCAAGTAACACTACCGGGACCACGCTGTTGAAGATTCTAATCAGATCACCCACCACAAAATGATTATAGTGCTTTCCTCTTGGGATGAATTTAATATATTTATCAGCACCAGAAAAAGCTTCATCGATGATATATCCTCCTTGAAGAATTTCCTTGTTGACTTTCTTTTTTTGTCGCAAAATTGTAATTCTATCGGTTAATTCTGCTAATTGCTGATTAGTTCTAGGCCAATCGGGTTTTGTTTTGGTGAGTTCATAGTATTCATTCACAAGTTCCCTCGCAACTATATGGCGAGGCTTTTTTGATGTCTGGATCGTTTTCAGGTCCATCATTTCTATAAGTCTATCATATCTCTAATTCACTTTTTAGTATAGGTTTGAAGCAAGATATAAACTATATGCAAAATTATCACATTGTTAAATATGAATTAAAGAAATAGTTAAGTATAATATAGAAGCATGTACAAATTGAGTTCATGCCAATGGTTGTTGAAAAACTCTAATAATCGATGTGGAAAATCATGCTATGGAGAACACTGTGTGGTTCATGCATATTTGCTACGAAATAGTTCCCGCGCTGGTACTAATCCTTGTGTTGGTTGTGGTGTTGGTGTTAGAGGAAAAATTCATTTATGTGATAAATGTGGAGGGAAATCATATCGAGCTATTTTGACGTATTACAAAAACAGAAAAAATAAGCATCATATTTTAGTTGAAAATCCTCCTACGATAGAAGAATTCATTTCTGGGTATAGACCAAGAGGTAGAAAATTAGCACTGGGACTAAAAGTTGAGCCAGCGATAGAAGCCTTATTTTATCAATCTAACACTAAAATGGTACCCCCTTAGTAAATTTTTTAAAAGTCTCCATTTGTCAATCTGACACTTAAAATAAAAATTAGAGTGGTCCAGGGGTGTAGAAGCGTTATTTTGTCAATCTGAGACTTAAATTATTTTTCAATAGAAGCCTTAATTCAGTGAATGGAAGTCTTTTCTGGTACCCCTTTTGAGTTTTTTATAGAAGTCTCCATTTGTCAATCTGAGACTAAAAATAAAAATTAGAGTGGTCCAGTAGCGAAGGTTCCTTTCAGTGAAAAGAAGCTTCTATGAGACATTTTATTTTTTTTTTAGTCTCAGTTTGCTAAATGGAGGGTTCCATGATGATTTTTATTTTAAATTATTCTGTGATAGAAGCGTTATTTTACCATTTTGAGGCTTTTTTGGTACCCCCCTTTTTTCAGGTTTTTGTCTAAAAACGAAAGTGTCAGAAAGGCAAAAGGACAAATTGTCTTCCATAGGAAATACATTAAAGTGGGCCAGAACCCGGCTTCTTACATACTACTTGGTTCTATTTATCATACTGAGGTTTGTATTAGTAGCAGAAAAGGTGGAAGGTTAGGGACAGATACGTCCAGATGGCATATAATGCAGAGGTAATCAGATCGTGGGATAGAAGGGTGGACTGTAGAATATTATCAAAATGCATATGAAGAATCCAGCGTAATATGTTTAAGGTTGAACATGGAATCAGGGTGTTTTGATGTGTATGGGTTTCCATGACAGTCAAAGTAAAAGTTGAAATCTTACAAAATAATCTGTTTGTCACCGATCGAATTTCCATTAAGCGGGTAATTTGGAAACTACTCGATAAAAATAGATACTGTCAGGATTGTTCTACTAGGTGGAGGACGGTAGAGTTATAAAAGATTGACTGCTCTTTGTTCCATTTGGGTGTTAATATAATTTAAGACGGTGACGAAAAAACGCAATGCAACATATATTATTTTCATGTGATATTTTTAACGGGTCTAGTAAATATGATGGCATCCAATTCAGTTAAACCTGTCAATATCAATGGCACCGATAGTTTGGTTTTTATATCACTGAATGTGGGTTCACCTCTCGAACTTGGTTGTCCAATTATGACCATTTGCTAAATACTATCAACAAAGTTTAGTAAACTGTAAAATTACAACCGTCTTGAGATAGATATAAATGTTGACTAACTATATTGTACTTTTGAGAGGGTGCTTGTTTTAAACGTCCTTTTAAAATGACTTATACGGTGTTATTGATACGGTGATTGCGTCATAAGGTTAAACAGTTTCATTGTATCATAAGATCTAAAAGTAGTGCGTGAATTAAATAGCTTTATACTAATATACTAAAAGTATTCCGCATGAGACATTCTTAGAAAGTGAGTCGCACCGGCATATTCACAAGATTAGCGAATAGATCTCAACAGCACATCGACATGGTAGTTCTTACCTTGAATCGTTGAACAGTCTTGTTAGAGTTTGCATCCAGTGATTTTATAGTTTGAAATATGTAAGAAGAGAAGATATTTCAAATGAATGCTAACAAAACACGAGGAAACACAATTAAGGTAGATATAAAGACGACTATGAGCATTAACAAGGGTATCACTGTCTCATTTTATTTTTATGAAAAATATGATCGCATTTGTTAAGAATGTACACGGTAATAAACATATTTGCACAGCGTTTCCTTAAATAGTCTAAGATATGGGTTTTTAATCCCGCCTTCTACTATATATATATATTCACTGCAGTTAATGAATCAACATTATAGATAACTGAATGTGTTTAGTTTGGTGTTCACGGTGTAAATCCTAGTTTAAAAGGAATAATAGTGGATTGGGTCACAGAGATCGTGAATATCGTTGACACAACGTTAAAAGGTACTACTATCTTTCGCGCAAAGTATATGGATGCCCTTATCCAATATTAGAAAAAGTTTACCTTGCAATTAAAGTCATGTATGTTCTAATTTAATCCAGACTTAAGTATTTCGCTCTATAATAGGAAGTAAATATACGTGACACATTTATTTGGAATATGATCTAGGAACACTAAGAAGGTTTACGGCGTTAGGTAGCACGGATGAGGTCATGGCGACTAAATACTTGTGGCTCCAAGATTCGGATGATTACTCTTGTATTGTCAGCTCATTGGCATTTAACACAGCTGTTATTCTGAACCACCCACCCCATCAAATCGACGACACAAATGTCGCTAAATATGCGTTTATCCACGAATAACCTTAGTAAACCAGGTAAACGTCGACACATGCGACACTTTATGAACCAAGGAAGAAACTGTTGTAAATATACATAGTTCTCATTTGTTTTCAAATTCCATTGACTGACTTCAAAAATCGCTTTATTTGCTTAGTAATGAAAAACATTACAGTACACTAGTAATAGATCGCTTAGCATGATCTACAACTGCAAAACATTACTTTGAAGAAAATAATAAACATGTTTAAAAGCTTTACTAAAATTGCAATAAGGACCTTAATTAGGATCAAAGCGACACACAAGATAAAAAAAACAGTAAATTACCGAAAATGCGGTATTTCAGCGTAGAATAAAATCCCTTACTGGAAAATAATCGAAAATCGCTATAACAGTTCATGAACCAACACTATCATCTGCCATTAAGATAAACTCACCCGAATATGTCGTAGATATCTAACAGAGTTCTATAAGGACAATATTAGGTTGGCCTGAAGTTCCACCTCGGACATCTTATCAAATACCACAACCTAAAATATCTGATTATGTCACAGATATACAATCATACCACGAAATTGTTCCATCATCTCGAAATTACTTGCCTGGTATAAAAATGCAAAATTAACTGATAGATTCACATTTCTCGATAATAATACCATGCAATGGGAATTTGGTTTTGAGAAAACTCTTGATTCATCCATTGCAATTGTATTCACTCTAAATAACGTCATTAATTATTTGAAAGAGATTAATCAGTTACATAAAACACAACTAGAACGACTATGACAGAGGTTCCAGGACCATCTCTCTGATATAACAAGACAACGTGATGAGATCATACAATATGTTGATCAGCTTGTATCTGACATGGAATATAACAACACAATACAACCCAATAATTCAAGTAATAATGACAAGAACAGAGATAAAATAAAATTCCTAACCGGTTACAATATCGCAGAAGCTGATTTACTCGATTTCAAGTTTCTTGGGTATTTTGCAAATGAACTAAAAAAATCAGCCAATGATCTCCTCGATGAGTATTTCCTACAAATACTCGCCAAAATAGAAAAAAGTAACGCAACAACAAACAACTCTCCTCAAGCATAATAATGACCCAGACGGAGGCGGGCGGCATATTGCTCCTCAAAACGTCAATATATCCTCGGTGATTGCAGTGAATTTATTATGTGATATTATCGAACGAAGTTATCAAATAAATCTCGAAAGATCAATGCAAGCTAAACAAGGATATATTTTATATTCATTTGCACCATCAGCTCCTCCAGGGTTTCTAATCATTGAAGATACAACTAATTCAGTCTATATGCGTTGTCATAATGATTCGTTAATGATAATTAATTTTAACTCACTGACCAGTTCATAAATCGGATTGATTTACGAGATGAGGTTGTGCAAATTAGTATGTTTGTGAAAACCTAAAGACATTTATAATAACAATTCGTCTCCAAAACGCAATCAGCGTCGGGTCTGTCTGGAGATAGAGTCTCAATAGCGTGACAAACCGAAACAATTTATCATTTTTTTTGTCTGCCTGAATTGGTTTCGACATGCTTGAAATAGTTTCGGTTTGCTTGAAATACTTTCGGTATGTCCACCCACTCTGCTGCTAGTGTTGATTTTATCAGCTTAGGCTATACTATGGCAGTTTTGAAAATGATGAGAATCCACCAAATGACAAAGACTTATTATTAACATGAGTTAATGAATTCAATATAGGTATTCAAGCAGCAGTCATGCTGAAATTGGATCAAGTTCATAATACTTTGATGCACTTTTCATCTTGAGTGTGCGTACTAAATCCATGAAACAGGTTCAAATTCTGCTAACGGTTGTCGCTGAAATTCAGTATCGCTACTGTAAGGTGCCGACGAGTCAATTTAACTTGTGTTAGCAAGCTTATCTCTAATGGTTTGTACGTTGCCACGGAAAAAAGTTTCAACATATTCCGGAATGTCAACTGGAGAGAAAGTAACTGGAAGTGGTGTTCATTTGTTTCTTCACATTAGATTGTTAGTTATCTCGAAGAGCTCTTTGCAGCTGAAACTTTCCATAATCTTAGTACTATAGTGGGATAATTTGGCTAAATGGACTATGCTTGTTACGTTCTTCTTATCAACGTTCTTGATTTGCTTATGCAATAGTGAGTGAGTCTGGTGGAAAGCCAAAGCCTTACAGCTTTACGGTGGTTTGTTTTAGCAATGCGAAGCTGGTCCCGAATACTGATGTAGCACGGTGAACACTTTTGAATTGGTACTCTGCAGTAGGTGGGTGAAGTATGTTTTTCAAGCAATAAATGCGAGTAGTTATCGAGTTGTTCCGATGTAGGAGGTAAACAATTTGTTAGGCTTGCTTGGATGACACGAATTATTTTGGATCTATTTATCATACTGAGGTTTGTCTTAGTAGCAGAAAAGGTGGAAAGTTAGGGACCGATACGTCCATGTATGGCATATAATGCAGAGGTAATCAGTTCGTGGGATAGAAGGATGGACTGTAGAATATTATCAACATGTATATGAAGAATCCAGCATAACATGTTTAAGTTTGAACATGGAATCAGGGAGTTTTGATTTGTATGGGTTTCCATGATTGTAAAAGTGAAAGTTGAAATCTTAAAAGATAATCTGTTTGTCTCCGATCGAATTTCCATTACATTTTCTATATTTGGAAACTACTCGATAAAAAAAGATACAGTCATGATTTTTTTCTACTAGGTGGAAGACGGTAGAGTTATACAATATTGACTGCCCCTTGTTCCAGTGTGAGTGTTAATATATAAGACGGTGACGACAAAAAGTAACACATATTATTATCAAGTGATATTTTTAATGGGTCTAGTAAATATGATGACATCCGATTCAGTTAAACCTGTCAATATCAATGACAACGATAGTTTGGTTTTTATATCACTGAATGTGGGTTCACCTTGTTACAGAATTTGGCGAAAATTAAATTTATTTCTTCTTAAATACAAACTAATTTCACCATTCTTTTTTTTTCGTCGTACATGCGTTACCTGGGGTGAATAAGTGTTTTCCAAGGTAAGTGACGTGTAGCGATTTGCATGTGCCTGACTACAAATCACTTGAAGTCAGAAACATTAGAATCACGGGGTGCACGGGAATTTTTCAGTGAATTCTGCTCACCTATTTGAGGATATATAAGGCAAAATAATTCTGATAAGATTACGAGTCCAAAAGTATCTGATCAAAGGAGAACTAGCTCGTCATTCCTTCTCCAGCCAAAGGGGTGAGTGTTAAATTTATATTTCGTTTTATTGTGAATTTTATTCAGTTTATCATCTTATGTAATGATGCCTTTATTACAATGCAGATTTAAAACGTTGAATATTTGGAATTACTAGTCACTGTTAGACTTTAAATGCAATAGCATAATCTAAGTTTTAGATTGTTTTAGAAACAACTATTATTAGTTTGGTTTCTTTATTGTAGCTGATTGTAGCTGAACGTCTCTGAACGTCTCTGAATGTCTCTGAATTGTAGCTGAATGTGATTGATTGTGCCGTGATTATGCTGTTTAATTGTGCAATCAAATTGAGGTATCGGACTGTCTGTCTGTCGGATTGTCTGTCCGTCTACGTCTGTCGAGATGTGTAAATATCCGGAAATCTAGAAGTCTAAATGTCCGAGTGTCGGAGCTGTCTAGAGGTGTAAACGTCCGGGGTAGTATCTAGGTGTTTGGGACCGATGGTTCTAGTAGATGCTGTACGCTGTCTGTACGTATAACTGTAGTGGATCCTTGAATGGCAAGTGACCGATAAAAGTATTGGGTCAACCCTAGGTATTCGGAGAAGCTGGGCGGCGATTCAACAGTTGGTGAATCATACGGTTGTACAGGGTCGAGACACATGTGTGTGTTGCAATTGTAGTTACAATTGAATACATTGTAATATTTACACATATATACTTTGAATCACAATAGTATTTCAAGGGATTATATGAATCTCAATAATAGTTAGCAACTTGATAAAATGCATGTAGATGTTTGTACTTGTCGCAATCCATACGTGCGATAGTATAGTTTGATGTTTGTATTTGTTATCGCAATTTATGCTTGCGTTAATACATCTTTTGTAAAGGCTCCATTTTATTTGAAACATTTGTGTAGTCCAGGAAGTTCCTTGAATCTGTGTTTAGTCAAGGAGATTCCTTGGATCTGTGTTTATTTTGTATTAATATTTAATTTATTTTTGAATTGTGAATGGTTGTGGAGTATGATCGTGGGTTGAACGCATGAGTTATTGTGTTGATACATCATTATTTTTTATTAATAATTTATTTCATAAATTTACATTATCTTTCACATATTGTGTTTGTGTTGTTCATTTAATCCACCATCCACTCGGTAACAATTCTGTTACAATGGTTTCAGAAGTGGGATCGCTGGATTAAGTGAACTGTCAATCATTTTTGTGAAGGTATAAATTGAATGTTTATATTTGCGCGTGACCTTCTTGACAAGATAATACTCAAGTAGGGGTTTATTTTTGTTTAGTTTATCTAGGTCCGTGTGTCCAGTATAAACGTATTTAAAGCATTGGTTTGGTTTGGTTTCCTTCATCAGGAAGATAAGGTCAACCTGTGGTATATATATATATATATATATATATATATATATATATATATATATATATATATATTCATATTACAATTGTCATGTCATCACTTAAGGACTTGGTTGCCTTAGGCAAAGAATTTGGATATGAAGTTGAAAGTTTAAGGAAATTTATTCAGGAAGAACAAGCCCGGGAAAGGGAAGAAAGGGTAAGAGCAAGGGAATTAGAAAGGGAATTAGAAAGGGAAAAAGGGGAAGCCGAAGAAAGGAAACGGACATTAGAAAGGGAAGTCGAAGAAAGGAAAAGGGAATTACAAAGGGAATTAGAAAAGAAAAGGAAAAGGGGAAGGCCGAAGAAAGGAAACGGGCATTAGAAAATGAAGCCGATGAAAGGAAATGGGCCTTCGATAGGGAAAAGATACAATTAGAGAAACAGGCCCGAATGGAAAAGATAGAATTAGAGAAGCAGGCCGAAAGGGAAAAGATAGAATCAGAGAAGCAGGCCGAAAGGGAAAAGATAGAATTAGAGAAGCAAGCAGTGGGAAAGGGAAGCGGAGGAAAAGCGAATATTGTTAGAAGAAAAAGCAAGGCAACGGGATCATGAGCGTAAGGGAGAATTAGCAACATCTGGAAGAGAACACGATTCTGCCTCTAGCAAATTAAGGGGCCCCAAACTACCTCTTTATGACGATGAAAAAGATAACATGGATAGCTATCTTCATCAGTTTGAGCGGTATGCCGAAAACCAAAAGTGGAGTCAAAATGACTGGGCACTGCACCTTAGTGCTCTATTAAAAGGTAAAGCGCTGGATGTATACTCACGACTTCCGAGAGACGATGTGTTTAAGTACGACGTCCTAAAGGAAGCACTTCTTAAAAGGTACGAGCTCACTAAACAGGGTTTTCGTAAAAAGTTCAGGTATAGCAAGCCCGATAAGGGAGAAACCTTTGGTCAGTTCACCGTTAGAATTGCGAACTATTTTGAGCGGTGGATTGAATGCGGCAAAGCGGTGAAAACGTTTGAAGGGTTGACTGATTTCTTGCTCAGAGATCAATTATTTAATACAGTTGGGCGAGAATTAGATCACTTTCTGAAAGAGAAAGTCTTCACAAACGTAAAAGATATGGCTAAGCAAGCCGATTTCTTTACCGATGCTCATGGGGGAACCCAGAACGTGGTTTTAAAAGATTTTAAGTCTGGAAACCAGTCTGCGAGACCGATGCTTAGGGAGCTTGTGAAATCAGCTGAGGCAAATAGGTCAGTTAGGAATCCGGGTATTCAGCGTGTGCAATGTTACTTGTGTAATGTATGGGGGCATGTTCAAAAAGACTGCCCTAATAGAAAGGGACTTGTACATAAGGTAGCAGTGGCTATACAAAGTAAAGGTATATCTGATAATATCGTACAGGTAGAACCATCTATTCATTCGCTTGGCACGTGTCTATTTCCCAAAGCGCGAGTACCAACCGCGAGAGGGTTAGTCAACGGTCGAGAAGTCGTAGTATTACGTGACACTGGTTGCACGGGCGTAGTGATCAAACGTAGTCTCCTGCAGGATAACCAAATGCTCGGGTGGGAGTCCCCATGTATGCTACTTGATCAGACAATCGGTCGCATTCCCGTAGCAAGGATCACGGTAAAAACACCTTTCCTAACTGGAAATGGTCATGCCCTTTGTATGGAAAACCCTATTTACGATCTGACGATCGGTAATGTTGAAGGTTCCCGTCTTCCAACCATGGCAGATTTTAAGATACCTTTGGCCCAGGCAGTCGAAACGCGAGCGCAAACACGGTGAGAGAAAACTGCATTTCATAAATTAATAGTCCCTGAATCGATCTCACGAATTTCGCGTGATGAGTTCAAACGAGAGCAAGAACGTGATGAATCCATCAAAACAAACGTTGAGAAAATCGCGTCCGGCGCGATTAAACACTGCAAGGGTGGGGGTAGCTCAAGATTCGTACGGAAGAACGAATTAACTCATAGGGAGTTTTGCGCTCGGGAGGGTAAGAAGTATTGACAAGTGGTCGTACCCAGAGATACAGATCTCAAGTACTTAGAGTGGCGCATGAGTCCAGCATGGCGGGACACCTAGGTAAGGCTAAGACCACTAGCAGAGTAGTCGCTGAATTCTACTGGCCCGGTGTTAATGGCGATTTCACACGGTTCTGTATGTCGTGCGACGTATGGCAGAAAACCGTATGTAAGGGAAGGGTCACAAGGGTGCCCTTAGGACAGATGCCATTAATAGAAACACCGTTTAAAAGAGTGGCAGTAGATATTGTAGGACCAATACACCCAGTTACCGAAAGAAAGAATCGGTATATTCTTACTCTTGTTGACGACGCGACCAGATACCCCGAAGCCGTAGCGTTACCAACTATTGAAACGGAAAGAGTAGCTGAAGCATTACTTGATATCTTCAGTAGAGTATGGGTGCCAGAAGAAATCCTCACTGATTGTGGTGCCCAATTCACCTCTGACCTCATGGGTGAAATAAGTAGGCTGTTATCCATTAAACAGCTAAACACTACCCCATACCATCCGATGTGCAATGGAAGAGAAGTTTAATGGTACCCTGAAAAGCATGCTACGAAAGATGTGCGTGGAATGTCCGCAAGACTGGGACCGTTATTTGAACGCTGTTCTGTTCGCGTACCGTGAAGTACCGCAGGAAAGTTTAGGGTTTTCACCCTTCGAACTGTTGTACGGAAGAACAGTTCGAGGCCCGATGCGGATACTACGCGAATTATGGACGGGTGATGTCACGAACGAGGAAATCAAAACTACTTACCAGTATGTATTAGATTTGCGAGATAAACTTGAGAGTACATGCCAGATGGCACGTGACGAGTTAATGAAATCGGGGTGCAGATATCCCAAGTATTATAACCGCAAAGCGCGAAATAGGAAATTTCTTCTGGGAGATCAGGTTCTATTGCTTCTTCCAACTAGCTCAAATAAGTGTTTAGTCCAGTGGAAAGGTCCCTATGAAGTTAAAGAGGTAAAAGGTGACATGGACTATAAAATTGACATAGACGGTAATTTAAAGACATTCCATGCTAACATGCCTAAGTTGTACATCAAGAGACAGAGGGACAATGTTGAAAAGGGGAGTCTTAAATGTCGTTTGTACGGCAGTCGTAGACGATGATGAAGCAGATTCGAATATCGAAAGTTCCCTTGAATGTCCTTTGGGAGTTGCGGGGGAAGGGATAGATAAAGTCGATGTGAGTGCGGAGTTGACGAAATACCAGCGTCAACAAATTAATGCGCCCTTGGCTAAACACTCCAATGTATTCACCGACAGACCCGGTTGTACAACTTTGTTAGACCTCAAAATTAAAATGAATACGTCTGACCCTATTCGAATCAAGGGCTATCCGGTGCCATAAAACGCACGTGAAGCTGTGGACGAAGAGGTGGGTAAAATGTTGGATCTGGGGGTGATTGAACCCTCCAACTCGCCATATTCTTCTCCAGTAGTGCTAGTCAGGAAAAAGGACGGGACGAACCGATTCTGTATCGATTTGCGGCAGTTAAATAAAATCACTGTGTTCGATACAGAACCAATGCCAGATATCGAGGGTCTATTTGCGAAGTTGTCGGGAAACCGATGGATTTTCAAATTCGATCTGGCCAAGGGATATTGGCAGGTTCCCATTGTCCCAGAATCCCGAGCATTGACAGCATTTGTGACCCATAAAGGATTGTATCAATTCAAAGTGATGCCATTCGGGTTAGTTGGAGCCAGCGCCACCTGTTGTCGTTTGATGCAAAAGTTGCTAAAAGGTTTAGCAAACGTCGATAGCTTTGTAGACGACATATTCGTGTACACGAATACTTGGAGTGAGCACGTGTCCGTCCTGGGCGAACTCTTCCATAGACTCCGCAGAGCGAACCTCACAGTGAGACCCACTAAATCCAGTATTGGTTATACAGATTTAGATTGTTTGGGTCATAGGGTCAGTGGTATGGGTCAGTTAAAACCTCACCACAAGCAAGTTGAAGCATTTAGAGACGCACCAAAGCCAACCAACAAAACGCAAGTACGATCATTTCTAGGTCTAGTAGTTTTTTATATAAAGTTTATACCGAACTTTGCAGCCATTGCTAGGCCACTATCTGATTTGACCAAGAAGGGGCAACCAAACCAAGTTGAATGGGGACCACCACAAGATAAAGCATTCTGTGCTCTGAAAGAGAAACTTGTTAGTGCAGCTATATTAAAATTGCCAGATGTCAGCAAACCCTTTATTTTAAGAACAGATGCTTCTGAAACTGGGTTGGGGGCAGTTTTGCTGCAAGATCAAGACGACAGTAAGTTACCCGTAGCTTACTCAATTGCTACCCAGGGAGAAAAATTATTCCGTTATAGAAAAGGAATGTTTTGTCGTAGTATGGGGAATTGGGAAGTATCACGCATATCTTTTTGGGAGAGATTTCGTTCTCGAGACTGATCACCAATCCCTACTGTATTTAAACAAGGCCAAGGTCGCTAACGCTCGGTTGATGCGTTGGGTGCTGACACTACAACCTTATCGTTTCCGTGTAGAAGCAATAAGGGGAGTTGAAATTATAGGGGCAGACTACTTGAGTAGGGCATGATGGGAAATTTGTATAAATTTACCCAGTATTAAAATCCAGATTGTAGTATAACCAGTGTAAATGTTGTAAGATATCATCAGTAATTTTTCTTCTATTCTGTGTAAATTTTAAAAAATGTGTACATTTTTTATTCTTATGGGGGAAGAATTGTCACAGAATTAGGCGAAAATTAAATTTATTTTTTCTTAAATACAAACTAACTTCACCATTCTTTTTGTTTCGTCGTACAGGCGTTACCTGGAGTGAATAAGTGTTTTTCAAGGTAAGTGACGTGTAGCGATTTGCATGTGCCTGACTACAAATCACTTGAAGTCAGGAACATTAGAATCACGGGGTGCACGGGAATTTTGCCGTGAATTATGATCATCTATTTGAGGATATATAAGACAGAATAATTCTGATAAGATTATGAGTCCAAAAGTATCTTATCTAAGGAGAGATAGCTCGTCATTCTTTTTCCAGCCAAAGGGGTGAGTGTTAAATTTATATTTTGTTTTATTGTAAATTTTATTCAGTTTATCATCTCGTGTAATGATGCCTTTATTACAATGCAGGTTTACAACGTTGAATATTTGGAATTACTAGTCACTATTAGACTTTAAATGCAATAGCGTAATCTAAGTTTTAGATTGTTTTAGAAACAAATATTATTAGCTTGGTTTCTTTATTGTAGCTGATTGTAGCTGAACGTCTCTGAATGTCTCTGAATTGTAGCTGAATGTGATTGATTGTGCCGTGATTATGCTGTTTAATTGTGCAATCAAATTGAGGTATCGGACTGTCTGTCTGTCGGATTGTCTGTCCGTCTACGTCTGTCGAGATGTGTAAATATCCGGAAATCTAGAAGTCTAAATGTCCGAGTGTCGGAGCTGTCTAGAGGTGTAAACGTCCGGGGTAGTATCTAGGTGTTTGGGACCGATGGTTCTAGTAGATGCTGTACGCTGTCTGTACGCATAACTGTAATGGATCCTTGAATGGCAAGTGACCGATAAAAGTATTGGGTCAACCCTAGGTATTCGGAGAAGCCGGGCGGCGATTCAACAGTTGGTGAATTGTACGGTTGTACAGGGTCGAGACACATGTGTGTGTTGCAATTGTAGTTACAATTGAATACATTGTTTTATTTACACATAGATACTTTGAATCAAAGTAGTATTTCAAGAGATTATATGAATCTCAATAATAGTTAGCAACTTGATAAAATACATGTAGATGTTTCTACTTGTTGTCGCAATCCATATGTGCGATAGTATAGTTTGATGTTTGTATTTGTTATCGCAATTTATGCTTGCGTTAATACAACTTTTGTAAAGGCTCCATTTTGTTTTGAAACATTTGTGTAGTCCAGGAAGTTCCTTGGATCTGTGTTTAGTCAAGAAGATTCCTTGGATCTGTGTTTATTTTGTATTAATATTTAATTTATTTTTGAATTGTGAATGGTTGTGGAGTATGATCGTGGGTTGAACGCATGAGTTATTGTGTTGATACATTATTATTTTTCATTAATAATTTATTTCATAAATTTACATTATCTTTCACATATTGTGTTTGTGTTGTTCATTTAATCCACCATCCACTCTGTAACAATTCTATTACACACCTCTCGAACTTGGTTGTCCAAAAATGACCGTTCACTTAATACCATCAACAAAGTTTAGTAAACTGTAAAATTACAACCGTCTTGAGATAGATATAAATGTTTACTAACTATATTGTACTTTTGAGAGGGTGCTTGTTTTAAACGTCCTTTTAAAATGACTTATACGATGTTACTGATACGGTGATTGCATCATAAGGTTAAACAGTTTTATTGTATCATAAGATCTAAAAGTAGTGCGTGAATTAAATAGCTTTATACTAATATACTAAAAGTATTGCGCATGAGGCATTCTTAACCAGTGAGTCGCACCGGCATATTCACAAGATTAGCGAATAGATCTCAACAGCACATCGACATGGTAGTTCTTACCTTGAATCGTTGAACAGTCTTGTTAGAGTTTGCATCCAGTGATTTTATAGTTTGAAATTTGTAAGAAGAGAAGAGATTTCAACTCAGTGCTAACAAAACACGAGGGAACACAACTAAGGTAGATATAAAGACGACTAGGAGCATTAACAAGGCTATCACTGTCTCATTTTAATAAACACAGCGTTTCCTTAAATAGTCTAAGATATGGGTTTTTAATCCCGCCCTCTGCTATATATATATATATATATATATATATATATATATATATATATATATATATATATATATATATATATATATATATATATATATATATTCACCGCAGTTAATAAATCAACATTATAGATAACTGAATGTGTTTAGTTTGGTGTTCACGGTGTAAATCCTAGTTTAAAAGGAATAATAGTGGATGGGGTCACAGAGATCGTGAATATCGTTGACACAACGTTAAAAGGTACTACTATCTTTCGCGCAAAGTATATGGATGCCCTTATCCAATATAAGACAAAGTTTACCTTGCAATTAAAGTCATGTATGTTCTAATTTAGTCCAGACTTAAGTATTTTGCTCCATAATAGGAAGTAAATATACGTGACACATTCATTTGTAATATGATCTAGCAACATTAAGAAGGTTTACGGCGTTAGGTAGCACGGATGAGGTCATGGCGACTAAATAGGTGTGGCTCCAAGATTATGTTGATTACTCTTGTATTGTCAGCTTAGTTGCCTTTAACACAGATGTTATTCTGAACTATCCACCCCATGAACTCGACGACATAAATGTCGCTAAATATGCGTTTATCCACGAATAACCTTAGTAAACCATGTAAACGTCGACACATGCGACACTTTATGAACCAAGGAAGAAACTGTTGTGAATATACATATCTGGCATTTGTTTTCATAGTCCATTGACTGACTTCAACATTAGCTTTATTTGCTTGCTAATGAAAAACATTACAGTACACTAGTAATAGATCGCTTTGCATGATATACAGCTGCAGAACATTACTTTGAAGCAAATATTAAACATGTTTAAAAGCTTTACTAAAATTGCAATAAGTACCCTAATTAAAAGCAAAGCGACACACATCATAAAAAACAGTAAATTACCAAAAATGCGGCATTTCCATGGTACATCAATCATTTTCCACCTGTAATATGTACTCTACATACGATATTTTTATCACCACGTTTTCAGATTTCCCCGGAAAATGTACTCTAGATAGATCATTTCAATTAGCATGTCTGTCATTTTTCACCTAAAATATGTACTATAGATACAGCTTTATTAGCGTCACGTATGACCTTTTCACCCGGAATATGCATCCCAGATATGGCATTTCCATGGTACATCCTTTACATTCCACCTGGAATATGTACGCTAGATACGGCAATTTCCATCAGCACGTCTGTCCTTTTCTCACCTGGAATATTTGTCCCAGATACAGCATTCCAGCGGCACATCTATCCTTTGGCACTTGTAATATGTATTATAAGTACAATATAGCATTTCCAGCAGGCACATCTGTCCTTTCTGAAATGTAATATGTACACTAAATACAGCTTTTCCATCTTCACTTCGAATATTTATCAAAATACTGCATTTCCAGCAGCATATCTGTCCTCTTTAACCTCTATTAAGTACCCTAAATACAGCATTTCCAGCGGAACATCTGTCCTTTCTCATCTGTAATATGTATCCTACATACAGCATTTCCAGCGGCATGTCAGGCATATTCCACCTTTAGTAGCACAACTATTAGGACTAAAATAATCAAGCCATGCTCTGTCATTGGATTCCCCAAAATATGACTTCTTGATTTATGTCCTATTTGAAAGGATAAAAACTGAGGTGTGATAATAAGTAAAAATCGGTAAATAGCTTTCATTACAAATACTTGACAATGAATGCAAATTGTTTTAATACGTAAATTTACGATAATACAAAACATCCTTTTGTTTCGTTAGCAAACAAGGTAAATACGTTTCCGAAGACGAATCAGATACGGTCACGTTTTGTACCTGCTAAATAACAATGGGTTTTCTATAATCAGCGGCTAGTTTTATTGCTTATGTGATGACTCATTTAACACCTATTACTATTTGGTTTTTATTTACATGTGGAAGAAAATATCTTTAGAAAAACAACATGTCGATGAGTCACAAACATATCTAGCGTATGAATGCACTGAAACAAATATGAATGTCATGTCATTTACATACATGCATGCATACATATGTACGTACGTACGTACGTACATACATACATACATACATACATACATACATACATACATACATACATACATACATACATACATACATACATACATACATACATATACATATACATATACATATACATATACATATGCATATATGTGTGTGTGTGTGTGTGTGTGTGTGTGTGCGTATGTGTGTGACAATGTGTGTATGTCTTTCTGTCCAGACTGATGTTAACTATTAAATAAGGGGACAAATACGTATGCTAAATAATTCTTTGCAAAGATAAATGAAAGACGTTTGGCTATATACGTAGCGGTAACAAGGTAAACCGGCTAATTTGTATTAATCAATGTTTGTTTATCTTTAATAAATGTCAGAATTTAATACAGAAAGAAATAAATTACTTCGAATACTCACTTTACAGCTATATACAATTATTCAATGGAATGGAGCCACATAATAGTATGTGTGTTCGAGGACTATCTTATCTATGGTGTTGTGAAAACAGGTGTCAAAATGTATTAGTCAAGCATAACTTGGTTGATGCGGACTGTGTTTGTTTCCGTGCTTGGTGGTTACTTATTATGTATCACCCGGTGCGCTACAAAATAAAGTTGATTAAATGGCAATCTAACAGCTTTGACTAATGAATGTCTTCTACATGGACATTAATATCTTTTTTATCATGGATGGTTCACTGTACAAAAAATTATCTTTCTCTACATTATATTTTGTCTTCTCTTTTCTGTCCTAATTAGCGTATTTGTACTTCAGTATGTTACTTCAATAAATATAATTCAGTTAGCCATAAAACCATCGTATGTATAATTCTATGAAACTGTATGTGGTTGTGCTTCGTGGAGTTATTATTTGCTACTCTGTTACCTTTTAATGTCGTGATAAATAAATTGATTGTATTTATATTTACATGTAGGTTGTAATAATATAAATGTTGTATGATTCATTCGTGAACCATAGGAACTAATAAATCAGATACTCGCCGTCTGCATAATCATAGCTTACCCCAAGAAAATTTAACAGGCTGACAATTATAATGTGTTCCATGCAGGAATCTAAAACATAAACCAAGTAGCATGTACCATTGATCAAAACCACACAGCCTTGAGAGATGGCCCCATGACAGACGGAACAATGTCGACCGACCATGTCATACAACTAATATAATCGAACATGATAGAGAGTTATGATTTGCCTGAATCTGGAATTGAATATATGCTGCAAGTAAAGGCACCAGTAGTGTGCCTCCCATACACCAGGCCGTCTAAATATCATAATCCCATCGCTGATCCCCAACACCGCCCCGCCCAACTAAAAAAAACAACAATCGAACAATATTGAAAGCAAATGCATGAAGTACAAATTTACTCACATGAAAGTCGAATGAAATCAAATAAGAAATTATATTCAGAAATTCACTGGATTTAAATTGAGAAATTCTAGGTAGGCATATCATAAAAAAATAATGTTTACATCCATAATTGAAAGCAGGATATATTCGTATCAGTTTAGTTAAGTTGGACGTTACCTGTATTTTTATGCATGATGCTAGGTAATTATGGACAATGTGCCCTCCCAGGCATGATTTTTTTTACTTCCTACCTTAGTTAACAATATCGAATGTCACTGAATGCGAGTTAAGTGAATGCAGTGGTCTTGAAATCGATTCATAACATAAGAAATATTATTCGGTCAAACGTATACTGTTACTACCTTACAATGGACCAATACATAAAGTAGGACATTGTGAAAACAAGTGTACGACTGGGGACAATAGTGATAAATTGTTTTTATTGACTACCACGTTCACTCGTGTCCGTGTTTGTTAGCGTGGATGAATGCTTTGTTTTTTATATATGTATACAGTCAAGTCTGTCAATCGCAGGATATATATTTTGATATTTGTCAATCGCAGATATATATATATATATATATATATATATATATATATATATATATATATATATATATATATATCCGTTTGTTTTCAAGTGTATGAGCGAAGTGTAAGATATAGTAAACTTTACTTTTTTTTTAGAAACAAAGACAGTTTCAATTTTCAGCCATTATTAACGATTGCCCAAATTTGCACAGCAAGATTTTTATCGCAAGAGGAAAAGGATTTTATTTTTTGGGGCTAATTGCATAACAAAATCCAAATAGTTATCCTCATTAACAATGGTGTACTGGTTAAATCGTTGTCACTGTTCCATCTTCTGTGGGATATATGTATGCATGCAAAATAGTTATTTACAAACTATTTCCTCAGATGATGTTAAAAAAGGAACTAATTGTCACATAATTAGGCGAAAATTGAATCTCACCATTTTTGTTGTTTCGTCGTACATGCGTTACCTGGGGAGAATAAGTGGTTTTCTCCAAGGTAAGCGGCGTGTAACGATTTGCATGTGCCTGACTTCGAATTACATGAAGTCCGGAACATTAGAATCACGGGGTGCAGGGTAATGTTGCCGTGAATTCTGCTCACCTTTTTGAGGGTATATAAGGCAGAATATTTATGATAAATATTACGGGACCAAAAGTATCTTATCACAGGAAAGATAGCTCGTCATTCAATCTCCAGCCAAAGGGGTGAGTGTTAAATTTATATTTCGTTTTATTGTGAATTTTTATTCAGTTTATCATTTCATATAATGATGCCTTTATTACAATGCAGATTTTAAACGTGGAATATTTGGAATTACTAGTCGCTATTAGACTTTAAATGCATTAGCGTAATCTAAGGTTTAGATTATTTTTTGAGACAACTATTATTAGTCTGGTTTTCTTTATTGTAGCTGATAACGTCTTTGAGATCGTAACTGAAATTGTAGATGATTTGTTGCGGTACATCTATGATAACATCTCTGATAACGTCTCTGATATCGTAGCTGATTTGTTGCGGAACATCTCTGATAACATCTCTGATAACATCTCTGATATCGTAGCTGAAATTGTAGCTGATATTGTAGCGGAGCATCTCTGTTTGTCGGATTGTCTGTCCGTCTACATCTGTCGTGACGTGTAAATATCCGGAAATCTAGAAGTCCGAGTGTCGGAGCTGTCTAGAGTTGTAAACATCCGGGGTGGCATCTAGGGTATTGAAGAACGTTAGTTCTAGTAGATGTTGTATGCTGTCTGTACGTATAACTGTGGTTTATCCGTGAAGGGCAAGTGACCGATCAAAGTATTGTGTCAACCCTAGGTATTCGGGGAAACTGGGCGGCGATTCAACTGTTGGTGAATCGTACGGTTATACAGGGTCGAGACACATGTGTGTGTTGCAATTGTAGTACAATCGAATACATTGTTGTATTTACATAGTTACTTCAGATCACAATAGTATTTCAAGGGATTGCATTAATCTCAATAAAAGTTAGCAACTTGATTAAATACATGTATATGTTCGTGCTAGTTGTCGCAATCCATACGTGCGATAGTATAGTTTGATGCTTGTGTTTATTATCGTAATTTATACTTGCGTTAATATAACTTTTGTAAAGGTTCCTTGGATCTGTGTATAGTCCAAGAGATTCCTTTTTATCTGCGTTTTATTTTGTATTAATATTTCATTTATTCATGTATTGTGAATGGTTGTGAGTGTAATTGTGGGTTCAACGCGTGAGTTATTGTGTTGATACATCATTATTTTTCATTAATAATTTATTTCATAAATTTATATTTTCTTTCACATATTGTGCATGTGTTGTTCATTTAATCCACCATCCTCTCGGTAACAATTCTGTTACACTAATAGGCTTGGTATTTCAATTAATATTACAAAAATATCGACCATTGAACATCCAAGTGTTTCAAGAAGCCTTATCAGAAAAACTCCAGGGACAGGATTTGATTGTATTGGGCTAATTGCATAACAATATCCAAATAGTTATCCTCATTAACGATGGTGTACTGGTTAAATCGTTGTCACTGTTCCATCTTCTGTGGGATATACGTATACATGCAAAATAGTTATTTACAAACTATTTCCTCAGATGATGTTAAAAAAGGAACTAATAGGCTTGGTATTTCAATTAATATTACAAAAACATTGACCTTTCAACATCCAAGTGTTTCAATAAGCCTTATCAGAAAAAGTCCAGAAACAACTTATTCACTGAATGGATTTAGTCCTAAAACTAAATTCGTAATGTTTCAATAAGCCTTATCAGAAAAACTCCAGAAACAACTTATTCACTGAATGGATTTAGTCCTAAAACTAAATTCGTAATCTTAATCTGACAATGGAGAAAGGTATCAACAACGATCGTTACAATGAACAGGAATAACAGTCAAGACAGATCTTGATAAAATCCGATAGACATACGGTCAAGTCTGTCAATCGCACCCGCCGATATTAAATAAGCATAGACATAATAGCACAGGTACGACCGCATCAGCGATCGCTGAAACGACGTAAAATGGATGCCCGTCATTTAAGCAAGGCGTAGGAACTCCCGTCTCTAAAATATTTTAAACTTTTTAATTGAAGCTTTTTATTTTGTTAACCTCTTCATTCTTGTAAATGGATGTGACAGTCTGATATAATGTTAAATATGTGTGTCCTCAAGAAAGATCGAGGCAACAGCGTTGATGCTTCCAACCCACCCTGTAAGTGTATACTGTGTATTCCTAATTAATGTTGCACTCCATCCAACATTCAAGATCTTGTTAATTATTAATTTACTAATTCACAACGAAGCCGGACTAGCGTTGGATTTAACAAAGACATTTTGAACGATTTTGTGAATGAGTTGCGTATTTATACGGTAATTAAACGATGATGGAATTTGACACCATACTAGTGCACATAACAAAGGCTTACAATTGATTCCATCAAACGATGCATATCGAGTGAACATATGGTACAAGGAAATGATATCGTCTATATTTTTAAAGTCCAAAAGTATAAGTTATTCAGTATACATTCTGTAAGTGTCAGTGGTTCTGGAAGAGATCACTTAAAACAGTCACGTTACGCTTGATTGTTTGCGATTATATTTGTCGTAAGATGGATCACTTTTTAGACTAGCCATCATTTATCGTCGATCAACGGTTGATTGTGTCCGTTTGTATTCTAGACTACCTATCTCTACTCGGACCGTTAATACTATTTCATTAGTATAATTCGCTTGGGTTTCTGTGCGAAAGTGTACATTGCCGTAACGGTAGTCACCTAGCGACAATCATGCATATCAATAAACATTCCCTATTGCATCTCTTCTCCTTTCCGTCAATTACCAGCATTTTATATACTTCCCTAAATATAATTTATTTTCGTTTAGCGATCAAATTCATTGCATGTGTAAGATGCACAGTGATAATAGAAAACAATGGGTTTACGAGCTACACAGGAATCATAACATTCAAAGTGTTTGGTCATTATATGGTATGATCCATTTATTAATGATTATTATTATTATTATCATTATTATTATTATTATTATTATTATTATTATTAGTAGTAGTAGTAGTATTATTATTATTATTATTATTATTATTATATATTATTGTTATTGTTACAATGTTATTAATATTATTATTATTATTATTATTATTATTATTATTATCATTATTATTATTATTATTATTATATTACATTGTATTATTGTAATTATTACAATGTATCATTATTATTATTAGCATTATTAATATTATTATTATTTTTAGTATTATTATTATTATCGATATTAATATTATTTTTATTATTATTGTTGTTATTATTATAAATATTATTATTATTATTATTATTATTATTATTATTATTAATACTAATATTATCATTATTAATATTATTATTATTATTATTATTGTTATTATTATTATTATTGTATTACAATGTATTATTGTTATTATTACAATGTAGCATTATTTTTATTATTATTATTATTATTATTATTATTATTATTACAATGTATCATTATTAATATTATTATTATCATTATTATTATTATTATTATTATTATTATTATTATTATTATCGTTCCATTTTGTTGCTAGTGTTAATGATACCCATTGATATGGCTGCAATATCCATGCTTTTCGTACCCTTCTTTGGAACTAATATCCCTGAATCTTTTCTGACATAGTATACACATGTATCGAGTGCATATTTGCTGCAGAAAGGGTTCTAACTAAACTTATCTCGAAGTTCTTGATGAAGATTGTGGCAAGAATTGAAGAGTTGTTTCCCTTACAACATAAATTACATTTCTTCAGTCGGTCATTCTCGATCGTAACAAACAATACAGGGACAAAATACTTTTTAAAGTTCATATAATTTAAAACGTTTTTAACAATCAAGAAGAGAGATGAGTTTATTTTGAAATGTTTTGAAACAATCAAGAAGGGGACAAGTTTATTTTTAAATGTTTTGAAGAGGGAACAAGTGGCTTATTAATATTAGTAACAATCAATATCGGACGATTTTTTTTTCAAAAATAGTTTGTAAAATTCAATAGAAGGAGAACGTGGGACTTTTAAATGCTTGCATGAATGAGGAGGTGTACGAAGGACTTTTAAATGTTTGTTGAAATCAAGATGGGGACGATGGAAAAAGTTGTAATAACCAACGTGGAAACGACAACATTTCAATGTTTGCAGCAATCAAGAGAGGGACGAAGGGTTTTTAAATTTTGTTTTTGTAAGCAAACAATGTATACTTAATATTCAATATTAGTGCGGTTAAAAATTATGAATAGAGGATATCATGTTTATTTGGGTAAGGGTATGGACAGTGACATTTCCCATAGAGCAACTTTCTGTAACTGATGGTTATCAGATTCTTCATTATAATTTTAGTAACATATTTTATGTTGCTGAGAGCCTCGAATTGTTTTAGAAATGAGCTGTACTCTCATCCTGCTCGTTCTATTGTATCTTTGTTTATTTTATTTTAAACATAATCTTATTTACTTGAGAAATGACTAATTCCTGCGACAACATTTGAAACAGAAGTAGTAATTTGTATTGATTTGCTATCGTTCTGATCTGGGTGAAATTATTTATTTAGATTATTTTTTCACTAGAAACACAAGGTGCTCTTAAATAATTTTCTTGGACATATACATTATTTGTGGAAAATATAAGGATATTTTGGGGTAAAGTATTGTGAATTGAGATGAATTGGATGTTTATACAATAGCACTTCAGGGTATTGGGACATTAATACATTCAATACTACATGCACATCAACGCCTTCATTGCTGGATCCTATTTCGAACATCGCTGAAATTAATCAGAACAGTATTCCTCAAGAATGGGGATTTAACGTTTAGGACAATTTTTTTTTATTTAATTTGCAATAAACAAACTTTGAAAAAACAAAACAAGTGTTACTTTGTGCTCTATAAAAATGGTTTATCTGTTGAAGTTTACAAAACGTGTTGGTTTTCGCTCCTTTCTCTCTTTGCCCTCAAGGATGAAGATGTTAGTGTTAGAACTGGTCGGACTGGTGTCTGCCCTCAGGAATGAAGATGTTAGTGTTAGAACTGGTCGGACTGGTGTCTGCCCTCAAGGATGAAGATGTTAGTGTTAGAACTGGTCGGACTGGTGTCTGCCCTCAAGGATGAAGATGTTAGTGTTAGAACTGGTCGGACTGGTGTCTGCCCTCAAGGATGAAGATGTTAGTGTTAGAACTGGTCGGACTGGTGTCTGCCCTCAAGGATGAAGATGTTAGTGTTAGAACTGGTCGGACTGGTGTCTGCCCTCAAGGATGAAGATGTTAGTGTTAGAACTGGTCGGACTGGTGTCTGGATAATATGACTGGTTTGGGCATGATGCGTATTGTCAGTGGCATATTACCACAGTGCTAGACATCACTATAAACTGCAGACATCGTAGCGATATGATACAATTTTTTAAACCTACGTTTAAAATCCATACATATTCACATCCACAAACGCAATCTCTTGCATTATTTAGTTTCAAGCCATAGAGTCGCAATAAGTATTAACTGTTTGCAGCAATCAGATGGGTGAAGAGAGGGCTCTCAAATAGTTTGGGACCATCAAAAGGTGGCGAGGATATTTAACATATATTGGAACAATATATAAAAAGTGGATAATGTTTTCGTTTCTGAGGGAATTTTATTGTATTGGATTTTACTGTATAATATTTTAATGAGTGCACTTGTTTTTATCTGTGTGTTTTCAATATGGTATAGTTAGAATATAATGTCTTGGCAAAATGCGTACAGAGTTGACCTTAAAACAGGTTAACATAGTAATTGTTACACAATAGAACTCTGAATCTTTCAAGGTTCGATTCTTGGCGTGCCGAAACGTGAATCGTGATATTAGAAAGACAACATGAAAATCCTACGTGATATGTTTTGATAGGCGGTAATATTGTTCAGGTAAGAGTCACGTTCGTAAATTGAAACAAAAAACTTGGATTGTATCAATATCCATTCATCGATTCGACCACTCCGGTGGCTTAGTGATTAGACCGTCCTTCAAGGATGTGGGAGGTAGTAAGTTCGAAACCTGGCTGGGTCATGCCAAAGACTTACAAAAATGGCCCTATCAACTTCCTCTCTAGGCACTCAGCATTATGAGGTTAGTGTTCTGACTGGTCGGCTCGGTGTCAGGGTAATGTACTGGGTGGGACATCTTACTACATGTCTGCGGCACGATAACCCAGTGCGAGACATTACTATAAACTGCCATACTGCAAACATCGTGGCGATGTGACTGCAGATTGTTTGTAGCATCATTAAACATCCATATCTCAGATTCAGACACATCAAACGATTCATAGCTGAGCAGGCAGATAGGAGAATTAAGAGTGCGAAATTGTTCTTTATTGATACAATGTTCAAATAGTTTGCTGTGTTCCAGTTCGCATAACACATTACACTACGGATCATGGGACAAGAACGTAGTAGTCACTCAGCTGGTTTTAGCTTTATACTGGCCAAATTTGTGTATGCCGACATATGTGGTTCCTTACTGCGATGTTGCTGAACATGTCTAGATTTTAATTAAATGACAAAATTAATTGCATCATCTATATTTTAACGTCCTTCTTCAAATAAAGAGTACGGTTTGATACTGTGAACTATTATTAATTTGTAATCACGGCATTATCTATGAGGCTTGCTTATAATGTATTACAAATCTGAATTGTGTACATTCTGAGCGTTGAATTAAAACATAACGGATTGAATATATATATATATATATATATATATATATATATATATATATATATATATATATATATATATATATATATATATATATATATATATATATATATATATATATATATGTGTGTGTGTGTGTGTGTGTGTGTGTGTGTTTCATTTCAGGTATATTTTCTTTTTAATGAAGCTATAGAGACAATTCAAACTGCAAGTGAAATGGAACACTCAATGTGCCTGTGGCGATTTACTCAAACTCAACGCTTTCATTACGCACGTGATTCATGATTTCCTCTTCACCTCGTATATTTTGCTTTGATATATTTATTATGTATTATCTATTTATCAGTTACAAAAGTCAATAATATCTTTACATTTCGTTTCAGTGACAGATGAATAAGATGAAGCAGACATCATGGGGAGGCACATTTATATTCATCTGTCTGATGCTTTTGGCATTTTCAAGTAACTATTTTTCCCATTCTATCTCACTCTCTGCCAATTTCGTTTATTTTACTTTTTTTTCTAACTATATCACCGCTCCGGTGAATTAATAGTTAAATCGTCCTCCTGGAATGCGGGAGGTACTGGGTTTGAAGACCAGCCCAGTCATACCAAACACTTATACAAATGGTCTTAACAACTGCCTCGCTAAGCGCTTAGTATTATGAGGTTAGTGTTAGGACTGGTCAGCCTGGATTCAGGATAATGTAACTGCGTACGAGATCATTCTACATGTCTGCCGCATGATACCCCAGTGGTATACATCTATACATAGCTATAAACAGCTACACTGAATACATCGTAATGATATAACGATTACGAAATCAATTTCACGCATCGTCTTTGCTTAAATTTATATTAGTTCACACACACACACACACACACACACACACATATATATATATATATATATATATATATATATATATATATATATATATATATATAACGAGAGAGAGAGAGAGAGAGAGAGAGAGAGAGAGAGAGAGAGAGAGATGACTTACAAATTGTTAATGCTACGTGAACAATCCAAATCACACGCCATGACACATGCATACACACAATCTCGGTTTCCATAAAGAAAAAAACTTGCGATGCCTATATATGTGGCGTTTCAGCCACTCCATCTGACCTAATATAGTGAACTATGAAACAACTCCTACTATTAATATGTCTCTTATACATGTCATTTTCTGAGAAGGTAATCTTTATTTGTCATACTTGAAAAATTTGTTTGGTAAGTATTTATCCAAACTGAAACTACCTTGCACGCTCAGGAACGGAAAAAGGAGCGATGGAGTCATACCAAAATGGCAAAACATATTTGTTCTTCTCTGCCCTTCATTCGCATCTAGATATAATATATGAAACTTGTTGAATAACTTCCACCTCTTAAAAATGATTAAACTGTTAAACTATTTAATCATTACTCATTTGGGAACACACACACACACACACACACACACACACACACACACACAGATAGATAGATAGATAGATAGATAGATAGATAGATAGATAGATAGATAGATAGATAGATAGATAGATAGATAGATAGATAGATAGATAGATAGATAGATAGGTAGATACGTACGTACGTAAGTACGTACGTACGTACGTACGTACATACATACATACATAACATACATACATACATACATACATACATACATACATACATACATACATACATACATACATACATACATACATACATACATAGATAGATAGATAGATAGATAGATAGATAGATAGATAGATAGATAGATAGATAGATAGATAGATAGATAGATAGATAGATATATTGATAGATAGATAGATAGATAGATAGATAGATAGATAGATAGATAGATAGATAGATAGATAGATAGATAGATGTAGTAAGCTGTATCATTGATATACCACGAGATGTATTAACAAACATATTGTATATAACGTACAAATACGCATACTTTCCTTTCCAACTCATTTACATCTCCGGGGGCCTAGTGGTCAGATCGTCTGTCTCTGATGCGGGTGATAGTGGGTCGTACACCTGTCGAGTCATACAAAAGGCAAAAATTTTTTACTAACAGCTGAGTTGCTATGCATTCTGCATTAAAAGGTTAGTGTTAGGACTTGTCGTGTCAGGTTCATGGGACTGTGTGGGACATCTGCGGCATTCTTCCCAAGTGCTAGGCATCACTATAAACTACCATACTGCATACATCGTTGCGATATGACTGAACAATTGTTAAAGCTACGTTAAAACTCCAAATCCCCCCTTATCCGCACACACACACACACACGCACACACGTGCGCGAGCGCATTCAAGATTGACTACAAGTACTTTTGTACTGCTGTGATGAATGAACCATGTATAACCCTCACTGGTGTACGTCACACATTGTATAGTTCTTAACCTTAAGCGAATAATCGCAGTTACATTTGCAAGTTGATAAGTTGCTTCATTTAGTTTTAGAATTTCTATTTTCATTCATATATATATATATATATATATATATATATATATATATATATATATATATATATATTATATATATATATATATGTAAACTTTACAAACATCATGGATAACTACTTGAACATTGATTACGCTGTGTTTCACATACCGGCTGGCATATTTAAATGGATTGGACAAATAAAGTAAACACGACGATGAAAGCAAGTAGTAATTCAAGCATCTAAATATATTTAAGGTTTATTTAACTCATTATGATGCTAGGACTATATACTTTTAATTTAAGTAACACACAAGAGTGAAAAGCATCAAGGTTTGTACAATTCAACAAATCATTTATTATTCTGAAATGCAAAGTGAAGAAAAGAAGAAGAGGAAGAAAATAAACAAAAGAAGTTACCATATTGCCAATTAATCCAAAACTATCATCGATTACAGACACAAGTCCTAGTAATGTAAAGTCCTGAATACCATTTAATTCAATTCAAAATTAAATCTCATATCATATAGGCAAATATCAACAGGGTTGTTTGTTGTAATTACTTGGAAGAGAGAGAGAGAGAGAGAGAGAGAGAGAGAGAGAGAGAGAGAGAGAGAGAGAGAGAGAGAGAGAGAGAGAGGGGGGAGTGGGGGATGTGGTCGATTTGTCTGCTGCCTTACCAGCCCACAGAGAGATAGAAGAAAGTTGAGGGGAAATATAAAATAATATACGTTTAGACTGATACTATTAGGTTTTATAAAACATGAAGAAGTATATAAAAAATAAAGAGCGCATTAATGAGAGCAGCAAAGAGGGTGGACAGACCAACTTCGTTGAAGCGTCCATTTGGCAAACCAAAGCTTCCTCCAAAATCGTAAAAAAAGCTTCTAGTTTGCAAACCAAGGCTTCCTCCAAAAGCGTAAAGAAAGCTTCCTTTGGGGACGCAAAGTCGTTGTCGCACCCACTCTGCTGCTATGGGGTTAACAATCCTTTTATGATTTCACAAACAGACTGATTTGTAACACCTCACCGCGTAAATCAATTAGATCATTGAACTGGTCAGTGAGTTTTAAATTAATTCTCGTTAACGAATTATTATGACATCGCATATAGACTGGATTAGTTGGATCTTCGATGATTAGAAACCCTGGAGGAGCCGTTGGTGCAAATGAGTACAAAATATATCCTTGTTGAGCTTGATTTGATTTTTCGAGATTTATATGATAACTTCCTTCGATGACATCAAATACTAAATTCAATGCAATCACCGAAGATATATTAACGGTTTGAGGAGCGATATGCCTACCACCACCATCTGGGTCGTTATTATGTTTGAGGATAGTTGAACCCTTGTGTTGTTGTCTCCATGCGGTGAATATCGCAGTAAACTTTTCATTGACAAAATCATTAACGGAACTGTTTAGTTCGCTTGCGTTATACCCAGGAAACTTGAAATTCGGTAGATCAGCTTCTGTTATATTGTATACAGTTAGGAAATTTCGTTTAGAGTAATTATTGTTGTCATCACTATGATCAATTATTACTTTAATTACTCGCTGTTTGATATATTGATTTTATTTTATATTTTTTTTATTTAATGATTTCACTCCGATTAGACTCATTGAAAGCCTGTTGAAGTCATTGTAGTTGTTGTCTGTGTTCTGTATTGATCTCTCTAAAGTATTCAATAATTCTAATTGTGATATATATTTATATATGTAATTGATTCTGGAGTCTGTTCAGCCTTATAATCTCCAAAAGGCGTAATCCTGATCAACAAAATTAAAATAACTACCCGGTAGTGTTGATTTGCTTATATCACGGAGGTGTTCTTTATATGATGTGGTAATTTCATGGTATGATTGTTTATCCATAACATAATCAGATTTTTGTGGTTCAGGTGGAGGTTTTTTTCAGGCCAACCCAGTATTGTTCTTATAGAACTCTGATAGATATCTGCGGCATAACTGGGTAAGTTTATCTCAATGGCAGATAATAATGATAATAACGTCGGCTCATGAACTGTTATAGCGATTTTCGATTTTTTTCCAGTAATGTATTTTATTCTGCGTTGTAATTCATTATTGATCTGTTCGATTTGATAGGACTCAGATGGTAACGAAACAACGTTCCAGTCTGGAGTACCAACGGGTATATTCTTACTCGCAAACACCAGGGAATCATTCGATTGTTGACCACCGAATCGTGCTGATCTGATATTAGGCCAACTATGGTATACTTGTAGTTTTGCTAGTGCTATCTCCTTCACCGGGATCGCAGTAGGGAAATTCATACTGAATTCAGGATTCGTTGAGGTTATTCATATCATTCTGGTTTTATCTGGTGTGGTATTTTCCGCTATTCGTTGAAGTAGTTATTTTCCTAATTTTGACATCACGGAATGATAAACACGTACCATCTCTGAAAACTCACTATCGGATATTAATGTGTCATCGAGTGACGACGATATCATCGAGGACAATTAGGAGTACGCGGTTGACACAACATGGAACTTAACTATGTAGTCTTGTAGTTTACGCTGGCTGAATGATGACATTTTTTTGTTATAATCGAAAATATTCCAGCGATTGTTGTCGCCGCTGATATATGAATTGGAACAGCTATCGGGGCAATCATTGTCACCGAGGATAGTATTATACCAGCTCCGGTGATTACACCTGATACCGAGTACACGGTGACAACAACTGTGGTGATTCTTCGTCGGTATTTTTTTATTTTTACTTGATACTCCTCAGTGAGTGTTTTGAGTTTAGTTTGAAATTCTCTGACCTGATCATAGCAATATTGCTGTGATGAAATTTTATTTATTACAATAGAATTCAATTTAGTTGTTTACTTAAGTCCGCTACAAATTCTCCATACCATGTTACTGAAACCCTAGCCAAATTATTATCAGTGGATGCTATGATGAATCGGTCAGTTGTTTCCTTGTCCATAATCGTTGATATTATATTGTTGACCCCAGAAGAACTCGTTGATAAAATATTAAATTGAGTCGGCGACACTAGTGTTAATCGATAAATACCTTTGACGGCCGCGGTGATATTGAATATGTTAGTGGATGGTGTCCACGTAAATGATCCGTGTTTATCGCGTACACGTTATTTATGATATTTTTTTGTTCGAGAGGGATTTTTATTATTTCAAGTTTTTCTATCATCATCAGTCGATCATGTCTGATGACATCGCTGGTGTTTTTAATATCTTCTCGAACAACTTCTATTCGCCGATTAATCGCGGTTATTTCATCGAGTTTCGTGATAATACCATTCGGATCTGTTTTGATTTCTTCGGGTTTAGCATTTGTACCAAAACATTTATCGACGGCATCATCGGTTGTTTTAAAAATTGTACGTAACATAGTAAATTTTTCGATATGAGCGTCATAATCGGATCGCTACTTTGACAAATGATCCATGGAGGTTTTTATCTCCGTGAGTTTCGGTGTGGTCACCCGTGGATTTCCAAAGATATTAATAAAGGTTTGTCAATATTGTCAATTATATATCTTTGTAATTCAGAAAACTGATCGAATTTAGTTATATGTTCGTCGTATTCATCGCTTAGTTTTTTTTAATGGTTCTAAATTGTTAATTCTATCCACAATAGTTGAACCAAGTACACCCGGTTTGAGTTTACCCTGATCAGAAAACAACGCTATAGTATCTTCTACTGAGCTGCATTGTTTAACTAAAATATCATCAAGGGAAACATTGCAAGTTTTCAGTTCACCCTGACGATCTTGAAATAACTATTTCATTTGGATCAACAATTGCGAGGTTTAACATCTCAGCTATTTCATCTTCGATTATTTTTTTACATCACTGGTTGCAGATATTTCCGTGGTGGGTTTTCAGGCTCGATAGAGATCTCCTCCAAATATCAATAATGCTATTTTATATAATTTCTCTCTAAAAAACGATTACTTGTATATTCGTGTACGGTTTTATGGGGTGGTTTCCTCGATGATGAAATAGCGTTGAGAACATTTAATACTTCTATGCCGCATATTGGTGGGTCATTCATGTTCTGTATTGGTAGCGTAGAATACCAGATTGGAGTTTTTAAGCGGTTTATATAACTCATAAATTCTTTAGGCGGCGCTAACCCATGTGAATCGAAATAAACAATTGCACGCGGATAAATCAAGTATGCAACCCAGTGAGTTCCAGGTCCGATGCTGTTATCGAGATTAATGATACCGGTTTCAACTTTGTTTGGTTGTTGTGGTAATTGATCTTTCATAAAGACACCTCTAAAGTTTTTTATCACTAGCTTTTTAGCATCATCGAGTAAGTCAAATTTGACATCGGCGATATCTGCGATGGAACCTTCGGTTCTCGAGTTATTAAACTGTTCATAGTCTCAGGCCATTTCCGCTGTACTATGAATACGGAGTTCCTGGTAATCTTAGACCCTTTACATTTATTTTGTATTCCCGCCTTTTGTTTGGTTCATATGATTGAGCAATACTATGTACTGCTTTTGCACCAAGAGCTCCAGCAGCTCCTAACGTGGCAGCTTTACCAGCTACAATTAATGCTGGAATCGCAGCGAGAAGTGGGAACACACCACCTGATTTTATCATGTTCTAAATCGCAGCCACAGAGAGAGTGATCTGAACACCCTTTGTAACTTTGATGGCATCATTGAAGTGTTTTATCTGACGAGGTGTCAATGACAGTTTATTCTGACCGTCAGACATCTGATTGTACTTCAGCGATATCGTAGTTCCACATATTTTTTAGCTGATTCTGATTGCAATTTTTTAATTTGACCAGAAGTTAATGTAACACTAACATGAATATATGACATTATATTAATAACAGATTGATCTAATTGATACATTACATATTTTCCACTTGTGCTTATATATATCGCCACATTAAATCATATTTATTATCTGTATCATCAAACGTATTCTGTTGTCCATCCGAAATATCCCCCCCCCCGGTTATCTTGTTACACACATTGAAAATAAACCAATAATATTATATCTACCTGATATACAGCTTCAAGAAATCTCAGTTTCAAATAACAGCACACACTAAGATATTCACATGATTTCCCGTATAGACTAGGCTTGGGATTCAAACAATCTCAAAATGTTTTCAAATACGTTTCAAATGTTCTGCACTGTCAGTAAGATTCACAAATCTCCTGGAATTCAACTAAGATTTAAAATAATCTCATGTAAATACAAATATACCAATTGAAACAATAATTGGAATAAACATATGCTTCTTGACCCATGTACAGTCGCACGATTCGAAAACCGATAAACCGCACAGATTCAACACGTCCTTTGGGTGGCCCACTCTCTTGTATCGGCCGCTCGCACCCTTCATGGATCCACTACATGTACAGTCAGTCATACGGATACACGTACAGACAGCATACAGCACCCTTGTATGTGATACATCTACAGTACAGACATACATACATACATATGGACATCTATATAGCTAAACTCATAAGTCTCGTTACATCAGTTAGACTAATGAGACTTACCATCTATAGCCAATAAAACCAAACTGGTAATAATAACGAATTCTGGAAAATACTAATACAGTAAACTATTAAAAGCAATTTGAAATTCAGTTCACAGCGTTTCAAATCTGAGTTGTAATAAATGAATCATTACACGATATGACAATAAAAACTCAATAAACTTCACATATCAAATAAGATATAAATCTAACACTCATCCCTATGGCCTATATAAATACTTCGTGTACTCTCTTCTACAGATCCAAAGTGACCAGTCTCGGTTATACCTTAATCTTGCTTAAATTCATAGGACAGTGTGTAATATTCAGAGTACAATACCCGTGCATATCGTGATTATGATGTCCGTAGCCTGAAGTAGTTTACGGCGGCGAGACACATGTTGGTTCGTGCACATCAGTATTTCTCAGGCATAACAAACGTTTTTTTTTTCTTCTAATTATGTGACACATAGAGTGTTACAATATTGTATTTATGTAATGAAATAATACAAATTAACTTTTTAACAAGCAATGGAATTGCAATATACATATAACTATATGCAACACTCCTATATGAATACATCTCCAACATTGATAGCATTCTAAAATACCGATTCCCAACCATTGGCTAAATGGTAAATAAAGAAGTAATATACATAGATGCATTCGTTATAGAACGTGCACACTATGTTAATATAATACACCACTGTACTGATACCGTATTGAATGATCTGTATATATTGATGCGACAAAGGTTTGCGATTTCGTTCAGAGGAAAGTATTAACGTGATTGTAATGGCAATATAAACAGTCGAGTTTCTTCACAGCAATTTAAAGCTTAGGAAAGTGAACTAAAGTTTGATCATGAGACACCAAATACGTCATATTGATCGTATTGAAAATCTAGTGTTCGAACATGTATGTTAATAATAGAGCTTAAGGCCAAGTCCCACAATCTTCGTAATGCTCCATGCATAAACCGCTCGACCAGGAAACGAACGTTTCGGAAAAAAGAAATTACTAACACTGACATTATTAACATGGCATAAATCTACATTGATGTATAGATATCACACAGGGCGTCAGCAATAAAGGCAGAATGAATAAATATGTTGACAATGTTTTTCTAATCGAATCCATCTGAAAAGAGTATCACACATCTTGATGACTGCTGCGAATGTATATAGTCTTAACATTTTCCTAGAATACTATCATCACAGAAGCCATCGAAGATATTTCGTTTTAAAGTATTTGGACTCATAACTGTTGACATCATGTTTGTATGCTCAAGGATTAGAAGGCATTTCTTTTATTCTTTGTATTAATTTAAACCTTTGGAAAAGTACATTTTATGGATGGTTAAATGAAAAATAAATTAATTTATCTCCTGCAAAGCATGTGTGTAGAAATTAATGTAAATTAGTAATGTCAAGACATGGGCTGTCATGATTGATTTAATGTGATGCCTATCTGGAATAGAATGATTAAATCTCATCAGTCGTCATAAAACAAAATTACAAAATTTGCAGAGTAATTTAAGCTTTCATTGTATCATTGCGGTTACTGACAGTAATTCAGAAAATAGATAGAATGTAAATGTGTAATTAATACTGAGAGCACCACCACTTTCAATCTTAAGAGTGAATTTGTATAGTTGGCATATTAATAGATATCATTTATAGACAGAAATTAAATGGCCAAACTCAGATCTTTAAAGTGTGAAGTAACTATGACCAAGTTAAATTCATTAAGAACTCAGATATATTAGTTGCGGAAACCGCCACTGCAAATCGATCGTCTCTTTTACAGCTTCTATAAGTGCTGCAACAACAACTAAGCAGACTAGTTCCACATCAACAACGTCACCAACATCAAACAGTACAAGCGAGACGTCTACAACTTTGTTGCCACCAACTACTTCTTCTATAGCGACAAGTAGCAGTCCAACAAGCACGTCGACTCAGTCTACAGGCATTTCCACACTGGAGTCTAGCACTTCGGAGGCAACAACGAGTACAATTGGTACTACCACAACTGGTGCGCCAACAACGCTGTCTGAAAGTACAACTTCAGAGACAACAACACCAACGACGTCAACCACATTGGAAACCTCCTTAACTTCACTTTCAACCACATCGTCTCCTTTAACGACATATACTAGTCAAACAACCACCTCTTCTCCAAGTACAAGTACAACACCACAGACAACAAGCACTGCATCTAGTACTGCTTCCATACCAAGCGGAACAACAACTAGTAGTAGCGAAACCACCTCATCGACTCAAGAGACTGCCACTACCACAGCTACACCAGGTACATTTATTTCTTAATATGCTTTTATATTCTTCATTGCCATCTACTAGCCCAGCATTGTCCACATTGCACTATGATTTATAATATGTTAGCGTTATGCCAATCTATTGTTAGAAGTAACAGGGTATAGCGGGGATAAGAACATTCATCATTTACAAGACAGTCATAACATTTTCAAGTTGAGATACTACATAGTTGCTGCAAGAGCAATACAAATGTTTACATAGCACACGTAGATTTCTAACATCTCCAATACCGATTGAATGTTCGTAAATGAAACAACACGTTAGGAACACTTAACTATTCTAATGCAAGATAACGTAAAATGCTTACAACTGTGCAAAGTCTTATTACATATAAGCTGAGCTTGTATCTCATTGCTAGGTAACTGGTAAAGATTAGAATATATGATTAACCATGAATGAGTCGCATTTGCATAATGAAAGCAGTTACCCGCCTCATCTCTTTCGGATTAAAATTTATACACTGACAACAGTGTTAAATACAATTTATAAAATTCTGATCTATAACAAATGTGTCGCTTTATGATACGATACAATGAAAACATGAGATAAGTCTCTATCATATATTGATTCGGATTTTCGTGGTCATGCTTACTGATTGTAAATTCGCTACTGTACGAATCTATTTTAAAAGGACTTGGCATCAAATAATGACTTGCTCATGTTTTTAAAAAAAATGTTTTACTGAAATACGTCTTCTAAAACTTCACATACGAATGATATATCTGCAACGCAAAGCAAGATAATTATTCATCATAATGAACAATATGATATTTTGTTTCAAATTACGTTTGACTAATGGATTTCATGTAACGTATAATAACGCACATATGAATATATTGCTTTGTGTTAACATTTGGTTTGACAATTGGATAGACAGGCGATAAATGTACAATTGTAACTCAGCGCAGCTGTGATGTTAATCGTTTTATTGATGTATTCAACGTTAAGGAAATGTAATTGTGCAGACAATAATAGACCGTTTTCCTTTAAACATTTGATTACAAAATTGAAAGGAGGTGGGTAAATATTCGCTCTTGTTTAAACATACAGTTAGGATGCGCTCTTAACAGAATAGTTATGAAGCGCAATTCTCACACATTTCTTTTCTAAATAACCCTTCAGTATTAAGGTCTTGGCTTCAAATCGAAATGATAAAGGTTTTAAGTGTTATCATATTGCAGTTTTTCATAAACTAAACTGAGACTATTACTGGAACTGTTTACGTGTTACACAATTTTTACGATATGTATAACATTTTATGTCGACTTTCAGATATCGATGAATGCTTTTACAACCAATCATGTCAAAACGGTGGTAACTGTACCAACACAGATGGCTCATACAGTTGCTTTTGCACAAGTGGATGGACAGGAGCAAACTGTACAACAGGTAAGGAAACAATCTTAGTTTTGCCGATAGACGAGAAGAAATTGTAGGCACAACGTGCCATCTTTCGAACTATACCAGATCTTCGTAAAAATATGGGAATAGAGAATCAATATCACAATATTCAATTCGCTGATTCCGTTACGTTTTTAAAGTCCCTGCGTTGGATTGGCACGTGTAACAATTTCTATCAAATATTTATGTGAGACATTCAGTAGACCTTTGTCGACAAAATAAAACTAAATACCCTATTTGCTTGAGAGATAACACTGAATTGCTTCATTGTCATACCACATAAATAGCTTGCCTAAGAAATAATAGTATGAAAATGATACATCATCTATCCGTTTCAGCGAATTCATTTATATTAATTTATGCGATATAATTCAAGAAAAAGTATTGATATAAACATCATTTCTGCTTAATTGATACATGGAAACTTCATTCACACAAACATGACAAGGCATACATGGACGTGTTATTCTGAGAAATTATGCATTCGGAGACAATGCAGATGGATATATTCTTTTGTGCGGGTTTGGACAAAGTTAGATGTGGTCAATAAAAAAGCAATGGCCTTACACAATTCTTCAATCGTTCTATATAAAATGTTCGATCAACATGTTCTGATTCATTGTACATATAATTGCTCCAAGAGCAATTCAAATGTTCACATGGCACTCTTATATTTCTAACCCCGTCAATACCGATTGAAAGTTCGTGAATGATAAAAGACGTTAGGATCACTTAACTGTTCTAATTTATTAACCATCATCAACGTAAGTTTTTCCTACTACCTCTGAGAAGACTTTGATACCTGTACAAAAATAATCGGATCGTACACTTGGAAGTATGCAAATGCAAGATAACGTAAAATACTTAAATCTATGCAATGTCTTATTACATATAGGTTGAGCATGGATCTTACTGCTAGGTAACTGGTAAATATTAGAATATGTGATTAACCATGAATGAGTCGCATTGGCATAATGAAAGCAGTTAAACACCTCATCTCTTTCGGATTTAAATTTATACACTGATTACAGTGTCATATACAATTTATACAATTCTGTTCTATAACAAATGTGTCGCTTTATGATACGATACAATGAAAACATGAGATAACGTCTCTATTATATATTGATACGGATTTTCGTGGTCCTTCTTACTGATTGTAAATTCGCTACTATACGATCCATTTTAAAAGGACATGGCATCAGATAATACCTTGATCTTGTTTTTCAAAAATAGAATGTTACAGAAATGTGTTTTCTAAATATTCACATTCGAATGATATATCTGCAACGCAAAGAAAGCTAATTATTCATCATAATGAACAATTTGATATTTTGTATCCCATTAGTTTGACTAATGCATTTCATGTTATGGAAATGTAATAACGCACACAAGAACAACGTAGAACGTACACTTCCTCTGTAACGAATCGTATATCGAATCAGGTCTTTTCCCACATACTCTTTGTAAAATTATTGTTTCTTCTACGCATCCAACACTTGTTTGGTATTATTTATACAATGATGTCATCAAAGTAATGTTCTGCGAGACAAATAAGATATTTTGACACTTTGACTGAAGAAAACAAAGATCTTAATTCTCATTGTACCAATTTAAACGTAAGAAAGGCACAATATGTTTTAAGCGATTTCGCGGTTAATAATGTCTTAATGTTAATTTTCATTAAAACCCATTACTGGAATGTGTCTGCTGAAGTCAAACGTACCAACGATATGCTTTGAATGACAAGAACAAATCTAATCATACATAAAAATGGTTTTTTGATATTTTGTATCAATGGCGTTTTATTGATGTATTCAACGTTAAGGAAATGTAATTGTACAGACAATAATAGATCGTTTTCCTTTAAACATTTGATAACAAAATTGAATGGAGGTGGGTAAATATTCGATCTTTTTTAAACATACAGTAAGACGCGCTTTTAACATAATAATTTTGTAGCGTAAATCTCACACATTTCTTTTCTCAATAAAACCCTTCAGTATATTTTTCTTGGCTTCAAATCGAAATGATAAAACAGGTTTTAAATGTTATCATATGGCAGTGTTTCATAAACTAGACTGAGACTATTACTGGAACTGTTTACGTGTTACACAATATTTACGACTTGTATAACATTTTGTGTGGACTTTCAGATATCGATGAATGCTTCTACAACCAATCATGTCAAAACGGTGGTAACTGTACCAACACAGGTGGCTCATACAGTTGCATTTGCACAAGTGGATGGACAGGCGCAAACTGTACAACAGGTAAGAAAACAATCTTAGTTTGCCGATAGACGTGAAGAAATTGTAGGCACAACGTGTCATCTTTCGAACTATGGCAGATCTTTGTAAAAATATGGGAATAGAGAATCAATATCACAATATTCAATTCTCTGATTCCGTTACGTTTTTAAAGTCCCTGCGTTGAATTGGTACGTGTAACAATTTCTATCAAATATTTATGTGAGAGATTCAGTAGAGATTTGTCCACAAAATGAAACTAAATACTTTATTTGCTTGAAAGATAACACTGAATTGCTTCATTTTCATACTACATAATTAGCAAGCCTAAGAAATAATAGTATGGAAATGATACATCATCTATCCGTTTCAGCGAATTCATTTATATTAAATTTATGCCAAATAATTGAAGCAGAAGTATTGATATAAACATCCTTTCTGCTTAATTGATACATGGAAAGGTCATTCACACAAACATGATAACGCTTACATGGACGTGTTATTCTGAGAAATTATGCATTCGGAGACAATGCAGATGGATATATTCTATTTTGCGGGTTTGGACAAAGGTAGATGTGGTCAATAAAACAGCAATGGCCTTAGCAGCAGAGAGGGTGAATCCGACTTTTCAAACCGTCAAAACAAAAAATAGACCCTTCCTACGAATTTTCATGTTTTAACCAAAAAAAAAATAAAGTCTGCATTTGCCCAACAGAGACTTAGTGATTTTTGTCTGAAAACACGATCTTGCAGGGGCTTCGAAATGAGTAAAAACTCACCCCGTTGATTTCAACCGAATATTTTATCAAGTCTGATACGATATCGCGTCCTCGTGTCTTAGGACGAAAATCCTATTAGGACTTCACAAACAGACTAATTTGTTAAACTTCGCCTTGTAAATCAATCAGATTATTAGACTGGTCAGTGAGTTTGAAATTAATTCTTGTTAGCGAATCATTATGACACGGCATATAGACTGAATTAACCGTGGACTCAATTATTAGAAACCCTGGAGGAGCTATTGGTGCAAATAAATACAGAATATATCCCTGCTGAGCTAGATTTGATCGTTCGAGATTTATTTGATATCTTCCTTCGATAACATCACATACTAAATTGATCGCTATCACCGATGAAATATTCACATTTTGAGGAGTAATATGCCTGCCACCACCATTTGGGTCATTATTATGTGTCAGGATAGTTGTTTGTGGTTGTGATGTTGTTTTTTTTCCATTCGTCATGAATTATTTTAAAACCAAAATCGATGGCATCATTGAGGGATTTTTGTAATCCTAAGATATTATATCCTGGTACTTTGAATGCTGGAATATCTTTGACGGGGGTATTATATTCTGTCGTAAATAAAGTTCTTGTTGCAGGATTACTGTCACCTAATACTTCTTGAATAATTTGTGAATGAAATGTTTCCATGTCATTGATGATTTTGTTTCTACAACGCTGATAAATTCATCTCGGGTGAAATTGCCGGATTTAAGGGATATTAACAACAATGAAAAATCATTATTCATCGCTGTGAAATTTTCAGTGATTTTATCCCGTCGAATTAAGTAGACGTTTCTTTTAGTGTTGGCTTCTACCGCTTCAAGAAAAAAAATTCAATTTGGCGTAATCGCTATAACTCTTTATTGGATTATCAGATTTTATCCTGTCGGTGATATAATCAAATTTTTTTGGTTCAGGTGGTAATCTAACGGTTTTTTCCCCGGGTGGTAATTCAGGCCATCCCAGTACGGTTCTAATAGAACTCTGATAAATATATACGACATAACCATCTGTGCTTATCTCAATGGCAGATGATAGTGTCGGCTCATGAACTGTTATAGCTATTTTTGATTCTTTTCCAGTAATCGATTTTATTCTACGTTGCAATTCAGCATTGATTTGTTCAATTTGGTATGATCCGGTTGATATCGAAACAACGTTCCAGTCTGGGATACCGTCGTCTTTATTCTTATACGAGAACACCAGTGTATTATTGGGTTGTTGACCACCAAATGATTTGATCTGATATTAGGCCAACTGTAATACACTCGTAATTTTGCTAACGCGATTTCCTTCACGGGGACTGGGATAGGGAAATTCACACTGAATTCTTGATTCGTTGATGTTATTGAGATCATACTTGTTTGTACTGGGTTTGTGTTCTCCACTATTTGTTGAAGTAATTCCATCGGTGTTGTCATCGTTATTATACCGTTGTTGTCGCTCTAATTTTGACATCGCAGAATCATAAATACTGACCACTGCTGAGAACTCACTATCTGATATAATTGTATCATCGAGCGATGACGATATCAACGAGGATAATTGCGAGTATGCGGTTGATACAACATGAAATTGAATCACGTAGTCTTGTAGTTTGCGTTGGCTGCATGATGATATTTTTTTGTTACTATCGAAATTATTCCCGCGATTGTTGTTGCCGCAGAAATGCAAATTGAAACAGCTATAGGGGCAATCATTGTCACTGAAGACAGTATAATACCAGCTCCGGTGATTACACCACTCACAGCGTACACAGTAACATCAATTGCGGTAATTATTCGTTGGTATTTTTTTATTTTTATTTGATACTCCTCAGTGAGGGTTTTGAGTCTATTTTGAAATTCTCTGACCTGATCATAGCGATATTGCGATGATGAAATCATGTTATTTTTAAATCAGTTTACGATTTCAATTGAAACCGTTATTTACTTAAATCCGCTACGAATTCGAAATACCACGTTGTTGAAAACCTAACCAAATTTTTATCAGTAGATGTTATCGTGGACTTTTCAGTTGTATCCTTGTCGATGATCGTTGAAATCGTATTGCTGACCCCGGATGAACTCGACGATGAAATATTAAATTGAGTCGTTGTCACTAGTGTCACTCGATAAATACCCTTAACGGTTGCAGTGATATCTAATTTGTTGTTTGTGGGTGTCCACGCAAATGATCCGTGTTGTATCGTGTATACTAAGTTGTTGGTTTTCTCATGAGGAATTTTTGTTTTTTCAATGATTGTTAATATCCTCGAAAAATCATTTTTGATGGCTTCGATGAGGTTTTTCGTCTCATCGATGGATTTTTTAATATCAGGGAGTTTTATTTCAATTTTATCCAACGGGGTTCCAATAAATTTATCCACGATGTTTCTTCGAAAATTTGAAAACTGTTTTCCGTGTTCTTCAGTTTTAGATTGAAGTGTTGCTAGGTCCAACATATAATTTTTTAAGTCATCGTTGAGAGTTTTTAGTCTATCTGTAATCGTCGAAAAAAGTACACCCGGTTTGAGTTTACCCTGATCGGAAAATAACGCGATAGTATCCTCGATTGCGTTTCGTTGTTTAACTAAAATATCATCCAACGACACATTACTAGTTTTCAATTTACCCTGACGATCTTGAAATACAATTATTTCATTAGGATCAACACTTGCTAAGTTCAACGTCTCAGCTATTTCATCTTCGATTATTTTTTTATATCACCGGTTGCAGTGCCATCGGGTTCGGGTTTCTTCATCGGTGATAAAGATCTCCCCCAAATATCAATCATTGTTATTGTAAAACTCTTTCTCTAAAAAGCGACTACTAGTGTATTCATTTACGACAACATGTGGTGGTTTTCCCCTTGGGTTACCCAAGGAGTTAGAAATAGCGTCAAGGACATTTAATACTTCGCTGCCGCATATTGGTGGGTCATTCATTTGCTGTGTTGGTAGCGTAGAATACCAAGTCTTCATTGGAAAAGTCCTTAGGCGGTTTATATAACGCATAAACTCTTTTGGCGGGGATAATCCATATGAATCAAAATAGACGATTGCACGTGGATCAATAGCGTATGCAACCCATTGAGTTCCAGGTCCGGTGCTGTTATCTAAATTAATAATACCGGTTTCAACGCTGTTGGGTTGTGCCGGTAACTGATCTTTCATAAAGACGCCTCTGAAATTTTTAATCGCCAATTTTTTTAGCAGATTTGAGTAAATCAAAATTGAACATAGGAACCATCGGTTCTTCTCCAACTAGTAAACCGTTCCTGGGATTCTCAGGCCTTTTCCGCTGTACCATGAATACGGGGTTCCTGGTAGTCTTAGACCCTTTCCCTTTTTTATATCCCTGTCCAGTTACCTTCTTTAGTGCCATTCCTGCTGCAGTACCAACGGCTCCTAACGCCCCTGCTTTAGCCACCGCTGGGGCTGTTGCTACAATCAAGGCCGGAATCGCAGCTAACAACGGGAATATACCGCCGGTTTTAATCATATTTTTGATAGCAACCTCAGAAATAGTAATCTGAACACCTTTTTTTGCTACAAGTGTATCATTGAAGTGTTTTACTTGACGAGTTGTCAGCGATAATTTATTTACCCCGCCAGTCATTTGATTGGGTTTCAGCGTTATTGTGGTTTCACATTTTTTAGCTGACGCTGATTGCAATTTTTTGACTTGACCAGGAGTTAACGCAACACTAATATTACTATACGACATTATACATAATAGATTGATTCTAAATCGTAAAACGATTCAATGGAAAAATCCTTCGGATTTTCAATTACATATTTTCCACTGGTGCATCAATGATTCTCATTCTTCCTCCAACACCTTCAAGTAGCATTGATTTATCACTGAGAATGACAGCAACCGCTCTGTAATTAGCAACACCACCAGGACGGGTTACACGGGCTCTAAAGTGTATATCGACGACAGATTGTCTTGTTAAATCAAGCTGTTCAAGTGAAAAGTAATAAATCGGATAGAAGCTTTTTAAATCCAATTGCGATATTTTCAAACCAGTATCAACATTTTGATCACGTGCCATAAATGCCAACAGGTTATGATATACACGTGCAATATGGTTGTGTGTGTAATCAAGTTGTATATCCTCAGATGGTTCCTGTTGGCAGTTTATTCTCAGCGAGACTTCTCTAACACCTAACTTATCAAATATCATATGGCTTCGTTCTTGATTACCAACCCGCACATTATTCTGTAACGCTACAAATATATGACGTGGAGCTGAAACACCTTGTTTTGATGCCAGATGCCAAGCAAATATATCATCAACATTATCCTGTTTGATATCCGTAGTCACTGATAACCAACTCAACAACGACTTTCCTCCTTGATCCATAAATGATAGTAGTCGCTGTTCTTCTGTGATTGATGGAGTTAACACTGGAATCCATAATGCTAGTTTTGATAAAATGACTTTACCATCAGCAACACCAACATCACGCCAGATTGCATCATTATCAGTACCCTTTCTTACGAGTGCTACTGTATGCTTCGCTCCATAAATAACTTTTCGGACGTTTCTACAGAATCCAAATATGTGATGCAGTGGAATCGCACATGAAAATTGTCGACGCTGTCCCCACAACGTTGCTACGCGTGTTGCAAATCCTAGGTTGTAATTAGTAATATTATTTATGACATCAAAATCACCAGCTGGTCTTACATATCCGGCTGGTGCTGGATTAACTGAAGAAGCATGTGTTGCCTTTACTCTAGAATACTGGACGTGTTCAGGGTGATCAGTAATATCCATAGAAAACATCATAGATGGACCCGCTGATCTTGTATAATCATCAGAATATCTCGCTAACCCTATGATTATTGTGGCAACATCAACCTCATGGTCTATTGATTCAATTTCCTTTCTATCAATGAGATATCTTGCACTTTCAAATAGCGCCATGATCCCATTATTAACAAAACCAACATGGATAGTTGGGTTATTGTCGTATGGGGTATTAGCTACAACATTTGCTGCAAGTTCACCTTCGATTTCGATAAACGCTTCACAAGGCAAAAAATATTTACTGGTATTATGAACTTGAAGTTCAATTCGCGATCGGAGATCTGGTTGTGTTGCGTGATAAGAATAAAATTGAAAATCGCGTACAGAATCATCTTTACGCACTCTGGCATCCATATCAAATGCTGGATCAGGTGAGCGTTTGAACATTGTATTATATATCCATTGATCTAAATCGTGAAATCCGTAGGATTTTCATCGTAAAAGATTTCCAATCGTAGGATTTTCATCATCGTGGTTTTTTAAAGCCACTTCCCGCTATTATGTTTGCTATCATGTTATTTTGGTCACTCGGAGTCACCAGCGATGCTAATTTTTCATCTACTGCGTTATTTATTATTTTACTAAAACTTGCAGGCATTTCCGCTGTAGATGGTAACAGTTTCTTTTTTCGTCTAACTAGCGCTGTTAATTTATTCTTCGCGGCTGAAAACGCTTTCCCGGCAAGATCTCCAACAGAACTAATACCCTTATCACGAATAACATCAATGGCTTTCATTCCTAATTGTTTAGCTAACGGCATCACTTTTGGGGCCATTCTTGTAAATAACCCTGCAATGGTATCACCGAAACCATCTCCGTAATATGCTCTATAAACAAGCAATCGTGAATTAACCACATAGACACTGGCTGGTTTATCATGATTGTAGTGTATGATCATTATTTGAAATTGTTAGCAATTTTTCAATTGTAAAACAATTTTTCAATTCGTTTTCAGTCACTATGATACCCATTTTCCACTAAGTCGCTAATGAAACCACGATATGTTTTGATATCCATGATACAACCTTGAAATAACCGTCTACAGATATCAGCTGCTTCATTAATTATTTCCGGTGAGTTATTTCCAGCTCGGAACCCGCCGATTAGAACATCTAATCGTGATATATCATTGATAACACTATCAGGACATACCCCACTTGGGGTCCCACTGGAATCTCTTAATCCCTTCCCGCTATAACCAGTTGCTTCATCCAGTTTATTATCATCATCAAGTTCTTCTTGTTTTGTTTGGCGTTTTCTTTCTTGTTGTAAATGATAATCAACATTTCTCTTGAATTCTCGATATTTTGTCTTCCTTCTATCTATACTCCCGGTATTTATTTCATACACTATATCAGCCCATTCATTATGTGACATTCTATAATCCGTATAATTGTCCGTGAAAAACTTCTCTTGTGAATCATAGCTGTTAGCAGCAAATTCACTTAAATTGCCCTCCTTCTCATTGAGAATTAGTTGTTTAGCTTTATCGGTAAATAGTTCCGCTAATTTTTTTTGATTTAGGTAGTCCACTAACTAGTCGCTGTTGTTCTTCAAATTGTCGTTCTGATATATCCTGAGGAAGTGTTTTTAATGATTTTTTTTGTTTATTTAGTTCTTTTTGCTATTTTCTCTAACACAGGGAGAAAAGTCTCTTCTTGTTTTTTTCCTTGTTCAGAGATTGTTGACACTATCTGTTTCGTTGCTGTGGTTACTGGTTTAACAATTCTTCAGACCCCGCAGCAAAATCAGTTTGTAAACTCTGTCGTTGTTGCAGTTTATTTCTTTCAGAGTCGCGAATTGGTATAAATCTCTTAATTGCATCTAGTCGTTCACGAGCCAATCGGGTCGTTAATGCTTCATTGACCATTATTAAAAATCGTAGATTTCAATTGTAAAACAATTTTTCAATTGCAAAACAATTTTTCAATTGTAAAACAATTTTTCAATCCGACCCAACACCACCGTGGAAGTGTTATTTTGATGTTTTAGCGGCGTTATCATTGAGGAGGAAAGTCACATAATTGCTATAAAATATATAATACTGTGACTTTCCCCACTTTTTGACATGTCGGATGATTTTTAACACCACCGTGGAAGTGTTATTTTGATGTTTTAGCGGCGTTATCATTGATGGGGAATGTCACATAATTGCTATAAAATATATAATACTGTGACTTTCCCCACTTTTTGACATGTCGGATGATTTTTAACACGATCATGGAAGCGTTATTTTGACATTTTAAGGGTGTTATCATCGATGGCGCAAGTGTCATAATTGCTATAAAATATATAATACTGACACTTGCGCCACTTTTTGACATGTCGGATGATTTTTAACACCACCGTGGAAGTGTCATTTCATCGTGAGACAGCTTCTATCATTGATGGATCAAGTGTCATAGTTGCTATAAAATATATAATACTGACACTTGCTCCATTTTTTGACATGTCGGATGATTTTTAACACGATCATGGAAGTGATTTTTGATTATAAAACAGCTTCTATCAATGATGGAGCAAGTGTCCAAATTGCTATAAAAATAATAATACTGACACTTGCTCCACTTTTTGACATGTCGGATGATTTTTAACACGATCATGGAAGTCTTTTTTGATGTTTTAACAGCTCTATCAGGTTTGAGGGAAGTCACATAATTGCTATAAAATATAATAATACTGTGACTTCCTTCATTCTATTTTGATCAATCTGACATATCATATCGACAGAACCATCCAATAACGGTCCATCGAGTTTTTATTCAGTGTGAAATATTTTTATTCAGTGTGAAATATTTTTATTCAGTGTGAAATATTTTTTATTCAGTGTGTGTGAAATATTTTTTATTCAGAGTGTGTGAAATATTTTTTATTCAGTATGTGTGAAATATTTTTATTGCAGTGTGAAATATTTGTATTGCAGTGTGAAACATTTTTTATTCAGTGCGAAATATTTTTATTGCAGTGTGAAATATTTTTTATTCAGTGTGAAATATTTTTTATTCAGTGTGAAATATTTTTTATTCACTGATTTTAACACCACCGTGGAAGTGTTATTTCATCCTATAACAGCTTATATCAGGTTTGAGGGAAGTCACATAATTGCTATAAAATATAATAATACTGTGACTTCCCTCATTCTATTCTGATCAATCTGAACCGTCCATCGATTTTTATTGCTGTGAATGAAATATTTTTATTCAGTGTGTGTGAAATATTTTTTGACATGTCGGATGATTTTTAACACCACCGTGCAACTCTTTTTTTGATGTTTTAACGGCTCTATCAATGATGGAGCAAGTGTCCAAATTGTTATAAAATAAAATAATACTGACACTTGCTCCATTCTATTTTGATCATATCGACAGAACCATCCATTAACGGTCCATCGATTTTTTATTCAGTGTGTGTGAAATATTTTTATTCAGTGAAATATTTTTATTCAGTGTGTGTGAAATATTTTGTATTCACTGATTTTGACATTTTCAATCAAAAAGTGCTAAAAAAATGAAAATCTCTTTGAGGGTCGGTCACAATCAAAAAATGACAAAATCTCTTTGAGGGTCGGTCACAATTAAAAAATGACAAAATCTCTTTGAGGGTCGGTCACGGTCAAAATCGTTCATTTTCTTGAATTAACGCCCGTAGGTTTCTAATTTTAGAATTAACTTCCTTTTTCAATTCATATTCGTTACCCAATTCTTTTCGTATTCCCTCTACGATAGTATATAACGGAACAAACACACTTACTTCACTGGAAAATGCAAGAGAGTCCCGAATAGAATTCTGAATTTTTTTGATTAGCGCATATTTCTTTGGTAACATATATTTATTGTTGTTAACTCCGTATTCTATATCCTGAAAGTCTGACACAATTTGATCAGGATTTAAGCCATCTGATAGTTTAATATCCTGACTTTTCAATTTTAAAATTTCAGCTATAATGCTATTCTTTTTTTCAGAATTCATATTCTATAATAATTACATATTTCTAAATGAAAAATATGACGCATTAGACATAACTGAATTGAATTTTTTGTTCGGTCTTTTTTGAAATCGCCGATCGATAAATCCCCTCTGCTACTTTTCGTACTGAAGATCGACAAATATTGAAATACCCACTGGTTTCATTCATGGATGAAAATATTTTTTCCTCGTTAGTTATTGTGTTAAATGATTTTACGGTCTCTTCCCAACCGTTTTGCAAGTGCCAGTCCTTCCTCGTTTCAAATTCTCACTCTGTGTAACAGCTTCTAGATTTGATAAGGAATTATTCCTTGGATTAGAATCCTTGTGATCAATAACAAAATCATCCTCGTTCAATCCACGGAAACATTCATGCACGAAACGATGATTAAGATATCTCTTCTTTCCAGCGCAAAACATCAAATACCCCACACCATTATCCCACCCAACTGGTTTCTTCAGTCTACGGTTTCTTACGATACTATCACTGGATGCTTCATAATTTTTAATCCCTGGGTGTGGTCTGAATTCTTGGTTCATTTGTATACTAACTATTGTTTGTCTAATCATTGTTTGGTTTAATAATAAATCTCTCGATGTAGTCTTGAGGGGTTCTTATGATTTTATCCTTGTCAAGGACACAGTCAGGGTCAGAATTTTTTATTGAAAATTCATATGATTTTCCATTTTTTATTATTTTATCATAATAACGCTTCAACTCTCTGTATGGCTTTCCACTACAATTTAGACACAATTGTGATTTTCCCCTGACCCCCAACCCCACATAGAATACAAGGTAACGGACCAAGGCTTCCACGTCGAAAACTTTGCATATGATACCCACAGAACTCCTTTCTGCATGATTTGTTACAAGGAGTCACTGATCCAATCATGAGCAATTTGCAGTGATTCATTATACATAAATTCTTCATTTAAATGCTTGTTTTAATTATAGTATGAAGGAGTTTGAGAGATTATCGAAAATTAACCCCTGGAAAAATGTTAAATTCAATCTCGATAGAGTTTCTGAAACACCAAAGAATAAACTTTCTGATAGAACCATGATTAGTAAAATCAGAAACTGTTTTAATGAATTCAAGCGTGATGGGGCATCTCACTGTTGGTCAACATTTCGAATTGATGGCCGTGTTGACGCTATCATGAATGATGAGAAAGCAGCAGGGATAATCTCAAATCTTGGGCGAGAAAGGCATTTTTTTAGAATAAAATTCCTTATCCGTGATGATACTGGAAATTGGATTATTCGTGATAAATACGAGCCAATTCTCAAGGACAAGAAAACTGTCACTGTGAACCAAGATTCCAAACCAGGAATTTTGACTGGAATTGACAAACCATACTACGAAAGATCTTATCCTGTAACAGCAGTTGTTTACGGGATATATCCATTAAATGACAAACCTGATATTGCAAAGCTAGCATCCATGAAATATTCTTCGTCATTGACTTCGTCAAGCTTAATTGTGTAGCAACACGAATAATAGAACACTTCACAAATGCGTCCCGGGGAAATAAATTGACTGATCAAAGACGAAAAAAAATAACCGAATGGGAATTAACGGTGAAACAGCATGCGGCAACAATTCAGGATATAATCAAATTAGAAAAATCATTGAGATTTTCAATATCAGTAACGACAATAACCGGTGAAGTATTATACGAATCGAAATATAAATCAAATGGAGCTCCAATACAAATTATTGATCATAACGAACACGCGTGGTCATCCGCAGTAACAATATTCCCACGGGATAGAACCGTAAAATATCTATCCCAAACCGAAGAATTTTTTCCGAGCAGAAATTATTTGATGCTATTTACAATTTGAGTAAAAACGATCCCGTGTCGATGTGGCTATTTCATAGTGCTGCAGACGATGAATGTGGATTATATCAGTTTGTAAGACCCAACGGAGAATTGTACCGTACTGAAGCGATTCATAATCAAATGAAAAAACTAGCTAGTGAGTTTTCACCCCAGAGTTCTGGGGGGGAAGACAACGAACAATTATTAACAAATTGTATTACACTACCATCAGTGGTAGCACATTTTGCTAGGAAGAAAAACGCGTGGAAACCAACACGAAGTGAATTTCTATCAGATGTTAGATTGAGCTGTCTTGAATACAGTCATGGAGGATTATGGAATACAAAATATGACACTGAAACCGTTATTTCCGTTGATATGATTGCGTGTTATCCAGGGAGTTTTCTCGGGTATGGAGAATGTAGCGAATATTTCAAACGATTTGGACACCCCACACACGAAATGGCCCGTGTTGCTATTAATGGACCACTGCCTGATTTTGATTTAACCGGATTCGCTCGTGTAGTATCATTTGAATTGGTTACAGGACTTCATCCGTGTAGTTATGTTTTTATTGGTAAACACATGTTTGAAAAACACTGGATGCCAATAGTGCTGTTACGGTATATGATTGATTGTGGGATGTTAAAATCATTAATTGTCAGTGAAGCGATTATATCCTATCGAGCACAGAAATCAGTCTGGTTACCACAACCCGATCTAGAAAAAATAATTAGCGAACAGCGAAAACTGTTTCCTGACTTTAATGAACAACAAATCATGGATTGGTCCAAACAGTTATTTGAAATCAGAAACAACGAAGCAAAAGATCTTGGACGAAGAATAATCGGTAAATTCACCCAGGGTGACAAATATGACAATACAAGATATTATTCACGATTGATTATAGACAAAGCTGAATACGATTTTGTAATCGCGGATCTAACGAATAAAGGCCTATATGTCAATCGTAAAGACGCATTTCTGTCCGATGGAACCAAATTAGGTACAATTGTTACTTACAACGATGGATACAATCCGCAGTATACACATTTGAGAGCTTCTATGCTCGGTTATGCTTCTATTAATCTGTTTTCAATGATAAATAAATTTCCTGACACCGCGGTTAGAGTCGCCACTGATTCATTTTACATAAAAAGCGATATGACTGATTTTATAAGCAGTAGCTTTGCTACTGGCAACGAGAATTGGGGGTCATGGAGAATTAAGCGGGAAATGCTTCATGATATTCAATCAGCAGATGTTAGAATTGAAAATAATTATCGGAATCTCTTTGAGATTCAATCAGAATTTTCTAATGCACCACCGTGTTCTGATCCAATATGTCGATATAAAACAGTTTATTTAAACGGCTGTGGTGGGTCAGGAAGAAAAACCCTGGCAATTTAATTATTCCGCGTTTCCAATCCAAACATGATTGTGCTAACACCAACTCATAGACTTGCAAGAGAGATGATACAGCGAGGGGTAAATGCCTGTACTTACCACAGTTTCTTTCGATGGAAAGGAGATAAGTGGACTCCTGAGCGTATGGGCGAAAAATGTATTCCTGAAATCATCATTTGGGATGAAATATGCACAGTGTCATTAGATGTATTACAAATATTTCTTGAGTGGTTGTTATTGAAAACTACAAAAGTCGTCATGTGCGGTGATCACGGCCAACCCCCACCATTTGTCGGTGCATCCCCACACGAATGGCTAAAGGGTTTTCTAGACTATTATGAAGAAATTAGTACTGATTATAGATCACTTGATGAACAATTACGAGAATTCAAAGCGCTAATTAGATTACAACCGGATAGAATCCAATGTGAAATAGCGCGTGAAATAATTTCAGAAACTCCAATGAAGGATTTCTGGGAAACAAGGAGACCAAATGATTTGATAATTGCAAGTAGAAAAATAGTCAGAGACACACTTCAGATGAAGTTATTTTAAACGCATAAAAAAAATTTGCAACACTTCCAGTACCGTTATGTTATAGGCCATCTGATACACGAAAACAGAACATTGAAGTTGATATTCCAGGCTTGACAGAGTCAAGAAAACAAATTCTCGTATTAAATGATATTGTGCTGGTTGATATCAGCGTCGTTGAAGATGCATTGCTTGCTAATAAATCCCCATGGACGCTAGGATACGCAGCGACGATACATTCTTCACAGGGATTGACTATATTGGATACACATGTTTGGATAGTAGATAATCGCATTGAGTGGTCAAATTTAGTCTATCCTGCAGTATCCAGAGTACGAAAAATAAATCAGCTTCGAAGAATTGTCTTTGAAAATCCTAATTAAGACCCCGCGGTGGTAATTGAGTATCCTCGGGTATCACTTGTAATTGTTGTCCAGTAAATCCTCGTTGAGGGGCAGTTGAATCCAGTTTATAGATTGCTGGTCTAGAAACGCTAGATCGTGTTATACTAGATATCTTGTGTGCAGTAACACTCCAAATAGGATCAGTAGCCCTTTTTCTGCCACCTTCAAGATCTCCTGGTTCGTATAAATACCTAACAGTGATATTACTACCAAGAATTGGTTCTTTGAAATCTTTTTGTGGTTGTACGGGTATAGACGTCTTTTTAATAGCGTTGATAGTTTTCATGTTGATTGTTCTAGTAATCTCATTATTCAGTGCGGTAATCACAGCTGGTAATATTTTAACCCATTCACGGGATCTTTTTCTTGGATGAATTCTTTTGCGTATTGATCTCCAAATAACCGCTCAGCAAGGGTTTTATTAAATCGTTCTACAATTGCCTGATCACGATGTAGTGCAGTATACCCCGTCTGATGATGACATTATGATGTTTCATTATTGATAACACTGCACCCTGAAATTCCTTGCCAGGATCAACTTGTAACAAATTTGGTCAGTGCAGAGGACCCCTTCGATAAATCCTTTCAAATGCAGAAGCCACTTCAGGTGATGATTTTATTTTTAACGGTTCTGCTTCTTTGCATCGACTTGCAACATCAACTACAGTTAACGCGTATTTGTAACCACCATCATGTGGCAGAAATAATATATCAGCTTGATGAACTTCATTAGGGACAGTCACATCAAAATGCGAGTAATTAATTTGTTTAGGCGGTGGTAAATAAATTTGCCATAGTGCCTGTTTGGATAACCAATGAGCCGCAGTGGGTTTTTTTTTCACTTTTGCAGCGTTAGCGAGTTTATTGATTGCTGCCTTGCCTCTCCATTTCATAGCCGATTTTATCAAAAAGGTAGCCAATTTTTCTTTGAAGGATTTATCAGGAATAGCATTTAACGCATGAATTAATTTCACATCAGCTAGATGCCTGTGTTGCAAATTGCTGCTCTTATAAGCAACATCATGAACGTGACACGCCTTATCAATGTCATTTATTGGTTTTTCACCGGGTTTGGGATGGTTATGATTATTGAGTCTGATATCAAGTCTGGTTCCGGGTCCACAATAACTATACCCTGGAAGGTGTTTTTCTCCGGGGTATTTTGCCCATGGGGTTCCAGGGAGTTTGGCTAGCTTGGCTGCGATATCACCCCTTCGTTTTTTTTTAAAGCCTTGGAAACAAATCTAAATTTCTTTGTACTACATTGTACGCATTTACCAGAAAGCGCTGATCGGTTACTTTTAGTTGTAATCGTCGTCAAGTTATCTGTGCCAGTACGTTTTTTACACTTCACACAATATAGATCCATGATTTATATGTAACAGCATGAATATAATTGATGATTCAGCTACCCGACGACGGGAACCTATTAAACACAATGAAATGTTGCCAAATTCAATTAGAATGATTATAATCGGACCATCTGGAAGCGGAAAGACACAACTGCTACTTAATTTGATAACGAGATGGATGAAATGGAACAAATTGTATTTAATAGCCCCGAGTGTAGACGATCAGCGATGCTATGAAGTGCTAAGGGATTTTAACGAGAAAGCAAAAGAATTTCAAATCGATGATGATTTTATTGAGTTTATAACCGATATAGAGGAAGCACCGAGCATTGATTCCATCGACGGAAGTATTAACAATTTAGTTGTCTATTACAATATCATGTTAGATATAAAAAGAATGCTGCTAGGATATTTTAGAGAGGCAGGCATAAAAACACTGATGTGATATATGTCACTCAACGATACAAACAAATACCAAAAGTGATCAGAGATAACTGCAATTTATTGTGTGTATTTTACGGAGTTGATACTCATACTCTTAGAAATATTCATCAGACCTGGTGCAGGGGTGATATGAATCATAATCAATTTAGAAATTTCTTTAGTCACGCTCAGTCAATACCACACGGATTTGTGACGATAAATTTAGCAGACCCTCGGACGCGATATCGTGTCGGACTTAAAAAAATATTCGGTTGAAATCAACGGGGTGAGTTTTTACTCATTTCGAACACCCCTGAAAGATCGTGCTTTCAGACAAAAATCATTAAGTCTCTGTTTGGCAAATGGAGACTTATTTTGTTTTTGGTTAAAATATGAATATTCGTAGAAAAGGTATATTTGCCGTTTTGACGGTTAAAATCGAGTTTTGTTTGCAAAGTTGTCGGATTCACCCTCTCTGCAGCTACCTTACACAATTCTTCAATTGTTCTATATAAAATGTTCGATCAACATGTTCTGATTCATTGTACATATAATTGCTCCAAGAGCAATTCAAATGTTCACATGGCACTCTTATATTTCTAACACCGGCAATACCGATTGAAAGTTCGTGAATGAAAAAAGACGTTAGGATCACTTAACTATTCTAATTTATTAACCATCGTCAACGTAAGTTTTTCCTACTACCCCTGAGAAGACTTTGATAGCTGTACAAAAAGTAAACGGTTCGTACACTTGGAAGTATGCAAATGCAAGATAACGTAAAATACTTAAAACTGTGCAATGTCTTATTACATATAGGTTGAGCATGGATCTTACTGCTAGGTAACTGGTAAATATTAGAATATGTGATTAACCATGAATGAGTCGCATTTGCATAATGAAAGCAGTTAAACACCTACTCTCTTTCGGATTAAAATTTATACACTGACAACAGTGTTATATACAATTTATACAATTCTGTTCTATAACAAATGTGTCGCTTTATGATACGATACAATGAAAACATGAAATAACGTCTCTATTATATATTGATACGAATTTTCGTGGTCTTGCTTACTGATTGTAAATTCACTACTGTACGATCCATTTTAAAAGTATTTGCCATCAAATAATACCTTGATCTTGTTTTTCAAAAAAATGTAACTGAAATTTGTTTTCTAAAACTTCACATTCGAATGATATATCTGCAACGCAAAGCATGTTAATTATTCATCATAATGAACAATTTTATATTTTGTATCACGTTTGACTAATGCATTTCATGTTATGGAAATGTAATAACGCACACAAGAACAAAGTAGAACGTACACTTCCTCTCTAACGAATCGTATATCCAATCGGATCTCTTCCCACATACTCTTTGTACCATTGTTGTTTCTTCTACGCATCCAACACGTGTTTGGTATTATTTCTACAATGATGTCATCAAAGTAATATTCTGCGAGAAAAATAAGATATTTTGGCAACTTGACTGAAGAAAACAAGGATTTTCATTCTCATTGCACCAATTTAAACGTCAGAAAGGCACAATATGTTTTAAGCGATTTCGCGGTTAATAATGTCTTAATGTTAATTTTCATTTAAACCCATTACTGGAATGTGTCTGCTGAAGTCAAACGTACCAACGATATATTTTGAATGACAAGAACAAATCTAATCATACATAAAAATGGTTTTTTGATATTTTGTATCAATGGCGTTTTATTGATGTATTCAACGTTAAGGAAATGTAATTGTACAGACAATAATAGATCGTTTTCCTTTAAACATTTGATTACAAAATTGAATGGAGGTGGGTAATTATTCGATCTTTTTTAAACATACAGTAGGAGGCGCTCTTAACAGAATAATTTTGCAGTTAAAATCTCACACATTTCTTTTCTCAATAAATCCCTTCAGTATATTGTTCTTGGCTTCAAATCGAAATGATAAAACAGGTTTTGAATGTTATCATATGGCAGTGTTTCATAAACTAGACTGAGACTATTACTGGAACTGTTTACGTGTTACACAATTTTTACGACTTGTCTAACATTTTGTGTGGACTTTCAGATATCGATGAATGCTTCTACAACCAATCATGTCAAAACGGTGGTAACTGTACCAACACAGGTGGCTCATACAGTTGCATTTGCACAAGTGGATGGACAGGCGCAAACTGTACAACAGGTATGGAAATAATCTTAGTTTTGCCGATAGACGTAAAGATATGGTAGGCCCAACGTGCTATCTTTGGAACTATGGCAGATCCTCGTAAAAATATGGGATTAGAGAATCAATATCACAATATGCAATTCGCTTATTCCGTTACGTTTTTAATGTCCCTGCGTTGAATTGGTACGTGTAACAATTTCTATCAAATATTTATGTGAGAGATCCAGTAGAGCTTTGTCCACAAAATGAAACTAAACACTTTATTTGCTTGAAAGATAACACTGAATTGCTTCATTGTCATACCATATAAATAGCAAGCCTAAGAAATAATGGTATGGAAATGATACAAAATCTATCCGTTGCAGCGAATTCATTTATATTAAATTTATGCCAAATAATTCAAGCGAAAGTATTGATATAAACATCATTTCTGCTTAATTGATACATGGAAAGGTCATTCACACAAACATGATAACGCATACATGGAAGTGTTATTCTGAGAAATTATGCATTCGGAGACAATGCAGATGGATATATTCTATTTTGCGGGTTTGGACAAAGGTAGATGTGGTCAAAAAAACAGCAATGGCCTTACACAATTCTTCAATTGTTCTACATAAAATGTTCGATCAACATGTTCTGATTCATTGTACATATAATTGCTCCAAGAGCAATTCAAATGTTCACATGGCACTCTTATATTTCTAACACCGTCAATACCGATTGAAAGTTCGTGAATGAAAAAAGACGTTAGGATCACTTAACTATTCTAATTTATTAACCATCGTCAACGTAAGTTTTTCCTACTACCCCTGAGAAGACTTTGATACCTGTACAAAAAATAAACGGTTCGTACACTTGGAAGTATGCAAATGCAAGATAACGTAAAATACTTAAAACTGTGCAATGTCTTATTACATATAGGTTGAGCATGGATCTTACTGCTAGGTAACTGGTAAATATTAGAATATGTGATTAACCATGAATGAGTCGCAGTTGCATAATGAAAGCAGTTAAACACCTACTCTCTTTCGGATTAAAATTTATACACTGACAACAGTGTTATATACAATTTATACAATTCTGTTCTATAACAAATGTGTCGCTTTATGATACGATACAATGAAAACATGAAATAACGTCTCTATTAGATATTGATACGAATTTTCGTGGTCTTGCTTACTGATTGTAAATTCACTACTGTACGATCCATTTTAAAAGTATTTGCCATCAAATAATACCTTGATCTTGTTTTTCAAAAAAAGAATGTAACTGAAATGTGTTTTCTAAAAATTCACATTCGAATGATATATCTGCAACGCAAAGCAAGTTAATTATTCATCATAATGAACAATTTGATATTTTGTATCACGTTTGACTAATGCATTTCATGTTATGGAAATGTAATAACGCACACAAGAACAACGTAGAACGTACACTTCCTCTCTAACGAATCGTATATCGAATTGGGTCTTTTCCCACATACTCTTTGTACCATTGTTGTTTCTTCTACGCATCCAACACGTGTTTGGTATTATTTCTACAATGATGTCATCAAAGTAATATTCTGCGAGAAAAATAAGATATTTTGGCAACTTGACTGAAGAAAACAAGGATTTTCATTCTCATTGCACCAATTTAAACGTCAGAAAGGCACAATATGTTTTAAGCGATTTCGCGGTTAATAATGTCTTAATGTTAATTTTCATTTAAACCCATTACTGGAATATGTCTGCTGAAGTCAAACGTACAAACGATATGTTTTGAATGCCAAGAACAAATCTAATCATACATAAAAATGGTTTTTTGATATTTTGTAACAATGGCGTTTCATTGATGTATTCAACGTTAAGGAAATGTAATTGTACAGACAATAATAGATCGTTTTCCTTTAAACATTTGATTACAAAATTGAATGGAGGTGGGTAAATATTCGATCTTTTTTAAACATACAGTAGGAGGCGCTCTTAACAGAATAATTTTTCAGTTAAAATCTCACACATTTCTTTTCTCAATAAATCCCTTCAGTATATTGTTCTTAGCTTCAAATCGAAATGATAAAACAGGTTTTGAATGTTATCATATGGCAGTGTTTCATAAACTAGACTGAGACTATTACTGGAACTGTTTACGTGTTACACAATTTTTACGACTTGTATAACATTTTGTGTGGACTTTCAGATATCGATGAATGCTTCTACAACCAATCATGTCAAAACGGTGGTAACTGTACCAACACAGGTGGCTCATACAGTTGCATTTGCACAAGTGGATGGACAGGCGCAAACTGTACAACAGGTATGGAAATAATCTTAGTTTTGCCGATAGACGTAAAGAAATGGTAGGCCCAACGTGCCATCTTTGGAACTATGGCAGATCTTCGTAAAAATATAGGATTAGAGAATCAATATCACAATATGCAATTCGCTTATTCCGTTACGTTTTTAATGTCCCTGCGTTGAATTGGTACGTGTAACAATTTCTATCAAATATTTATGTGAGAGATTCAGTAGAGCTTTGTCCACAAAATGAAACTAAACACTTTATTTGCTTGAAAGATAACACTGAATTGCTTCATTGTCATACCACATAAATAGCAAGCCTAAGAAATAATGGTATGGAAATGATACAAAATCTATCCGTTTCAGCGAATTCATTTATATTAAATTTATGCCAAAAAATTCAAGCGAAAGTATTGATATAAACATCATTTCTGCTTAATTGATACATGGAAAGGTCATTCACACAAACATGATAACGCATACATGGAAGTGTTATTCTGAGAAATTATGCATTCGGAGACAATGCAGATGGATATATTCTATTTTGCGGGTTTGGACAAAGGTAGATGTGGTCAATAAAACAGCAATGGCCTTACACAATTCTTCAATTGTTCTATATAAAAAATTCGATCAACATGTTCTGATTCATTGTACATATAATTGCTCCAAGAGCAATTCAAATGTTCACATGACACTCTTATATTTCTAACACCGTCAATACCGATTGAAAGTTCGTGAATGAGAAAAGACGTTAGGATCACTTAACTATTCTAATTTATTAACCATCGTCAACGTAAGTTTTTCCTACTACCCCTGAGAAGACTTTGATACCTGTACAAAAAATAAACGGTTCGTACACTTGGAAGTATGCAAATGCAAGATAACGTAAAATACTTAAAACTGTGCAATGTCTTATTACATATAGGTTGAGCATGGATCTTACTGCTAGGTAACTGGTAAATATTAGAATATGTGATTAACCATGAATGAGTCGCATTTGCATAATGAAAGCAGTTAAACACCTACTCTCTTTCGGATTAAAATTTATACACTGACAACAGTGTTATATACAATTTATACAATTCTGTTCTATAACAAATGTGTCGCTTTATGATACAATACAATGAAAACATGAAATAACGTCTCTTTTATATATTGATACGAATTTTCGTGGTCTTGCTTACTGATTGTAAATTCACTACTGTACGATCCATTTTAAAAGGACTTGCCATAAAATAATACCTTGATCTTGTTTTTCAAAAAAAGAATGTAACTGAAATATGTTTTCTAAAAATTCACATTCGAATGATATATCTGCAACGCAAAGCAAGTTAATTATTCATCATAATGAACAATTTGATATTTTGTATCACGTTTGACTAATGCATTTCATGTTATGGAAATGTAATAACGCACACAAGAACAACGTAGAACGTACACTTCCTCTCTAACGAATCGTATATCGAATCGGGTCTTTTCCCACATACTCTTTGTACCATTGTTGTTTCTTCTACGCATCCAACACGTGTTTGGTATTATTTCTACAATGATGTCATCAAAGTAATATTCTGCGAGAAAAATAAGATATTTTGGCAACTTGACTGAAGAAAACAAGGATTTTCATTCTCATTGCACCAATTTAAACGTCAGAAATGCACAATATGTTTTAAGCGATTTCGCGGTTAATAATGTCTTAATGTTAATTTTCATTTAAACCCATTACTGGAATGTGTCTGCTGAAGTCAAACGTACAAACGATATGTTTTGAATGACAAGAACAAATCTAATCATACATAAAAATGGTTTTTTGATATTTTGTAACAATGGCGTTTTATTGATGTATTCAACGTTAAGGAAATGTAATTGTACAGACAAAAATAGATCGTTTTCCTTTAAACATTTGATTACAAAATTGAATGGAGGTGGGTAAATATTCGATCTTTTTTAAACATACAGTAGGAGGCGCTCTTAACAGAATAATTTTGCAGTTAAAATCTCACACATTTCTTTTCTCAATAAATCCCTTCAGTATATTGTTCTTGGCTTCAAATCGAAATGATAAAACAGGTTTTGAATGTTATCATATGGCAGTGTTTCATAAACTAGACTGAGACTATTACTGGAACTGTTTACGTGTTACACAATTTTTACTACTTGTATAACATTTTGTGTGGACTTTCAGATATCGATGAATGCTTCTACAACCAATCATGTCAAAACGGTGGTAACTGTACCAACACAGGTGGCTCATACAGTTGCATTTGCACAAGTGGATGGACAGGCGCAAACTGTACAACAGGTATGGAAATAATCTTAGTTTTGCCGATAGACGTAAAGAAATGGTAGGCCCAACGTGCCATCTTTGGAACTATGGCAGATCTTCGTAAAAATATGGGATTAGAGAATCAATATCACAATATGCAATTCGCTTATTCCGTTACGTTTTTAATGTCCCTGCGTTGAATTGGTACGTGTAACAATTTCTATCAAATATTTATGTGAGAGATTCAGTAGAGCTTTGTCCACAAAATGAAACTAAACACTTTATTTGCTTGAAAGATAACACTGAATTGCTTCATTGTCATACCACATAAATAGCAAGCCTAAGAAATAATGGTATGGAAATGATACAAAATCTATCCGTTTCAGCGAATTCATTTATATTAAATTTATGCCAAAAAATTCAAGCGAAAGTATTGATATAAACATCATTTCTGCTTAATTGATACATGGAAGGGTCATTCACACAAACATGATAACGCATACATGGAAGTGTTATTCTGAGAAATTATGCATTCGGAGACAATGCAGATGGATATATTCTATTTTGCGGGTTTGGACAAAGGTAGATGTGGTCAATAAAACAGCAATGGCCTTACACAATTCTTCAATTGTTCTATATAAAAAATTCGATCAACATGTTCTGATTCATTGTACATATAATTGCTCCAAGAGCAATTCAAATGTTCACATGGCACTCTTATATTTCTAACACCGTCAATACCGATTGAAAGTTCGTGAATGAGAAAAGACGTTAGGATCACTTAACTATTCTAATTTATTAACCATCGTCAACGTAAGTTTTTCCTACTACCCCTGAGAAGACTTTGATACCTGTACAAAAAATAAACGGTTCGTACACTTGGAAGTATGCAAATGCAAGATAACGTAAAATACTTAAAACTGTGCAATGTCTTATTACATATAGGTTGAGCATGGATCTTACTGCTAGGTAACTGGTAAATATTAGAATATGTGATTAACCATGAATGAGTCGCATTTGCATAATGAAAGCAGTTAAACACCTACTCTCTTTCGGATTAAAATTTATACACTGACAACAGTGTTACATACAATTTATACAATTCTGTTCTATAACAAATGTGTCGCTTTATGATACAATACAATGAAAACATGAAATAACGTCTCTATTATATATTGATACGAATTTTCGTGGTCTTGCTTACTGATTGTAAATTCACTACTGTACGATCCATTTTAAAAGGACTTGCCATAAAATAATACCTTGATCTTGTTTTTCAAAAAAAGAATGTACCTGAAATGTGTTTTCTAAAAATTCACATTCGAATGATATATCTGCAACGCAAAGCAAGTTAATTATTCATCATAATGAACAATTTGATATTTTGTTTCACGTTTGACTAATGCATTTCATGTTATGGAAATGTAATAACGCACACAAGAACAACGTAGAACGTACACTTCCTCTCTAACGAATCGTATATCGAATCGGGTCTTTTCCCACATACTCTTTGTACCATTGTTGTTTCTTCTACGCATCCAACACGTGTTTGGTATTATTTCTACAATGATGTCATCAAAGTAATATTCTGCGAGAAAAATAAGATATTTTGGCAACTTGACTGAAGAAAACAAGGATTTTCATTCTCATTGCACCAATTTAAACGTCAGAAAGACACAATATGTTTTAAGCGATTTCGCGGTTAATAATGTCTTAATGTTAATTTTCATTTAAACCCATTACTGGAATGTGTCTGCTGAAGTCAAACGTACAAACGATATGTTTTGAATGACAAGAACAAATCTAATCATACATAAAAATGGTTTTTTGATATTTTGTAACAATGGCGTTTTATTGATGTATTCAACGTTAAGGAAATGTAATTGTACAGACAAAAATAGATCGTTTTCCTTTAAACATTTGATTACAAAATTGAATGGAGGTGGGTAAATATTCGATCTTTTTTAAACATACAGTAGGAGGCGCTCTTAACAGAATAATTTTGCAGTTAAAATCTCACACATTTCTTTTCTCAATAAATCCCTTCAGTATATTGTTCTTGGCTTCAAATCGAAATGATAAAACAGGTTTTGAATGTTATCATATGGCAGTGTTTCATAAACTAGAATGAGACTATTACTGGAACTGTTTACGTGTTACACAATTTTTACGACTTGTATAACATTTTGTGTGGACTTTCAGATATCGATGAATGCTTCTACAACCAATCATGTCAAAACGGTGGTAACTGTACCAACACAGGTGGCTCATACAGTTGCATTTGCACAAGTGGATGGACAAGCGCAAACTGTACAACAGGTATGGAAATAATCTTAGTTTTGCCGATAGACGTAAAGAAATGGTCGGCCCAACGTGCCATCTTTGGAACTATGGCAGATCTTCGTAAAAATATGGGATTAGAGAATCAATATCACAATATGCAATTCGCTTACTCCGTTACGTTTTTAATGTCCCTGCGTTGAATTGGTACGTGTAACAATTTCTATCAAATATTTATGTGAGAGATTCAGTAGAGCTTTGTCCACTAAATGAAATTAAACACTTTATTTGCTTGAAAGATAACACTGAATTGCTTCATTGTCATACCACATAAATATCAAGCCTAAGAAATAATGGTATGGAAATGATACAAAATCTATCCGTTTCAGCGAATTCATTTATATTAAATTTATGCCAAATAAATCAAGCGAAAGTATTGATATAAACATCATTTCTGCTTAATTGATACATGGAAAGGTCATTCACACAAACATGATAACGCATACATGGAAGTTTTATTCTGAGAAATTATGTATTCGTAGACAATGCAGATGGATATATTCTATTTTGCGGGTTTGGACAAAGGTAGATGTGGTAAATAAAACAGCAATGGCCTTACACAATTCTTCAATTGTTCTATATAAAATGTTCGATCAACATGTTCTGATTCATTGTACATATAATTGCCCCAAGAGCAATTCAAATGTTCACATGGCACTCTTATATTTCTAACACCGTCAATACCGATTGAAAGTTCGTGAATGAAAAAAGACGTTAGGATCACTTAACTATTCTAATTTATTAACCATCGTCAACGTAAGTTTTTCCTACTACCCCTGAGAAGACTTTGATACCTGTACAAAAAAATAAACGGTTCGTACACTTGGAAGTATGCAAATGCAAGATAACGTAAAATAATTAAAACTGTGCAATGTCTTATTACATATAGGTTGAACATGGATCTTACTGCTAGGTAACTGGTAAATATTAGAATATGTGATTAACCATGAATGAGTCGCATTTGCATAATGAAAGCAGTTAAACACCTACTCTCTTTCGGATTAAAATTTATACACTGACAACAGTGTTATATACAATTTATACAATTCTGTTCTATAACAAATGTGTCGCTTTATGATACGATACAATGAAAACATGAAATAACGTCTCTATTATATATTGATACGAATTTTCGTGGTCTTGCTTACTGATTGTAAATTCACTTCTGTACGATCCATTTTAAAAGTATTTGCCATCAAATAATACCTTGATCTTGTTTTTCAAAAAAAGAATATAACTGAAATGTGTTTTCTAAAAATTCACATTCGAATGATATATCTGCAACGCAAAGCAAGTTAATTATTCATCATAATGAACAATTCTATATGTTGTATCACGTTTGACTAATGCATTTCATGTTACGGAAATGTAATAACGAACACAAGAACAACGTAGAACGTACACTTCCTCTCTAACGAATCGTATATCGAATTGGGTCTTTTCCCACATACTCTTTGTACCATTGTTGTTTCTTCTACGCATCCAACACGTGTTTGGTATTATTTCTACAATGATGTCATCAAAGTAATATTCTGCGAGAAAAATAAGATATTTTGGCAACTTGACTGAAGAAAACAAGGATTTTCATTCTCATTGCACCAATTTAAACGTCAGAAAGGCACAATATGTTTTAAGCGATTTCGCGGTTAATAATGTCTTAATGTTAATTTTAGCAGCAGAGGGGGCGAGCCGGACAACATTTTTAAACAAGTTTACAATGAAATCAGGCTTAAAACAATGAAATCAGGCAAAAAAACAATGATCAGGCAAAAAAAAATCAATGAAATCAGGCAAAAAATAATAATGAAAAATCAATGAAATCAAAAAAATGACTAAGCCTCCATTCGTCTTCAACCGAATATTTGATCCAGTCCGATACGATATCGAGTCCTCGGGTCTGCTAAATTTATCGTTACAAATCCGTGTGGTTACGATGAAAGTCTTCACGACGAAAATCACTACGACTTTACAAACAGACTTATTTGTAAAACTTCATCTTGTAAATCAATCAGATTATTAGACTGGTCAGTGAGTTTGAAATTAATTCTGGTTAATGAATTATTATGACATCGCATATAGACTGGATTAGTTGGATCTTCAATAATTAGAAACCCTGGAGGAGCTGTTGGTGCAAATGAATACAAAATATATCCTTGCTGAGCTTGATTTGATCGTTCTAAATTTATTTGATAACTTCCCTCAATAACATCACATACTAAATTGATCGCTTTCACCGATGAAATATTCACATTGAACGGAGCAATATGCCTGCCACCACCATCTGGGTCATTATTGTGTTTGAGGATTTTTATATCCGGTAATGATGTTTTTTTCCATGCATCATGAATTATTTTAAAACCAACATCGATGGCATCACTGAGAAGTTTTTTTTAGTTCTGGTACGTTATATCCTGGTAGTTTGACTGTTGGAATATCCTTGACGGGGTTGCCCTTGCCTTCTGCAAAAATTGTTCTTGTTTCAGGATTACTGTCATCCAATACCTCTTGAATAATTTGTGAATTAAATTTTTCCATATCGTCGATAATTTTGTTACATGTTTCTACGACGCTGATAAATTCATCTCGGGTAAGAGAGCCGGATTTAAGAGGTATTAACAACAGTGAAAAATCATTATTCATTGCTGTGAAATTTTTATTGATTTTAAGTTCGCTAACAACAAGATATTTCCCTCCCTTATCTATATCGTCAAAGATATCAAAAAAATCTCTAGCAACCCTGTAATCGCTATAGCTTTTTACTGGATTATCAGGTTTTATCCTATCGGTGATATAATCAGATTTTTTTGGTTCTGGTAAATCAACAATTTCTCCCCGGGGTGGTAATTCAGGCCATCCTAGTACGGTTCTTATTGAGCTTTGAAAGATATCTACGACGTATCCTTCTGTGCTTATTTCAATGGCAGATGATAGTGTTGGCTCATGAACCGTTATAGCTATTTTTGATTCTTTTCCAGTAATCGATTTTATTCTACGTTGCAATTCAGCATTGATTTGTTCAATTTGGTATGATCCGGTTGGTATGGAAACAACGTTCCAGTCTGGGGTACCGTCGTCTTTATTCTTATTTGCAAATACCAGTGAATTATTGGGTTGTTGACCACCAAATGATTTTGATCTGATATTAGGCCAACTGTGATACACTCGTAGTTTTGCTAGCGCTATCTCCTTCACTGGGACCGGAGAGGGGAAATTCACACTGAATTCTGGATTCGTTGATGTTATTGAGATCATGTTGGTTTGTACTGGGTTTGTGTTCTCCACTATTTGTTGAAGTAATTCCATCTGTGTTGTCATTGTTATTATACTCATGATGTATTTCTAATTTTGATATTGCGGAATCATAGACACGTACCATCACTAAGAACTCACTATCTGATATCGTTGAGGTTATTGAGATCATTCTGGTTTTCGGGTTTGTGTTCTCCAATTCCATCGGTGTTGTCATTGTTATTATACTCATGTTGTTGTATTTCTAATTTTGACATCGCAGAATTATATATATCTACCATCGCTGAAAACTCACTCTCTGATATAATTGTATCATCGAGAGATGACGATATCAATGAGGATAATTGCGAGCATGCAGTGGACACAACATGAAATTGAATTATGTAGTCTTGTAGTTTCCGTTGGCTGCATGATGATATTTTTTTTGTTATTATTGAAATTATTCCCGCGATTGTTGTTGCCGCAGAAATGCAAATTGGAACAGCTATCGGGGCCATCATTGTCACTGAAGATAGTATAATACCAGCTCCGGTGATTACACCACTCACTGAATACACGGTAACATCAATTGCGGTAATTCTCCTGCGATATTTTTTAATTTTCATTGCATACTCCTCAGACAGGGTTTTGAGTCTAGTTTGAAATTCTCTGACCTGATCATAACGATATTGCGATGATGAAATCATTTTTATTTTAAAAACGCTAGCGTTTTCAATTGTGAAATCCGAAGGATTTTCCTTTCAATTGAAGCCGTTAGTGAAATTGCTTTGCAATTTTCAACTTAAATCCGCTACGAATTCCAAATACCATGTTGTTGAGACCCTAATCAAATTTTTATCAGTGGGTGTTAACGTGAACTGTTCAGTTGTATCCTTGTCGATGATCGTTGAAATCGTATTATTGACCCCGGATGAACTTGACGATGAAATATTAAATTGAGTCGGTGTTACTAGTGTTAATCGATAAATACCCTTGACGGTTGCAGTGATATCTAATTTGGTCCTTATTACCCTCCACTCAAATGATCCGTGTTGGATCGTGTATACTACGTTATTGGTTTTCTCATGAGGGATTTTTGTTTTTTCAATGACTTTTATCATCCTCGAAAAATCATTTTTGATGGCTTCGATGAAAGTTTTCGTCTCATCGATGGATTTTTTAATATCAGGGAGTTTTATTTCAATTTTATCTAACGGGGTTCCAATAAATTTATCAATGATATTTCTACGAAATGATGTTAATTGTTTTCCGTGTTCTTCACTTTTAGATTGAAGTGTTGTTAGTTCCAACACAGAATTTTTTAATTCATCGTTGAGAGTTTTTAATCGATCTGTAATCGTCGAAATAAGTACACCCGGTTTGAGTTTACCCTGATGATGGCTTCGATGAAAGTTTTCGTCTCATCGATGGATTTTTTAATATCAGGGAGTTTTATTTCAATTTTATCTAACGGGGTTCCAATAAATTTATCAATGATATTTCTACGAAATGATGTTAATTGTTTTCCGTGTTCTTCACTTTTAGATTGAAGTGTTGTTAGTTCCAACACAGAATTTTTTAATTCATCGTTGAGAGTTTTTAATCGATCTGTAATCGTCGAAATAAGTACACCCGGTTTGAGTTTACCCTGATCGGAAAATAACGCGATAGTATTCTCGATTGCGTGTCGTTGTTTAACTAAAATATCATCCAACGACACATCACTAGTTTTCAATTTACCCTGTTTGTCTTGAAATACAACTATTTCATTCGGGTCAACACTTGTTAAATTTAACGTCTCAGCGATTTCATCTTTAATTTTTTTTTATATCACCGGTTGCAGTGTCATCGGGTTTGGGTTTCAGAGGTCTTCCCCAAATATCAATCATGTTATTGTAAAACTCTTTCTCTCTCTAAAAAGCGATTACTAGAGTATTCATTTACGACAATATGAGGTGGTTTTCTAGATGCTGAAATAGCGTTAAGGACATTTAATACTTCACTGCCGCATATTGGTGGGTCATTGATTTGTTGTGTTGGTAGCGTAGAATACCAAGTCTTCATTGAAATTTTTTTTATATAATGCATAAACTCTTTTGGCGGGGCTAATCCATATGAATCAAAATAGACAATCCCACGTGGATCAATAGCGTATGCAACCCAGTGAGTACCAGGTCCAGTGCTGTTATCGAGATTAATAATACCGGTTTCAACGCTATTTGGGTGTGTCGGCAATTGATCCTTCATAAAAACGCCTCTGAAGTTTTTTATGGCTAGTTTTTTAGCAGCATCCATTAAATCAAAATTGGACATTGGAACCATCGAAGATTTTTGAGTTAATAAACCGGTCCTAGTCTCAGGCCTGATCCGTGAACGGATCTCCCGCTGTACCATGAATACGGGGTTCCTGGTAGTCTTAGACCCTTTCCCTTTTTTTATATCCTTGTCCAGTTGCCTTCTTTAGTGCCATTCCTGCTGCAGTACCAACGGCTCCTAACGCTGCCGCTTTAGCCACCGCTGGGGCTGCTGCTGCAATCAATGCTGGTATTGCAGCTAACAATGGAAATATACCGCCTGTTTTAATCATATTTTTGATAGCAGCCGCAGAAAGGGTAATCTGGACACCTTTTTTTGCTACAAGTGCATCATTGAAATGTTTTATTTGACGAGTTTTCAGCGATAATTTATTTGCACCACCAGTCATTTGATTAGGTTTCAACGTGATTGTAGTTCCACATTTTTTAGCCGATTCTGATTGCAATTTTTTGATTTGACCAGGAGTTAACGCAACACTAATAACACTATATGACATGTTATACATAATAGATTGATTCTAAATCGTTTACAATTTCAATGAAAAATCGAGAAAATCGTTCAAAGATTTTCTACTGGGGCATCTACCACTCTCATTCTTCCTCCAACACCTTCAAGTAGCATTGATTTATCACTGAGAATGACAGCAACTGCTCTATAATTAGCAATAGCACCACGAGTCACATTAGCTCTAAAATGTATATCAACAACAGATTGTCTTGTTAAATCAAGATGTTCCAATGAAAAGTAATAGATTGGATAAATAAAATAATAAAATCCAATTGTGATATTTGCAAACCAGTATCCACATTTTAAAATAATAAAATCCAATTGTGATATTTGCAAACCAGTATCCACATTTTGATCACGTGCCATAAATGACAACAGACGATGATAAACTCGTGCAATATGATTTTCTGTGTAATTAAGTTGTATATCCTCGGATGGTTCCTGCTGGCCGTTTATTCTCAGTGGGACGTCTTTCACACCTAACTGATCAAATATCATATGGCTGGAGAGTTGATTGCCAACTCGTGTGTTATCCTGTAACGCAATAAATATATGACGTGGCGCAGCAAAACCTTGTTTTGATGCTAGATTCCACGTGAATAACCCGTTGATATTTGATTGCTTCACATCTGTACTCACTGATAACCAACTCAACAACGACTTTCCTCCTTGGTCCATAAATGATAGTAATCGTTCTTCTGCGGTGATTGCTGGAGTCAACACTGGCATCCACAATGATATTTTTGTTAAATTGACTTTACCGGCATCATCATTTACATGATCTGCAGCCGGGTTTGCTGGAATCCTCCAAATTGCGTCATTATCATCACTCTTTCGTACAAGCGATACTGTATGCTTCGCCCCGTAAATAACTTTTCTGACGTTTCTACAGAATCCAAATATGTGATGCAGTGGAATCGCGCATGAAAATGATTTACGCCGCCCTTCCAACATTAAAATACGTGTTGCAGCTCCTAGATTGAAATTAGCATCGTTGTTTATAATCATATCCTCGATACCAGCATCACTATTATCACGTTTTTTTGGTTGTCTTACAACAAATGGATTTCCTCCAGCGGTATTTTTAACATCTTTTGCAAACATCATAGAAGGTCCTGCTGATCTTGTATAATCATCGGAATATCTTGCTAGTCCTATTATTGTTGTAGCCACATCAACATCACGATCTATCGACTCAATTTCTTTTCCATCAATGAGATATCTAGCACTCTCAAATAGCGCCATAATACCATTATTGACAAAACCGACTTGAGTACCAGCTGGATACGGTACTGCTACAGCAGTAGTATCAGCAGCTGTTAAAATTTCTCCTTCGATTTCGATAAACGCTTCACAGGGCAAAAAGTATTTACTGGTATCATGGACTTGAAGATCAATTCTTGATCGACTATTTGAGTCTATGGCATGATAGGCGTAATATTGATAATCGCGTACAGAATCATTCTTGGGGACTGGGGCGTCTATATCAAACGCTGGATCAGGTGACTGTTTGAACATTTTATTCTATTTATCAGAGTCTAAATCGTAAAATCGTAAACGATTTTCCATTTTCATCGTGAAAAACGCTAGCGTGAAAATCCGTAGGATTTCATCGACGTACTTTTTTAAAGCCACTTCCCGCTATCATATTTGGGTCGGGGGTTAAAGCCATCGACGCTAATTTTTCATCTACAGCGTTATTTATTATTTTACTAACACTTGCAGGCATTTCTGCTGTAGACGGTAACGGTTTCTTTTTTCGTGATTTTACTAATGATGTTATTTTATTCTTCGCGGCTGAAAACGCTTTTCCCGCAAGATCTCCAACAGCACCAATACCCTTATCACGAATAACATCAATGGCTTTCATTGATAATTGTTTAGCTAACGGCATCACTTTTGGGGCCATTCTCGAAAAGAATCCTAAAATGGTATTGCCTAAACGATCTCCATAGTATGCTGTATAAACTGGCAACCGTGAATTAACTACATAGACGGGGATTGGTTTATCATGATTGTAGTGTATGATCATTATTTGAAATCAGAAACAATTTTTCAATTGTAAAACAATTTGTCAATTGGAAACGCTAGCGTTTTTATTCAATCACTGTGATACCCATTTGCTAACTCGTCAATGAAATCTCGATATGTTTTGATATCCATGATACCACCTTGAAATAACCGTCTACAGATATCAGCTGCTTCATTAATTATTTCCGGTGAATTATTTCCAGCTCGGAATCCTCCGATTAAAACATCTAATCGTGATATATCATTGATAACACTATCAGGACAAGTGTTTCCAACTAGACGATTTTTCCCTGAAATCCCACTCCCGAAACTTTCATCCTTTGAGAGTTGTAAATAATCAAGAGGATCATCATCAAGTTCTTCTTGTTTTTTTTGTCTTCTTGTTTGTCTATGTGTTGGTGTTTGACGTTTTAGCTCTTGTCGTTCTTCTATTTCTCGTTGTCGCTCTTCTATTTGTTCTCTTTTATAATTACTAATTCCCCTTTGAAATTCCTTGTACCCCATCTCATCCTTATTCAAACGACCAATCCCTTTATTTATTTTATAGAAATTATCGGACCAATCATTACTTGATATTCTATCATCCTTATACTCGTCCTTTAAAAAATCTTTTTTTGAATTATAGCTTTGAGCAGCAAAATCACCAAAAGCTTGATAGTCCTTTGGTTTGAATAAATTAAATTGTTTTATTAATGTTTTAGCATTATCAGTAAATTTATTCAACAGAGAAACAGTCGTTTTTTTCGGATTAGTAGATGGTTCAGTTTTTTCAGTTTGTTCAGTTTTCGCTGCTAGTTTTTCAAGTATAGGAATAAGACCCTCTTGTTTTCTTTTACCGTCAGGATCATCTCCCAGTATAGCACGCTCTACCCCTTTCGTTGCTGTGGTTACTGGTTTAAACAATTCTTCAGACCCCAAAGCAAAATCAGTTTGTAAACTCTGTCGTTGTTGCAGTTTATTCCTGACAGAGTCACGAATTGGTACAAATCTCTTAATTGCATCTAATCGTTCACGAGCCAATCGGGTTGTTAATGCTTCATTGACCATTATTTGAAATCAGAAACAATTTTTCAATTGTAAATCCCGACCTAACACCATCATGGAAGTGTTATTTCATCCTATAACAGCTTCTATCATTGATGGGGAAAGTATCATAATTGTATATAAAATAAATAATACTGATAGTTTCCCCACTTTTTGACATGTCAGATGATTTTTAACACCATCATGGAAGTGTTATTTCATCGTGAAACAGCTTCTATCAATGATGGGGAAACGGCCGATTTTCATATAAATTAAAATGTAATCTGCCGATTCCCCACTTTTTGAGATGTCAAATGATTTTTAACACCATCATGGAAGTCTTTGTTTGTTATTTTAACAGCTCTATCATTGATGAAGGAAGTGTCCAAATTGTATATATAATAAATAATACTGACACTTCCTTCATTTTGGCATGTCGGATGATTTTTAACACCATCATGGAAGTCTTTGTTATTTTAACAGCTCTATCATTGATGAGGAAAGTATCAAAATTGTATATAAAATAAATAATACTGATAGTTTCCTCACTTTTTTGACGTCGGATGATTTTTAACACCATCATGGAAGTGTTTTAACGGCTCTATCAATGATGGGGAAAGTATCAAAATTGTATATAAAATAAATAATACTGATAGTTTCCCCACTTTTCCATTGATCGTCCATCGATTTTGACATCCCCCTTGAGGGTCGGCTAAAAAAAAATGATAATGGTCGGGCAATCATAAAATGATAAGGGGTCGGGTAATCAAAATTGAATTAACGCCCGTAGGTTTCGAATTTTAGAGTTTACTTCTTTTTTCAATTCGTATTCATTACCCAATTCTTTTCGTATTCGTTCTACGATAGTATACAACGGAACGAAGACACTGATGTCACTGGAAAATGCAAGAGAGTCTCTAATAGAATTCTGAATTCTTTTGATGAGTGCATATTTCTTTGGTAGCATATACTTGTTATTGTTAACCCCGTATTCTATATCCTGAAAATCTGACTTGATTTGATCAGGATTTAGCCCATCTGATAGTTTGATATCCTGATTTTTCAATTTTGCTATTTCAACTATGATGCTATTCATGTTTTCAGAATTCATTATTCTATAACATTACATATCTCTAATTGAAAAATATGACGCATCAGACATAACTAAATTGAACTTTTTGTCCGTTCCTTTTTGAAATAGCAGATCGACAAACCCCCTCTGCAACGAATCGTACTGAGGCTCTACAATATTGAAATACTTGCCGGCTTCATATATCTATTTAAATATTTTCTCTTCGTTAGTTGTTGTATTCAAAGATTTTACTGGTCTCGTTTTTTTTGAACAAGTGCCAGTATTTCCTCGTTTGGAATTCTCACTCTGTGTGATAGCTTGCAGATTTGATAAAGAATTGTTCCTTGGATTAGAATCCTTGTGATCAATAACAAAACCATCTTTGATCAATCCATTAAAACATTCAAATACGAAACGATGATTGTAATATTTCTTCTTTCCAACAGTAAACATCAAATACCCCATACCATTATCCCTCCCAACTGGGTTCTTCAGTCTACAGTGTCTTACAACACCATCACTGGATGCTTCATAATTTGTACTCACAGGGTGCTGTCTGAATTCTTGGGTCATTCGTATACTATACTATTTGTCTAATTCAGTGACTGATCCATTTGCAGTGAATCATTATACATAAATCTTTCATTTAAACACTTGTTTTTAGTATAGCATGAGGGAGTTAAGGAGAGTGCCTTCAAAAAATGCTAAATTCAATGCTGATAAGGAGTTTAAGAGATTATTGAAAATTAATCCTAAATTTAATCTCGATAAACCCAAAAAACGTCCAATAGACGGAAACATGAAGGAGTTTAAGAGATTATTGAAAATTAATCCTAGATTTAATCGCGATAGACCCAAAAAACGTAACAAACGTCCAAGAGACGGAAACAAACGTCCAAGAGACGGAAACATGAAAGAGTTTAAGAGATTATTGAAAATTAATCCTAAATTTAATCTCGATAGACCCAAAAAACCCAAAAAACGTCCAATAGACGGAAACATGAAAGAGTTTAAGAGATTATTGAAAATCAATCCTAGATTTAATCGCGATAGACCCAAAAAACGTGTAGTAGACAGAAACATGAGGGAGTTTAAGAGATTATTGAAAATTAATCCTAGATTTAATCTCGATAAACCCAAAAAACGTACCAAGAAATTACCCTGGAAAGATGCTCAATTCAATCTTGATATAGTTTCTAATACACCCAAGAATAAAATTCTTGATAAACCCATCAGAGACTGTTTTAATGAATTCAAGCGTGATGGAGCATCTTATTGTTGGTCAACATTTCGAATTGATGGTGTTGTTGACGCTACCATGAATGATGAAAAAGCAGCAGTGATAATTTCACGTGTTGGGGAAAAAAGTCATTTTTTCCGAATCAAATTCATTATCCGTGATGGTGGAAAATGGATCATTAGGGATAAATTTGAACCCATCTTGAAAGATAAAAAAACTATCACCGTGAATCAGGATTCAAAACCAGGAATTTTGACCGGAATTGATAAACCCTACTACGAAAGATCTTATCCTGTAACAGCAGTTGTTTACGGGATATATCCGCTCAATGAAAAACCTGATATTGCAAAACTAGCACCTATGAAATATTCGACAGGGCTCAATTGTGTAGCAGAACGAATAATAGAACACTTCACAAATGCGTCCCGGGGAAATAAACTAACTGATCTAAGACGAAAAAAAATAACCGATTGGGAATTAACGGTAAAAGAGCATGGGGCAACAATTCTGGATATAATTAAATTAGAAACATCATTGAGATTTCCAATATCGGTAAGGACAATCACCGGTGAAGTATTAAAAAAACCGAAATATCAATCAAAAAAAGGAACCCCAATTGAAATTATTGATCATAATGAACACGCGTGGTCATCTGCAGTAACAATATTCCCACGGGATAGAACCGTAAAATATATCCCCCAAACCGAAGAGTTTTTTTCAGAGCAGAAATTATTTGATGCTATTTACCATTTGAGTAAAAACGATCCTGTGTCAATGTGGCTATTTCATAGTACTTCAGACGAGGAATGCAGATTTGATCAGTTTGTAAGGCCCAACGGAGAATTGTACCGTACTGAAGAACTGCATAATCAAATGAAACAACTAGCTAGTGAGTTTTCACTGGAGGGGGAAGACAACGATCAATTATTAGCAAACTGTTTTACAGTACCATCAATTGCAGCACATTTTGCTAGGAAGAAAAACGCGTGGAAACCAACACGAAGTGAGTTTTTATCAGATGTCAGATTGTCCTGTCTTGAATACAGCCATGGAGGGTTATGGAATACAAAATACGACCCTGAAACCGTTATTTCCGTTGATATGATTGCGTGTTATCCAGGAAGTTTTCTTGGGTATGGAGAGTGTGCTAAATATTTCAAACGATTTGGACACCCCACACACGAAATGACCCGTGTTGCTATTAATGGACCACTGCCTGATTTCGATTTAACCGGATTCGCTTGTGTATTATCATTTGAAATGGCTGAAGGACTTCATCCGTGTAGTTATCTTTGGATTGGTAAACACATGTCTGAAAAACACTGGATGCCAATAGTGTTATTACGGTATATGCTTGATTGTAAGATGTTAAAATAATTAATTGTCAGTGAAGCAATTATATCCTATCGAGCACAGAAATCAGTCTGGTTACCCCAACCTGATCTAGAAAAAATAATTAGCGAACAGCGAAAACTGTTTCCTGATTTTAATGAACAACAAATCATGAATTGGTCCAAACAGTTATTTGAAATCAGTAACAACGAAGCAAAAGATCTCAGTAGAAGAATAATCGGTAAATTTACCCAGGGTGGTAAATATGACAATACAAGATATTCTTCACGGTTAATTATAGACAATGCTGAATACGATTTTGTAATCGCGGATTTAACGAATAGGGGCCTATATGTTAATCGTAAGGACGCATTTATGTCCGATGGAACCAAATTGGGTACAATTGTTACTTACAATGATGGATACAATCCGCAGTACACACATTTGAGAGCTTCCATGCTTGGTTATGCTTCTATTAATCTGTTTTCAATGATTAATAAATTTCCTGACACCGCAGTTACAGTTGCCACTGATTCATTTTACATAAATAGCAAAATGGCTGATTTTAAGGCTACTGGCAACGAGAATTGGGGATCATGGAGAATAAAGAAAGAAATGCATCATGATTATATTCCATCAGCAGATGTTACCATTGAAAATAATTATTTTAAAAGCAATCAGTGTTCAGAATTTTCTAATGCACCACCGATTTCTGATCCAATATGCCGGTATAAAACAGTTTATTTAAACGGTTGTGGAGGATCAGGAAAGACAACACGAGTAATCAATTTATTCAAGGATAAAATCAACATGAATGCGTTAACAAAGACTCACAAACTTGCCAGAGACATAAAACAACGAGATGTAAAAAATTATGGTACTTATCACAGCTTTTTCCGATGGAGCGGTGATAAATGGACCCCTGAAAGAATGGGACAGAATATTATTCCACCGGTGATATTATGGGATGAAATATGCACGGTACCGTTACAAGTATTAAAAACATTTCTTGAATGGTTGTCAACGAAAAATACAAAAATTATCATGTGCGGCGATCAAGGCCAACCACCACCATTTGTCGGTGAACCTCCTCATGAATGGTTAAAATCATACGTTGATTATTACGAAGAGATGAATGATGACATTAGATCATTAGATGAAATATTACGTGAGTTTAAACAACTAATCAGATTACAACCGGATAGAATCCAATGTGAAATAATGCGTGAAATAATTTCAGAAACTCCCATGAATGATTTTTGGGAGTTGTGGAGACCAAATGATTTGATAATAGCAAGTAGAAAAATAGTCAGAGACACACTTCAGATGAAGTTATTTGAATTGCATAAACAAAAATTTGCAACACTTCCAGTGCCTCTTTGTTATAGGCCATCGGATACACGAAAACAGAACATTGAAGTTGATATTCCAGGACAAAGTGAAAAACAGAATTTAGTATTAAATGATATTGTGCTGGTTGATATCAGCGTCGTCGAAAATGCATTGCGTGCTGATAAATCCCCATGGACGTTAGGTTATGCAGCAACAATACATTCTTCACAGGGATTGACTATATCGGATACAATTATTTGGATAGTAGATAATCGCATTGAGTGGTCGAATTTAGTTTATCTCGCAGTATCCAGAGTACGAAGAATAGATCAACTTCGAAGAATTGTCGTTGGCGATGATGACACCACAATAGATGATATTGATATTAAAATTATTGATAAAAAACTCTCCGGTTACAAACAACAGGACAAAAAAAAACAACGAGAATTTGACATTGATACTGAATTAATAATCACTTTGAAGAAACAACAGAATAATCACTGCGCAAGTTGCAATTGTATAATGCGTTGGCAGTATTCGGATAAGGATCCTCGCCAATTCACCGTTGACAGAAAAAATAACAATCTCGGTCATGTCAGAAAAAATGTGATGTTGACTTGTCTTGAGTGCAATAGACGCAACGTTGCTAGTTAAGACCCCGTGGTGGCAATTGAGTATCATCGGGTATTATTTGTAATTGTTGTCTAGTAAAACCCGCTGAGGGGCAGTTGAATCCAGTTTATAGACTGGAGGTCTACCAGTAGATCGTGTTATACTAGATATCTTGTGTACAGTAACACTCCAAATAGGATCAGTAGCTCTTTTTCTGCCCCCTTCAAGCTCTCCTGGTTCATATAAATATCTCACAATGACATTACTACCAAGAATTGATTCTTTGAAATCTTTTTGTGGTTTTTCAAGTATTGACTTCTTTTTAATCGCATTAATAGGTTTCATGTTGATTGTTCTAGTAATCTCGTTATTCAGTGCAGTAATCACAGCTGGTAATCTTTTAACCCATTCACGGGATCTTTTTTCTTGGATGAATTCTTTTGCGTATTGATATCCAAATAACCGCTCAGCAAGGGTTTTATTAAACCGTTCAACAATTGCCTGATCACGATGTAGCGCAGTATGCCCCGGTCTGATAGTGACATTATGATTTTTCATTATTGATAACACTGCACCCTGAAATTCCTTGCCAGGATCAATTTGTAATAGATTTGGCCAGTGCAGAGGACCTCGTCGATAAATCCTTTCAAATGCAGAAGCCACTTCAGTGGCTGATTTTGTTTTTAACGGTTCTGCTTCTTTGTATCGACTTGCAATATCAACTACGGTTAATGCGTATTTGTAACCGTGGTCATGTGGCAGAAATAATAGATCAGCCTGATGAACTTCATTGGGTCCGGTTACATCAAAATGCGAGACATTAATTTGTTTAGGCGGTGGTAGGTAAATTTGCCATAGTGCCTGTTTGGATAACCAATGAGCCGCAGTGGTTTTTTTCACTTTTGCAGCGCTAGCGAGTTTATGGATTGCTGATTTACCCCTCCAGTATCCTCTTGGGCAATAATAAATAGATTCCATGTTGTTATTAATTACCAGCACCTAACATCAATTTACTTTTCATAGCCGATTTTATCAAAAATGAAGCCAATTTTTCTTTGAAGGATTTATCAGGAATAGCATTTAACGCATGAATTAATTTCACATCTGCTAGATGCCTGTGTTGCAGATTATTGCTTTTATAAGAGACATCATGAAGGTGACAGGCCTTATCAATAGCGTTTATTGGTTCTTCACCGGGGTTGGGTTGGTTATGATTATTGAGTCTGATATCAAGTCTGGTTCCCGGTCCACAGTAGCTATATCCTGGAAGGTGCTTTTCTCCAGGGTATTTTGCCCATGGGGTTCCAGGGAGTTTTGCTAATTTGGCAGCGATATCACCTCCTCGTTTTTTTTTAAAGGTTCCTTGGGTTTAGAAACAAATCTAAATTTCTTTGTACTACATTGTACGCATTTACCAGAAAGCGCTGATCGGTTATTTTTAGTTGTAATCGTCGTCAAGTCATCTGTGCCAGTACGTTATTTACACTTCACACAATATAGATCCATAATTTATGTATAGAGATATGAATATAATTGATTTTTCAGCAACTAAAACAAGAGAACCAGTTAAGCATCATGCAGGGCTACCAAACTCTATCCGCGCGATTATAATCGGGCTATCTGGATCCGGCAAGACGCAATTGTTGCTCAATTTAATAATGAGATGGATGAAGTGGGATAAGTTGTATTTAATTGCCCCTAGCGTAGATGATCAACGATGCTATGAAGTGCTAAAAGATTTTAATGAAAACGCTTCAGAGATTGCCGGCGAGGATATTATTGAATTTATAACCGATATTGACGAGGCACCATCAGTAGAAGACCTCGATGGAAGTATCAACAATTTAGTTGTATACGACGATGTAATGTTAGATAAACAAAAAAACCCAGCTAGAATATTTTCCCGAGGCAGGCATAAAAACACCGACGTGATCTATGTCACTCAACGATACACTCAGATTCCAAAAGTGATCAGAGATAACTGTAATATTCTTGCTGTATTCAACGGCGTTGATACACGTACGCTACGAAATATTTGGCAGACATGGTGCTCCGATATGAATTTCAATCAATTTAGAAATTTCTTTAGTCATGCTCAGTCTGCCCCACACGGATTTATAACAATAAATTTACATGACCCTAGGACACGATATCGTATCGGACTGGATCAAATATTCGGTTGAAAATCGAAGATTTTTACGATGGAGATTGATTTCATTGATTTTTCATTATTATTTTTTGCCTGATTTCATTGATTTTTTTTTGCCTGATCATTGATTTTTTGCCTGATTTCATTGTTTTAAGCCTGATTTCATTGAAAACTTGTTTAAAAATGTTGTCCGGCTCGCCCGCCCTGCTGCTATTTACATTTAAACCCATTACTGGAATGTGTCTGCTGAAGTCAAACGTACAAACGATATGTTTTGAATGAAAAGAACAAATCTAATCATACATAAAAATGGTTTTTTGATATTTTGTATCAATGGCGTTTTATTGATGTATTCAACGTTAAGGAAATGTAATTGTACAGACAATAATAGATCGTTTTCCTTTAAACATTTGATTACAAAATTGAATGGAGGTGGGTAAATATTCGATCTTTTTTAAACATACAGTAGGAGGCGCTCTTAACAGAATAATTTTGCAGCTAAAATCTCACACATTTCTTTTCTCAATAAATCCCTTCAGTATATTGTTCTTGGCTTCAAATCGAAATGATAAAACAGGTTTTGAATGTTATCATATGGCAGTGTTTCATAAACTAGACTGAGACTATTACTGGAACTGTTTACGTGTTACACAATTTTTACGACTTGTATAACATTTTGTGTGGACTTTCAGATATCGATGAATGCTTCTACAACCAATCATGTCAAAACGGTGGTAACTGTACCAACACAGGTGGCTCATACAGTTGCATTTGCACAAGTGGATGGACAGGCGCAAACTGTACAACAGGTATGGAAATAATCTTAGTTTTGCCGATAGACGTAAAGAAATGGTAGGCCCAACGTGCCATCTTTGGAACTATGGCAGATCTTCGTAAAAATATGGGATTAGAGAATCAATATCACAATACGCAATTCGCTTATTCCGTTACGTTTTTAATGTCCCTGCGTTGAATTGGTACGTGTAACAATTTCTATCAAATATTTATGTGAGAGATTCAGTAGAGCTTTGTCCACAAAATGAAACTAAACACTTTATTTGCTTGAAAGATAACACTGAATTGCTTCATTGTCATACCACATAAATAGCAAGCCTAAGAAATAATGGAATGGAAATGATACAAAATATATCCGTTTCAGCAAATTCATTTATATTAAATTTATGCCAAAAAATTCAAGCGAAAGTATTGATATAAACATCATTTCTGCTTAATTGATACATGGAAAGGTCATTCACACAAACATGATAACGCATACATGGAAGTGTTATTCTGAGAAATTATGCATTCGGAGACAATGCAGATGGATATATTCTATTTTTGCGGGTTTGGACAAAGGTAGATGTGGTCAATAAAACAGCAATGGCCTTACACAATTCTTCAATTGTTCTATATAAAATGTTCGATCAACATGTTCTGATTCATTGTACATATAATTGCTCCAAGAGCAATTCAAATGTTCACATGGCACTCTTATATTTCTAACACCGTCAATACCGATTGAAAGTTCGTGAATGAAAAAAGACGTTAGGATCACTTAACTATTCTAATTTATTAACCATCGTCAACGTAAGTTTTTCCTACTACCCCTGAGAAGACTTTGATACCTGTACAAAAAATAAGCGGTTCGTACACTTGGAAGTATGCAAATGCAAGATAACGTAAAATACTTAAAACTGTGCAATGTCTTATTACATATAGGTTGAGCATGGATCTTACTGCTAGGTAACTGGTAAATATTAGAATATGTGATTAACCATGAATGAGTCGCATTTGCATAATGAAAGCAGTTAAACACCTACTCTCTTTCGGATTAAAATTTATACACTGACAACAGTGTTATATACAATTTATACAATTCTGTTCTATAACAAATGTGTCGCTTTATGAAACAATACAATGAAAACATGAAACAACGTCTCTATTATATATTGATACGAATTTTCGTGGTCTTGCTTACTGATTGTAAATTCACTACTGTACGATCCATTTTAAAAGTATTTGCCATCAAATAATTCCTTGATATTTCTTTTCAAAAAAAGAATGTAACTGAAATGTGTTTTCTAAAAATTCACATTCGAATGATATATCTGCAACGCAAAGAAAGTTAATTATTCATCATAATGAACAATTTTATATTTTGTATCACGTTTGACTAATGCATTTCATGTGATGCAAATGTAATAACGCACACAAGAACAACGTAGAATGTACACTTCCTCTCTAACGAATCGTATATCGAATCGGGTCTTTTCCCACATACTCTTTGTACCATTGTTGTTTCTTCTACGCATCCAACACGTGTTTGGTATTATTTCTACAATGATGTCATCAAAGTAATATTCTGCGAGAAAAATAAGATATTTTGGCAACTTGACTGAAGAAAACAAGGATTTTCATTCTCATTGCACCAATTTAAACGTCAGAAAGGCACAAGATGTTTTAAGCGATTTCGCGGTTAATAATGTCTTAATGTTAATTTTCATTTAAACCCATTACTGGAATGTGTCTGCTGAAGTCAAACGTACAAACGATATGTTTTGAATGGCAAGAACAAATCTAATCATACATAAAATGGTTTTTTGATATTTTGTATCAATGGCGTTTTATTGATGTATTCAACGTTAAGGAAATGTAATTGTACAGACAATAAAAGATCGTTTTCCTTTAAACATTTGATTACAAAATTGAATGGAGGTGGGTAAATATTCGATCTTTTTTAAACATACAATAGGAGGCGCTCTTAACAGAATAATTTTGCAGTTAAAATCTCACACATTTCTTTTCTCAATAAATCCCTTCAGTATATTGTTCTTGGCTTCAAATCGAAATGATAAAACAGGTTTTGAATGTTATCATATGGCAGTGTTTCATAAACTAGACTGAGACTATTACTGGAACTGTTTACGTGTTACACAATTTTTACGACTTGTATAACATTTTGTGTGGACTTTCAGATATCGATGAATGCTTCTACAACCAATCATGTCAAAACAGTGGTAACTGTACCAACACAGGTGGCTCATACAGTTGCATTTGCACAAGTGGATGGACAGGCGCAAACTGTACAACAGGTATGGAAATAATCTTAGTTTTGCCGATAGACGTAATGAAATGGTAGGCCCAACGTGCCATCTTTGGAACTATGGCAGATCTTCGTAAAAATATGGGATTAGAGAATCAATATCACAATATGCAATTCGCTTATTCCGTTACGTTTTTAATGTCCCTGCGTTGAATTGGTACGTGTAACAATTTCTATCAAATATTTATGTGAGAGATTCAGTAAAGCTTTGTCCACAAAATGAAACTAAACACTTTATTTGCTTGAAAGATAACACTGAATTGCTTCATTGTCATACCACATAAATAGCAAGCCTAAGAAATAATGGTATGGAAATGATACAAAATCTATCCGTTTCAGCGAATTCATTTATATTAAATTTATGCCAAAAAATTCAAGCGAAAGTATTGATATAAACATCATTTCTGCTTAATTGATACATGGAAAGGTCATTCACACAAACATGATAACGCATACATGGAAGTGTTATTCTGAGAAATTATGCATTCGGAGACAATGCAGATGGATATATTCTATTTTTGCGGGTTTGGACAAAGGTAGATGTGGTCAATAAAACAGCAATGGCCTTACACAATTCTGCAATTGTTCTATATAAAATGTTCGATCAACATGTTCTGATTCATTGTACATATAATTGCTCCAAGAGCAATTCAAATGTTCACATGGCACTCTTATATTTCTAACACCATCAATACCGATTGAAAGTTCGTGAATGAAAAAAGACGTTAGGATCACTTAACTATTCTAATTTATTAACCATCGTCAACGTAAGTTTTTCCTACTACCCCTGAGAAGACTTTGATACCTGTACAAAAAAAAAACGGTTCGTACACTTGGAAGTATGCAAATGCAAGATAACGTAAAATACTTAAAACTGTGCAATGTCTTATTACATATAGGTTGAGCATGGATCTTACTGCTAGGTAACTGGTAAATATTAGAATATGTGACTAACCATGAATGAGTCGCATTTGCATAATGAAAGCAGTTAAACACCTACTCTCTTTCGGATTAAAATTTATACACTGACAACAGTGTTATATACAATTTATACAATTCTGTTCTATAACAAATGTGTCGCTTTATGATACAATACAATGAAAACATGAAATAACGTCTCTATTATATATTAATACGAATTTTCGTGGTCTTGCTTACTGATTGTAAATTCACTACTGTACGATCCATTTTAAAAGTATTTGCCATCAAATAATTCCTTGATCTTTCTTTTCAAAAAAAGAATGTATCTGAAATGTGTTTTCTAAAAATTCACATTCGAATGATATATCTGCAACGCAAAGAAAGTTAATTATTCATCATAATGAACAATTTTATATTTTCTATCACGTTTGACTAATGCATTTCATGTTATGGAAATGTAATAACGCACACAAGAACAACGTAGAATGTACACTTCCTCTCTAACGAATCGTATATCAAATCGGGTCTTTTCCCACATACTCTTTGTACCATTGTTGTTTCTTCTACGCATCCAACACGTGTTTGGTATTATTTCTACAATGATGTCATCAAAGTAATATTCTGCGAGAAAAATAAGATATTTTGGCAACTTGACTGAAGAAAACAAGGATTTTCATTCTCATTGCACCAATTTAAACGTCAGAAAGGCACAATATGTTTTAAGCGATTTCGCGGTTAATAATGTCTTAATGTTAATTTTCATTTAAACCCATTACTGGAATGTGTCTGCTGAAGTCAAACGTACAAACGATATGTTTTGAATGACAAGAACAAATCTAATCATACATAAAAATGGTTTTTTGATATTTTGTAACAATGGCGTTTTATTGATGTATTCAACGTTAAGGAAATGTAATTGTACAGACAATAATAGATCGTTTTCCTTTAAACATTTGATTACAAAATTGAATGGAGGTGGGTAAATATTCGATCTTTTTTAAACATACAGTAGGAGGCGCTCTTAACAGAATAATTTTGCAGTTAAAATCTCACACATTTATTTTCTCAATAAATCCCTTCAGTATATTGTTTTTGGCTTCAAATCGAAATGATAAAACAGGTTTTGAATGTTATCATATGGCAGTGTTTCATAAACTAGACTGAGACTATTACTGGAACTGTTTACGTGTTACACAATTTTTACGACTTGTATAACATTTTGTGTGGACTTTCAGATATCGATGAATGCTTCTACAACCAATCATGTCAAAACGGTGGTAACTGTACCAACACAGGTGGCTCATACAGTTGCATTTGCACAAGTGGATGGACAGGCGCAAACTGTACAACAGGTATGGAAATAATCTTAGTTTTGCCGATAGACGTAAAGAAATGGTAGGCCCAACGTGCCATCTTTGGAACTATGGCAGATCTTCGTAAAAATATGGGATTAGAGAATCAATATCACAATATGCAATTCGCTTATTCCGTTACGTTTTTAATGTCCCTGCGTTGAATTGGTACGTGTAACAATTTCTATCAAATATTTATGTGAGAGATTCAGTAGAGCTTTGTCCACAAAATGAAACTAAACACTTTATTTGCTTGAAAGATAACACTGAATTGCTTCATTGTCATACCACATAAATAGCAAGCCTAAGAAATAATGGTATGGAAATGATACAAAATCTATCCGTTTCAGCGAATTCATTTATATTAAATTTATGCCAAAAAATTCAAGCGAAAGTATTGATATAAACATCATTTCTGCTTAATTGATACATGGAAAGGTCATTCACACAAACATGATGACGCATACATGGAAGTGTTATTCTGAGAAATTATGCATTCGGAGACAATGCAGATGGATATATTCTATTTTGTGGGTTTTGGACAAAGGTAGATGTGGTCAATAAAACAGCAATGGCCTTACACAATTCTTCAATTGTTCTATATAAAATGTTCGATCAACATGTTCTGATTCATTGTACATATAATTGCTCCAAGAGCAATTCAAATGTTCACATGGCACTCTTATATTTCTAACACAGTCAATACCGATTGAAAGTTCGTGAATGAAAAAAGACGTTAGGATCACTTAACTATTCTAATTTATTAACCATCGTCAACGTAAGTTTTTCCTACTACCCCTGAGAAGACTTTGATACCTGTACAAAAAATAAACGGTTCGTACACTTGGAAGTATGCAAATGCAAGATAACGTAAAATACTTAAAACTGTGCAATGTCTTATTACATATAGGTTGAGCATGGATCTTACTGCTAGGTAACTGGTAAATATTAGAATATGTGATTAACCATGAATGAGTCGCATTTGCATAATGAAAGCAGTTAAACACCTACTCTCTTTCGGATTAAAATTTATACACTGTCAATAGTGTTATATACAATTTATACAATTCTGTTCTATAACAAATGTGTCGCTTTATGATACGATACAATGAAAACATGAAATAACGTCTCTATTATATATTGATACGAAGTTTCGTGGTCTTGCTTACTGATTGTAAATTCACTACTGTAAGATCCATTTTAAAAGGACTTGCCATAAAATAATACCTTGATCTTGTTTTTCAAAAAAGAATGTAACTGAAATGTGTTTTCTAAAAATTCACATTCGAATGATATATCTGCAACGCAAAGCAAGTTAATTATTCATCATAATGAACAGTTTGATATTTTGTATCACGTTTGACTAATGCATTTCATGTTATGGAAATGTAATAACGCACACAAGAACAACGTAGAACGTACACTTCCTCTCTAACGAATCGTATATCGAATCGGGTCTTTTCCCACATACTCTTTGTACCATTGTTGTTTCTTCTACGCATCCAACACGTGTTTGGTATTATTTCTACAATGATGTCATCAAAGTAATATTCTGCGAGAAAAATAAGATATTTTGGCAACTTGACTGAAGAAAACAAGGATTTTCATTCTCATTGCACCAATTTAAACGTCGTCAGAAAGGCACAATATGTTTTAAGCGATTTCGCGGTTAATAATGTCTTAATGTTAATTTTCATTTAAACCCATTACTGGAATGTGTCTGCTGAAGTCAAACGTACAAACGATATGTTTTGAATGACAAGAACAAATCTAATCATACATAAAACTGGTTTTTTGATATTTTGTAACAATGGCGTTTTATTGATGTATTCAACGTTAAGGAAATGTAATTGTACAGACAATAATAGATCGTTTTCCTTTAAACATTTGATTACAAAATTGAATGGAGGTGGGTAAATATTCGATCTTTTTTAAACATACAGTAGGAGGCGCTCTTAACAGAATAAGTTTGCAGTTAAAATCTCACACATTTTTTTTCTCAATAAATCCCTTCAGTATATTGTTCTTGGCTTCAAATCGAAATGATAAAACAGGTTTCGAATGTTATCATATGGCAGTGTTTCATAAACTAGACTGAGACTATTACTGGAACTGTTTACGTGTTACACAATTTTTACGACTTGTATAACATTTTGTGTGGACTTTCAGATATCGATGAATGCTTCTACAACCAATCATGTCAAAACGGTGGTAACTGTACCAACACAGGTGGCTCATACAGTTGCATTTGCACAAGTGGATGGACAGGCGCAAACTGTACAACAGGTATGGAAATAATCTTAGTTTTGCCGATAGACGTAAAGAAATGGTAGGCCCAACGTGCCATCTTTGGAACTGTGGCAGATCTTCGTAAAAATATGGGATTAGAGAATCAATATCACAATATGCAATTCGCTTATTCCGTTACGTTTTTAATGTCCCTGCGTTGAATTGGTACGTGTAACAATTTCTATCAAATATTTATGTGAGAGATTCAGTAGAGCTTTGTCCACAAAATGAAACTAAACACTTTATTTGCTTGAAAGATAACACTGAATTGCTTCATTGTCATACCACATAAATAGCAAGCCTAAGAAATAATGGTATGGAAATGATACAAAATCTATCCGTTTCAGCGAATTCATTTATATTAAATTTATGCCAAAAAATTCAAGCGAAAGTATTGATATAAACATCATTTCTGCTTAATTGATACATGGAAAGGTCATTCACACAAACATGATAACGCATACATGGAAGTGTTATTCTGAGAAATTATGCATTCGGAGACAATGCAGATGGATATATTCTATTTTGCGGGTTTTGGACAAAGGTAGATGTGGTCAATAAAACAGCAATGGCCTTACACAATTCTTCAATTGTTCTATATAAAATTTTCGATCAACATGTTCTGATTCATTGTACATATAATTGCTCCAAGAGCAATTCAAATGTTCACATGGCACTCTTATATTTCTAACACCGTCAATACCGATTGAAAGTTCGTGAATGAAAAAAGACGTTAGGATCACTTAACTATTCTAATTTATTAACCATCGTCAACGTAAGTTTTTCCTACTACCCCTGAGAAGACTTTGATACCTGTACAAAAAATAAACGGTTCGTACACTTGGAAGTATGCAAATGCAAGATAACGTAAAATACTTAAAACTGTGCAATGTCTTATTACATATAGGTTGAGCATGGATCTTACTGCTAGGTAACTGGTAAATATTAGAATATGTGATTAACCATGAATGAGTCGCATTTGCATAATGAAAGCAGTTAAACACCTACTCTCTTTCGGATTAAAATTTATACACTGTCAATAGTGTTATATACAATTTATACAATTCTGTTCTATAACAAATGTGTCGCTTTATGATACGATACAATGAAAACATGAAATAACGTCTCTATTATATATTGATACGAAGTTTCGTGGTCTTGCTTACTGATTGTAAATTCACTACTGTAAGATCCATTTTAAAAGGACTTGCCATAAAATAATACCTTGATCTTGTTTTTCAAAAAAGAATGTAACTGAAATGTGTTTTCTAAAAATTCACATTCGAATGATATATCTGCAACGCAAAGCAAGTTAATTATTCATCATAATGAACAATTTGATATTTTGTATCACGTTTGACTAATGCATTTCATGTTATGGAAATGTAATAACGCACACAAGAACAACGTAGAACGTACACTTCCTCTCTAACGAATCGTATATCGAATCGGGTCTTTTCCCACATACTCTTTGTACCATTGTTGTTTCTTCTACGCATCCAACACGTGTTTGGTATTATTTCTACAATGATGTCATCAAAGTAATATTCTGCGAGAAAAATAAGATATTTTGGCAACTTGACTGAAGAAAACAAGGATTTTCATTCTCATTGCACCAATTTAAACGTCGTCAGAAAGGCACAATATGTTTTAAGCGATTTCGCGGTTAATAATGTCTTAATGTTAATTTTCATTTAAACCCATTACTGGAATGTGTCTGCTGAAGTCAAACGTACAAACGATATGTTTTGAATGACAAGAACAAATCTAATCATACATAAAACTGGTTTTTTGATATTTTGTAACAATGGCGTTTTATTGATGTATTCAACGTTAAGGAAATGTAATTGTACAGACAATAATAGATCGTTTTCCTTTAAACATTTGATTACAAAATTGAATGGAGGTGGGTAAATATTCGATCTTTTTTAAACATACAGTAGGAGGCGCTCTTAACAGAATAGGTTTGCAGTTAAAATCTCACACATTTCTTTTCTCAATAAATCCCTTCAGTATATTGTTCTTGGCTTCAAATCGAAATGATAAAACAGGTTTCGAATGTTATCATATGGCAGTGTTTCATAAACTAGACTGAGACTATTACTGGAACTGTTTACGTGTTACACAATTTTTACGACTTGTATAACATTTTGTGTGGACTTTCAGATATCGATGAATGCTTCTACAACCAATCATGTCAAAACGGTGGTAACTGTACCAACACAGGTGGCTCATACAGTTGCATTTGCACAAGTGGATGGACAGGCGCAAACTGTACAACAGGTATGGAAATAATCTTAGTTTTGCCGATAGACGTAAAGAAATGGTAGGCCCAACGTGCCATCTTTGGAACTGTGGCAGATCTTCGTAAAAATATGGGATTAGAGAATCAATATCACAATATGCAATTCGCTTATTCCGTTACGTTTTTAATGTCCCTGCGTTGAATTGGTACGTGTAACAATTTCTATCAAATATTTATGTGAGAGATTCAGTAGAGCTTTGTCCACAAAATGAAACTAAACACTTTATTTGCTTGAAAGATAACACTGAATTGCTTCATTGTCATACCACATAAATAGCAAGCCTAAGAAATAATGGTATGGAAATGATACAAAATCTATCCGTTTCAGCGAATTCATTTATATTAAATTTATGCCAAAAAATTCAAGCGAAAGTATTGATATAAACATCATTTCTGCTTAATTGATACATGGAAAGGTCATTCACACGAACATGATAACGCATACATGGAAGTGTTATTCTGAGAAATTATGCATTCGGAGACAATGCAGATGGATATATTCTATTTTGCGGGTTTTGGACAAAGGTAGATGTGGTCAATAAAACAGCAATGGCCTTACACAATTCTTCAATTGTTCTATATAAAATTTTCGATCAACATGTTCTGATTCATTGTACATATAATTGCTCCAAGAGCAATTCAAATGTTCACATGGCACTCTTATATTTCTAACACCGTCAATACCGATTGAAAGTTCGTGAATGAAAAAAGACGTTAGGATCACTTAACTATTCTAATTTATTAACCATCGTCAACGTAAGTTTTTCCTACTACCCCTGAGAAGACTTTGATACCTGTACAAAAAATAAACGGTTCGTACACTTGGAAGTATGCAAATGCAAGATAACGTAAAATACTTAAAACTGTGCAATGTCTTATTACATATAGGTTGAGCATGGATCTTACTGCTAGGTAACTGGTAAATATTAGAATATGTGATTAACCATGAATGAGTCGCATTTGCATAATGAAAGCAGTTAAACACCTACTCTCTTTCGGATTAAAATTTATACACTGTCAATAGTGTTATATACAATTTATACAATTCTGTTCTATAACAAATGTGTCGCTTTATGATACGATACAATGAAAACATGAAATAACGTCTCTATTATATATTGATACAAATTTTCGTGGTCTTGCTTACTGATTGTAAATTCACTACTGTACGATCCATTTTAAAAGGACTTGCCATCAAATAATACCTTGATCTTGTTTTTCAAAAAAAGAATGTAACTGAAATGTGTTTTCTAAAAATTCACATTCGAATGATATATCTGCAACGCAAAGCAAGTTAATTATTCATCATAATGAACAATTTGATATTTTGTATCACGTTTGACTAATGCATTTCATGTTATGGAAATGTAATAACGCACACAAGAACAACGTAGAACGTACACTTCCTCTCTAACGAATCATATATCGAATCGGGTCTTTTCCCACATACTCTTTGTACCATTGTTGTTTCTTCTACGCATCCAACACGTGTTTGGTATTATTTCTACAATGATGTCATCAAAGTAATATTCTGCGAGAAAAATACGATATTTTGGCAACTTGACTGAAGAAAACAAGGATTTTCATTCTCATTGCACCAATTTAAGCGTCAGAAAGGCACAATATGTTTTAAGCGATTTCGCGGTTAATAATGTCTTAATGTTAATTTTCATCTAAACCCATTACTGGAATGTGTCTGCTGAAGTCAAACGTACAAACGATATGTTTTGAATGACAAGAACAAATCTAATCATACATAAAAATGGTTTTTTGATATTTTGTAACAACGGCGTTTTATTGATGTATTCAACGTTAAGGAAATGTAATTGTAAAGACAATAATAGATCGTTTTCCTTTAAACATTTGATTACAAAATTGAATGGAGGTGGGTAAATATTCGATCTTTTTTAAACATACAGTAGGAGGCGCTCTTAACAGAATAATTTTGCAGTTAAAATCTCAAACTTTTCTTTTCTCAATAAATCCCTTCAGTATATTGTTCTTGGCTTCAAATCGAAATGATAAAACAGGTTTTGAATGTTATCATATGGCAGTGTTTCATAAACTAGACTGAGACTATTACTGGAACTGTTTACGTGTTACACAATTTTTACGACTTGTATAACATTTTGTGTGGACTTTCAGATATCGATGAATGCTTCTACAACCAATCATGTCAAAACGGTGGTAACTGTACCAACACAGGTGGCTCATACAGTTGCATTTGCACAAGTGGATGGACAGGCGCAAACTGTACAACAGGTATGGAAATAATCTTAGTTTTGCCGATAGACGTAAAGAAATGGTAGGCCCAACGTGCCATCTTTGGAACTATGGCAGATCTTCGTAAAAATATGGGATTAGAGAATCAATATCACAAAATGCAATTCGCTTATTCCGTTACGTTTTTAATGTCCCTGCGTTGAATTGGTACGTGTAACAATTTCTATCAAATATTTATGTGAGAGATTCAGTAGAGCTTTGTCCACAAAATGAAACTAAACACTTCATTTGCTTGAAAGATAACACTGAATTGCTTCATTGTCATACCACATAAATAGCAAGCCTAAGAAATAATGGTATGGAAATGATACAAAATCTATCCGTCTCAGCGAATTCATTTATGTTAAATTTATGCCAAAAAATTCAAGCGAAAGTATTGATATAAACATCATTTCTGCTTAATTGATACATGGAAAGGTCATTCACACAAACATGATAACGCATACATGGAAGTGTTATTCTGAGAAATTATGCATTCGGAGACAATGCAGATGGATATATTCTATTTTGCGTGTTTTGTACAAAGGTAGATGTGGTCAATAAAACAGCAATGGCCTTACACAATTCTTCAATTGTTCTATATAAAATGTTCGATCAACATGTTCTGATTCATTGTACATATAATTGCTCCAAGAGCAATTCAAATGTTCACATGGCACTCTTATATTTCTAACACCGTCAATACCGATTGAAAGTTCGTGAATGAAAAAAGACGTTAGGATCATTTAACTATTCTAATTTATTAACCATCGTCAACGTAAATTTTTCCTACTACCCCTGAGAAGACTCTGATGCCTGTACAAAAAATAAACGGTTCGTACACTTGGAAGTATGCAAATGCAAGATAACGTAAAATACTTAAAACTGTGCAATGTCTTATTACATATAGGTTGAGCATGGATCTTACTGCTAGGTAACTGGTAAATATTAGAATATGTGATTAACCATGAATGAGTCGCATTTGCATAATGAAAGCAGTTAAACACCTACTCTCTTTCGGATTAAAATTTATACACTGTCCATAGTGTTATATACAATTTATACAATTCTGATCTATAACAAATGTGTCGCTTTATGATACGATACAATGAAAACATGAAATAACGTCTCTATTATATATTGATACGAATTTTCGTGGTCTTGCTTACTGATTGTAAATTCACTACTGTACGATCCATTTTAAAAGGACTTGCCATCAAATAATACCTTGATCTTGTTTTTCAAAAAAAGAATGTAACTGAAATGTGTTTTCTAAAAATTCACATTCGAATGATATATCTGCAACGCAAAGCAAGTTAATTATTCATCATAATGAACAATTTGATATTTTGTATCACGTTTGACTAATGCATTTCATGTTATGGAAATGTAATAACGCACACAAGAACAACGTAGAACGTACACTTCCTCTCTAACGAATCGTATATCGAATCGGGTCTTTTCCCACATACTCTTTGTACCATTGTTGTTTCTTCTACGCATCCAACACGTGTTTGGTATTATTTCTACAATGATGTCATCAAAGTAATATTCTGCGAGAAAAATAAGATATTTTGGCAACTTGACTGAAGAAAACAAGGATTTTCATTCTCATTGCACCAATTTAAACGTCAGAAAGGCACAATATGTTTTAAGCGATTTCGCGGTTAATAATGTCTTAATGTTAATTTTCATTTAAACCCATTACTGGAATGTGTCTGCTGAAGTCAAACGTACAAACGATATGTTTTGAATGACAAGAACAAATCTAATCATACATAAAAATGGTTTTTTGATATTTTGTAACAATGTCGTTTTATTGATGTATTCAACGTTAAGGAAATGTAATTGTACAGACAATAATAGATCGTTTTCCTTTAAACATTTGATTACAAAATTGAATGGAGGTGGGTAAATATTCGATCTTTTTTAAACATACAGTCGGAGGCGCTCTTAACAGAATAATTTTGCAGTTAAAATCTCACACATTTCTTTTCTCAATAAATCCCTTCAGTATATTGTTCTTGGCTTCAAATCGAAATGATAAAACAGGTTTTGAATGTTATCATATGGCAGTGTTTCATAAACTAGACTGAGACTATTACTGGAACTGTTTACGTGTTACACAATTTTTACGACTTGTATAACATTTTGTGTGGACTTTCAGATATCGATGAATGCTTCTACAACCAATCATGTCAAAACGGTGGTAACTGTACCAACACAGGTGGCTCATACAGTTGCATTTGCACAAGTGGATGGACAGGCGCAAACTGTACAACAGGTATGGAAATAATCTTAGTTTTGCCGATAGACGTAAAGAAATGGTAGGCCCAACGTGCCATCTTTGGAACTGTGGCAGATCTTCGTAAAAATATGGGATTAGAGAATCAATATCACAATATGCAATTCGCTTATTCCGTTACGTTTTTAATGTCCCTGCGTTGAATTGGTACGTGTAACAATTTCTATCAAATATTTATGTGAGAGATTCAGTAGAGCTTTGTCCACAAAATGAAACTAAACACTTTATTTGCTTGAAAGATAACACTGAATTGCTTCATTGTCATACCACATAAATAGCAAGCCTAAGAAATAATTGTATGGAAATGATACAAAATCTATCCGTTTCTGCGAATTCATTTATATTAAATTTATGCCAAAAAATTCAAGCGAAAGTATTGATATAAACATCATTTCTGCTTAACTGATACATGGAAAGGTCATTCACACAAACATGATAACGCATACATGGAAGTGTTATTCTGAGAAATTATGCATTCGGAGACAATGCAGATGGATATATTCTATTTTGCGGGTTTTGGACAAAGGTAGATGTGGTCAATAAAACAGCAATGGCCTTACACAATTCTTCAATTGTTCTATATAAAATGTTCGATCAACATGTTCTGATTCATTGTACATATAATTGCTCCAAGAGCAATTCAAATGTTCACATGGCACTCTTATATTTCTAACACCGTCAATACCGATTGAAAGTTCGTGAACGAAAAAAGACGTTAGGATCACTTAACTATTCTAATTTATTAACCATCGTCAACGTACGTTTTTCCTACTACCCCTGAGAAGACTTTGATACCTGTACAAAAAATAAACGGTTCGTACACTTGGAAGTATGCAAATGCAAGATAACGTAAAATACTTAAAACTGTGCAATGTCTTATTACATATAGGTTGAGCATGGATCTTACTGCTAGGTAACTGGTAAATATTAGAATATGTGATTAACCATGAATGAGTCGCATTTGCATAATGAAAGCAGTTAAACACCTACTCTCTTTCGGATTAAAATTTATACACTGTCAATAGTGTTATATACAATTTATACAATTCTGTTCTATAACAAATGTGTCGCTTTATGATACGATACAATGAAAACATGAAATAACGTCTCTATTATATATTGATACGAATTTTCGTGGTCTTGATTACTGATTGTAAATTCACTACTGTAAGATCCATTTTAAAAGGATTTGCCATAAAATAATACCTTGATCTTGTTTTTCAAAAAAAGAATGTAACTGAAATGTGTTTTCTAAAAATTCACATTCGAATGATATATCTGCAACGCAAAGCAAGTTAATTATTCATCATAATGAACAATTTGATATTTTGTATCACGTTTGACTAATGCATTTCATGTTATGGAAATGTAATAACGCACACAAGAACAACGTAGAACGTACACTTCCTCTCTAACGAATCGTATATCGAATCGGGTCTTTTCCCACATACTCTTTGTACCATTGTTGTTTCTTCTACGCATCCAACACGTGTTTGGTATTATTTCTACAATGATGTCATCAAAGTAATATTCTGCGAGAAAAATAAGATATTTTGGCAACTTGACTGAAAAAACAAGAATTTTCATTCTCATTGCACCAATTTAAACGTCAGAAAGGCACAATATGTTTTAAGCGATTTCGCGGTTAATAATGTCTTAATGTTAATTTTCATTTAAACCCATTACTGGAATGTGTCTGCTGAAGTCAAACGTACAAACGATATGTTTTGAATGACAAGAACAAATCTAATCATACATAAAAATTGTTTTTTGATATTTTGTAACAATGGCGTTTCATTGATGTATTCAACGTTAAGGAAATGTAATTGTACAGACAAAAATAGATCGTTTTCCTTTAAACATTTGATTACAAAATTGAATGGAGGTGGGTAAATATTCGATCTTTTTTAAACATACAGTAGGAGGCGCTCTTAACAGAATAATTTTGCAGTTAAAATCTCACACATTTCTTTTCTCAATAAATCCCTTCAGTATATTGTTCTTGGCTTCAAATCGAAATGATAAAACAGGTTTTGAATGTTATCATATGGCAGTGTTTCATAAACTAGACTGAGACTATTACTGGAACTGTTTACGTGTTACACAATTTTTACGACTTGTATAACATTTTGTGTGGACTTTCAGATATCGATGAATGCTTCTACAACCAATCATGTCAAAACGGTGGTAACTGTACCAACACAGGTGGCTCATACAGTTGCATTTGCACAAGTGGATGGACAGGCGCAAACTGTACAACAGGTATGGAAATAATCTTAGTTTTGCCGATAGACGTAAAGAAATGGTAGGCCCAACGTGCCATCTTTGGAACTATGGCAGATCTTCGCAAAAATATGGGATTAGAGAATCAATATCACAATATGCAATTCGCTTATTCCGTTACGTTTTTAATGTCCCTGCGTTGAATTGGTACGTGTAACAATTTCTATCAAATATTTATGTGAGAGATTCAGTAGAGCTTTGTCCACAAAATGAAACTAAACACTTCATTTGCTTGAAAGATAACACTGAATTGCTTCATTGTCATACCACATAAATAGCAAGCCTAAGAAATAATGGTATGGAAATGATACAAAATCTATCCGTTTCAGCGAATTCATTTATGTTAAATTTATGCCAAAAAATTCAAGCGAAAGTATTGATATAAACATCATTTCTGCTTAATTGATACATGGAAAGGTCATTCACACAAACATGATAACGCATACATGGAAGTGTTATTCTGAGAAATTATGCATTCGGAGACAATGCAGATGGATATATTCTATTTTGCGTGTTTTGGACAAAGGTAGATGTGGTCAATAAAACAGCAATGGCCTTACACAATTCTTCAATTATTCTATATAAAATGTTCGATCAACATGTTCTGATTCATTGTACATATAATTGCTCCAAGAGCAATTCAAATGTTCACATGGCACTCTTATATTTCTAACACCGTCAATACCGATTGAAAGTTCGTGAATGAAAAAAGACGTTAGGATCATTTAACTATTCTAATTTATTAACCATCGTCAACGTAAATTTTTCCTACTACCCCTGAGAAGACTCTGATGCCTGTACAAAAAATAAACGGTTCGTACACTTGGAAGTATGCAAATGCAAGATAACGTAAAATACTTAAAACTGTGCAATGTCTTATTACATATAGGTTGAGCATGGATCTTACTGCTAGGTAACTGGTAAATATTAGAATATGTGATTAACCATGAATGAGTCGCATTTGCATAATGAAAGCAGTTAAACACCTACTCTCTTTCGGATTAAAATTTATACACTGTCCATAGTGTTATATACAATTTATACAATTCTGATCTATAACAAATGTGTCGCTTTATGATACGATACAATGAAAACATGAAATAACGTCTCTATTATATATTGATACGAATTTTCGTGGTCTTGCTTACTGATTGTAAATTCACTACTGTACGATCCATTTTAAAAGGACTTGCCATCAAATAATACCTTGATCTTGTTTTTCAAAAAAAGAATGTAACTGAAATGTGTTTTCTAAAAATTCACATTCGAATGATATATCTGCAACGCAAAGCAAGTTAATTATTCATCATAATGAACAATTTGATATTTTGTATCACGTTTGACTAATGCATTTCATGTTATGGAAATGTAATAACGCACACAAGAACAACGTAGAACGTACACTTCCTCTCTAACGAATCGTATATCGAATCGGGTCTTTTCCCACATACTCTTTGTACCATTGTTGTTTCTTCTACGCATCCAACACGTGTTTGGTATTATTTCTACAATGATGTCATCAAAGTAATATTCTGCGAGAAAAATAAGATATTTTGGCAACTTGACTGAAGAAAACAAGGATTTTCATTCTCATTGCACCAATTTAAACGTCAGAAAGGCACAATATGTTTTAAGCGATTTCGCGGTTAATAATGTCTTAATGTTAATTTTCATTTAAACCCATTACTGGAATGTGTCTGCTGAAGTCAAACGTACAAACGATATGTTTTGAATGACAAGAACAAATCTAATCATACATAAAAATGGTTTTTTGATATTTTGTAACAATGGCGTTTTATTGATGTATTCAACGTTAAGGAAATGTAATTGTACAGACAATAATAGATCGTTTTCCTTTAAACATTTGATTACAAAATTGAATGGAGGTGGGTAAATATTCGATCTTTTTTAAACATACAGTCGGAGGCGCTCTTAACAGAATAATTTTGCAGTTAAAATCTCACACATTTCTTTTCTCAATAAATCCCTTCAGTATATTGTTCTTGGCTTCAAATCGAAATGATAAAACAGGTTTTGAATGTTATCATATGGCAGTGTTTCATAAACTAGACTGAGACTATTACTGGAACTGTTTACGTGTTACACAATTTTTACGACTTGTATAACATTTTGTGTGGACTTTCAGATATCGATGAATGCTTCTACAACCAATCATGTCAAAACGGTGGTAACTGTACCAACACAGGTGGCTCATACAGTTGCATTTGCACAAGTGGATGGACAGGCGCAAACTGTACAACAGGTATGGAAATAATCTTAGTTTTGCCGATAGACGTAAAGAAATGGTAGGCCCAACGTGCCATCTTTGGAACTATGGCAGATCTTCGTAAAAATATGGGATTAGAGAATCAATATCACAATATGCAATTCGCTTATTCCGTTACGTTTTTAATGTCCCTGCGTTGAATTGGTACGTGTAACAATTTCTATCAAATATTTATGTGAGAGATTCAGTAGAGCTTTGTCCTCAAAATGAAACTAAACACTTTATTTGCTTGAAAGATAACACTGAATTGCTTCATTGTCATACCACATAAATAGCAAGCCTAAGAAATAATGGTATGGAAATGATACAAAATCTATCCGTTTCAGCGAATTCATTTATATTAAATTTATGCCAAAAAATTCAAGCGAAAGTATTGATATAAACATCATTTCTGCTTAACTGATACATGGAAAGGTCATTCACACAAACATGATAACGCATACATGGAAGTGTTATTCTGAGAAATTATGCATTCGGAGACAATGCAGATGGATATATTCTATTTTGCGTGTTTTGGACAAAGGTAGATGTGGTCAATAAAACAGCAATGGCCTTACACAATTCTTCAATTGTTCTATATAAAATGTTCGATCAACATGTTCTGATTCATTGTACATATAATTGCTCCAAGAGCAATTCAAATGTTCACATGGCACTCTTATATTTCTAACACCGTCAATACCGATTGAAAGTTCGTGAACGAAAAAAGACGTTAGGATCACTTAACTATTCTAATTTATTAACCATCGTCAACGTACGTTTTTCCTACTACCCCTGAGAAGACTTTGATACCTGTACAAAAAATAAACGGTTCGTACACTTGGAAGTATGCAAATGCAAGATAACGTAAAATACTTAAAACTGTGCAATGTCTTATTACATATAGGCTGAGCATGGATCTTACTGCTAGGTAACTGGTAAATATTAGAATATGTGATTAACCATGAATGAGTCGCATTTGCATAATGAAAGCAGTTAAACACCTACTCTCTTTCGGATTAAAATTTATACACTGTCAATAGTGTTATATACAATTTATACAATTCTGTTCTATAACAAATGTGTCGCTTTATGATACGATACAATGAAAACATGAAATAACGTCTCTATTATATATTGATACGAATTTTCGTGGTCTTGCTTACTGATTGTAAATTCACTACTGTAAGATCCATTTTAAAAGGACTTGCCATAAAATAATACCTTGATCTTGTTTTTCAAAAAAAGAATGTAACTGAAATGTGTTTTCTAAAAATTCACATTCGAATGATATATCTGCAACGCAAAGCAAGTTAATTATTCATCATAATGAACAATTTGATATTTTGTATCACGTTTGACTAATGCATTTCATGTTATGGAAATGTAATAACGCACACAAGAACAACGTAGAACGTACACTTCCTCTCTAACGAATCGTATATCGAATCCGGTCTTTTCCCACATACTCTTTGTACCATTGTTGTTTCTTCTACGCATCCAACACGTGTTTGGTATTATTTCTACAATGATGTCATCAAAGTAATATTCTGCGAGAAAAATAAGATATTTTGGCAACTTGACTGAAAAAACAAGAATTTTCATTCTCATTGCACCAATTTAAACGTCAGAAAGGCACAATATGTTTTAAGCGATTTCGCGGTTAATAATGTCTTAATGTTAATTTTCATTTAAACCCATTACTGGAAAGTGTCTGCTGAAGTCAAACGTACAAACGATATGTTTTGAATGACAAGAACAAATCTAATCATACATAAAAATGGTTTTTTGATATTTTGTAACAATGGTGTTTCATTGATGTATTCAACGTTAAGGAAATGTAATTGTACAGACAAAAATAGATCGTTTTCCTTTAAACATTTGATTACAAAATTGAATGGAGGTGGGTAAATATTCGATCTTTTTTAAACATACAGTAGGAGGCGCTCTTAACAGAATAATTTTGCAGTTAAAATCTCACACATTTCTTTTCTCAATAAATCCCTTCAGTATATTGTTCTTGGCTTCAAATCGAAATGATAAAACAGGTTTTGAATGTTATCATATGGCAGTGTTTCATAAACTAGACTGAGACTATTACTGGAACTGTTTACGTGTTACACAATTTTTACGACTTGTATAACATTTTGTGTGGACTTTCAGATATCGATGAATGCTTCTACAACCAATCATGTCAAAACGGTGGTAACTGTACCAACACAGGTGGCTCATACAGTTGCATTTGCACAAGTGGATGGACAGGCGCAAACTGTACAACAGGTATGGAAATAATCTTAGTTTTGCCGATAGACGTAAAGAAATGGTAGGCCCAACGTGCCATCTTTGGAACTATGGCAGATCTTCGTAAAAATATGGGATTAGAGAATCAATATCACAATATGCAATTCACTTATTCCGTTACGTTTTTAATGTCCCTGCGTTGAATTGGTACGTGTAACAATTTCTATCAAATATTTATGTGAGAGATTCAGTAGAGCTTTGTCCACAAAATGAAACTAAACACTTTATTTGCTTGAAAGATAACACTGAATTGCTTCATTGTCATACCACATAAATAGCAAGCCTAAGAAATAATGGTATGGAAATGATACAAAATCTATCCGTTTCAGCGAATTCATTTCTAATAAATTTATGCCAAAAAATTCAAGCGAAAGTATTGATATAAACATCATTTCTGCTTAATTGATACATGGAAAGGTCATTCACACAAACATGATAACGCATACATGGAAGTGTTATTCTGAGAAATTATGCATTCGGAGACAATGCAGATGGATATATTCTATTTTGCGGGTTTGGACAAAGGTAGATGTGGTCAATAAAACAGCAATGGCCTTACACAATTCTTCAATTGTTCTATATAAAATGTTCGATCAACATGTTCTGATTCATTGTACATATAATTGCTCCAAGAGCTATTCAAATGTTCACATGGCACTCTTATATTTCTAACACCGTCAATACCGATTGAAAGTTCGTGAATGAAAAAAGACGTTAGGATCACTTAACTATTCTAATTTATTAACCATCGTCAACGTAAGTTTTTCCTACTACCCCTGAGAAGACTTTGATACCTGTACAAAAAATAAACGGTTCGTACACTTGGAAGTATGCAAATGCAAGATAACGTAAAATACTTAAAACTGTGCAATGTCTTATTACATATAGGTTGAGCATGGATCTTACTGCTAGGTAACTGGTAAATATTAGAATATGTGATTAACCATGAATGAGTCGCATTTGCATAATGAAAGCAGTTAAACACCTACTCTCTTTCGGATTAAAATTTATACACTGTCAATAGTGTTATATACAATTTATACAATTCTGTTCTATAACAAATGTGTCGCTTTATGATACGATACAATGAAAACATGAAATAACGTCTCTATTATATATTGATACGAATTTTCGTGGTCTTGCTTACTGATTGTAAATTCACTACTGTAGGATCCATTTTAAAAGGACTTGCCATAAAATAATACCTTGATCTTGTTTTTCAAAAAAAGGATGTAACTGAAATGTGTTTTCTAAAAATTCACATTCGAATGGTATATCTGCAACGCAAAGCAAGTTAATTATTCATCATAATGAACAATTTGATATTTTGTATCACGTTTGACTAATGCATTTCATGTTATGGAAATGTAATAACGCACACAAGAACAACGTAGAACGTACACTTCCTCTCTAAAGAATCGTATATCGAATCGGGTCTTTTCCCACATACTCTTTGTACCATTGTTGTTTCTTATACGCATCCAACACGTGTTTGGTATTATTTCTACAATGATGTCATCAAAGTAATATTCTGCGAGAAAAATAAGATATTTTGGCAACTTGACTGAAGAAAACAAGGATTTTCATTCTCATTGCACCAATTTAAACGTCAGAAAGGCACAATATGTTTTAAGCGATTTCGCGGTTAATAATGTCTTAATGTTAATTTTCATTTAAACCCATTACTGGAATGTGTCTGCTGAAGTCAAACGTACAAACGATATGTTTTGAATGACAAGAACAAATCTAATCATACATAAAACTGGTTTTTTGATATTTTGTAACAATGGCGTTTTATTGATGTATTCAACGTTAAGGAAATGTAATTGTACAGACAATAATAGATCGTTTTCCTTTAAACATTTGATTACAAAATTGAATGGAGGTGGGTAAATATTCGATCTTTTTTAAACATACAGTAGGAGGCGCTCTTAACAGAATAATTTTGCAGTTAAAATCTCACACATTTCTTTTCTCAATAAATCCCTTCAGTATATTGTTCTTGGCTTCAAATCGAAATGATAAAACAGGTTTCGAATGTTATCATATGGCAGTGTTTCATAAACTAGACTGAGACTATTACTGGAACTGTTTACGTGTTACACAATTTTTACGACTTGTATAACATTTTGTGTGGACTTTCAGATATCGATGAATGCTTCTACAACCAATCATGTCAAAACGGTGGTAACTGTACCAACACAGGTGGCTCATACAGTTGCATTTGCACAAGTGGATGGACAGGCGCAAACTGTACAACAGGTATGGAAATAATCTTAGTTTTGCCGATAGACGTAAAGAAATGGTAGGCCCAACGTGCCATCTTTGGAACTGTGGCAGATCTTCGTAAAAATATGGGATTAGAGAATCAATATCACAATATGCAATTCGCTTATTCCGATACGTTTTTAATGTCCCTGCGTTGAATTGGTACGTGTAACAATTTCTATCAAATATTTATGTGAGAGATTCAGTAGAGCTTTGTCCACAAAATGAAACTAAACACTTTATTTGCTTGAAAGATAACACTGAATTGCTTCATTGTCATACCACATAAATAGCAAGCCTAAGAAATAATGGTATGGAAATGATACAAAATCTATCCGTTTCAGCGAATTCATTTATATTAAATTTATGCCAAAAAATTCAAGCGAAAGTATTGATATAAACATCATTTCTGCTTAATTGATACATGGAAAGGTCATTCACACAAACATGATAACGCATACATGGAAGTGTTATTCTGAGAAATTATGCATTCGGAGACAATGCAGATGGATATATTCTATTTTGCGGGTTTTGGACAAAGGTAGATGTGGTCAATAAAACAGCAATGGCCTTACACAATTCTTCAATTGTTCTATATAAAATGTTCGATCAACATGTTCTGATTCATTGTACATATAATTGCTCCAAGAGCAATTCAAATGTTCACATGGCACTCTTATATTTCTAACACCGTCAATACCGATTGAAAGTTCGTGAATGAAAAAAGACGTTAGGATCACTTAACTATTCTAATTTATTAACCATCGTCAACGTAAGTTTTTCCTACTACCCCTGAGAAGACTTTGATACCTGTACAAAAAATAAACGGTTCGTACACTTGGAAGTATGCAAATGCAAGATAACGTAAAATACTTAAAACTGTGCAATGTCTTATTACATATAGACTGAGCATGGATCTTACTGCTAGGTAACTGGTAAATATTAGAATATGTGATTAACCATGAATGAGTCGCATTTGCATAATGAAAGCAGTTAAACACCTACTCTCTTTCGGATTAAAATTTATACACTGTCAATAGTGTTATATACAATTTATACAATTCTGTTCTATAACAAATGTGTCGCTTTATGATACGATACAATGAAAACATGAAATAACGTCTCTATTATATATTGATACAAATTTTCGTGGTCTTGCTTACTGATTGTAAATTCACTACTGTACGATCCATTTTAAAAGGACTTGCCATCAAATAATACCTTGATCTTGTTTTTCAAAAAAAGAATGTAACTGAAATGTGTTTTCTAAAAATTCACATTCGAATGATATATCTGCAACGCAAAGCAAGTTAATTATTCATCATAATGAACAATTTGATATTTTGTATCACGTTTGACTAATGCATTTCATGTTATGGAAATGTAATAACGCACACAAGAACAACGTAGAACGTACACTTCCTCTCTAACGAATCATATATCGAATCGGGTCTTTTCCCACATACTCTTTGTACCATTGTTGTTTCTTCTACGCATCCAACACGTGTTTGGTATTATTTCTACAATGATGTCATCAAAGTAATATTCTGCGAGAAAAATACGATATTTTGGCAACTTGACTGAAGAAAACAAGGATTTTCATTCTCATTGCACCAATTTAAGCGTCAGAAAGGCACAATATGTTTTAAGCGATTTCGCGGTTAATAATGTCTTAATGTTAATTTTCATCTAAACCCATTACTGGAATGTGTCTGCTGAAGTCAAACGTACAAACGATATGTTTTGAATGACAAGAACAAATCTAATCATACATAAAAATGGTTTTTTGATATTTTGTAACAATGGCGTTTTATTGATGTATTCAACGTTAAGGAAATGTAATTGTACAGACAATAATAGATCGTTTTCCTTTAAACATTTGATTACAAAATTGAATGGAGGTGGGTAAATATTCGATCTTTTTTAAACATACAGTAGGAGGCGCTCTTAACAGAATAATTTTGCAGTTAAAATCTCACACATTTCTTTTCTCAATAAATCCCTTCAGTATATTGTTCTTGGCTTCAAATCGAAATGATAAAACAGGTTTTGAATGTTATCATATGGCAGTGTTTCATAAACAAGACTGAGACTATTACTGGAACTGTTTACGTGTTACACAATTTTTACGACTTGTATAACATTTTGTGTGGACTTTCAGATATCGATGAATGCTTCTACAACCAATCATGTCAAAACGGTGGTAACTGTACCAACACAGGTGGCTCATACAGTTGCATTTGCACAAGTGGATGGACAGGCGCAAACTGTACAACAGGTATGGAAATAATCTTAGTTTTGCCGATAGACGTAAAGAAATGGTAGGCCCAACGTGCCATCTTTGGAACTATGGCAGATCTTCGTAAAAATATGGGATTAGAGAATCAATATCACAATATGCAATTCGCTTATTCCGTTACGTTTTTAATGTCCCTGCGTTGAATTGGTACGTGTAACAATTTCTATCAAATATTTATGTGAGAGATTCAGTAGAGCTTTGTCCACAAAATGAAACTAAACACTTTATTTGCTTGAAAGATAACACTGAATTGCTTCATTGTCATACCACATAAATAGCAAGCCTAAGAAATAATGGTATGGAAATGATACAAAATCTATCCGTTTCAGCGAATTCATTTATATTAAATTTATGCCAAAAAGTTCAAGCGAAAGTATTGATATAAACATCATTTCTGCTTAATTGATACATTGAAAGGTCATTCACACAAACATGATAACGCATACATGGAAGTGTTATTCTGAGAAATTATGCATTCGGAGACAATGCAGATGGATATATTCTATTTTGCGGGTTTGGACAAAGGTAGATGTGGTCAATAAAACAGCAATGGCCTTACACAATTCTTCAATTGTTCTATATAAAATGTTCGATCAACATGTTCTGATTCATTGTACATATAATTGCTCCAAGAGCAATTCAAATGTTCACATGGCACTCTTATATTTTTAACACCATCAATACCGATTGAAAGTTCGTGAATGAAAAAAGACGTTAGGATCACTTAACTATTCTAATTTATTAACCATCGTCAACGTAAGTTTTTCCTACTACCCCTGAGAAGACTTTGATACCTGTACAAAAAATAAACGGTTCGTACACTTGGAAGTATGCAAATGCAAGATAACGTAAAATACTTAAAACTGTGCAATGTCTTATTACATATAGGTTGAGCATGGATCTTACTGCTAGGTAACTGGTAAATATTAGAATATGTGATTAACCATGAATGAGTCGCATTTGCATAATGAAAGCAGTTAAACACCTACTCTCTTTCGGATTAAAAGTTATACACTGTCAATAGTGTTATATACAATTTATACAATTCTGTTCTATAACAAATGTGTCGCTTTATGATACGATACAATGAAAACAAGAAATAACGTCTCTATTATATATTGATACGAATTTTCGTGGTCTTGCTTACTGATTGTAAATTCACTACTGTACGATCCATTTTAAAAGGACTTGCCATAAAATAATACCTTGATCTTGTTTCTCAAAAAAAGAATGTAACTGAAATGTGTTTTCTAAAAATTCACATTCGAATGATATATCTGCAACGCAAATCAAGTTAATTATTCATCATAATGAACAATTTGATATTTTGTATCACGTTTGACTAATGCATTTCATGTTATGGAAATGTAATAACGCACACAAGAACAACGTAGAACGTACACTTCCTCTCTAACGAATCGTATATCGAATCGGGTCTTTTCCCACATACTCTTTGTACCATTGTTGTTTCTTCTACGCATCCAACACGTGTTTGGTATTATTTCTACAATGATGTCATCAAAGTAATATTCTGCGAGAAAAATAAGAAATTCTGGCAACTTGACTGAAGAAAACAAGGATTTTCATTCTCATTGCACCAATTTAAACCTCAGAAAGGCACAATATGTTTTAAGCGATTTCGCGGTTAATAATGTCTTAATGTTGATTTTCATTTAAACCCATTACTGGAATGTGTCTGCTGAAGTCAAACGTACAAACGATATGTTTTGAATGACAAGAACAAATCTAATCATACATAAAAATGGTTTTTTGATATTTTGTAACAATGGCGTTTTATTGATGTATTCAACGTTAAGGAAATGTAATTGTACAGACAATAATAGATCGTTTTCCTTTAAACATTTGATTACAAAATTGAATGGAGGTGGGTAAATATTCGATCTTTTTTAAACATACAGTAGGAGGCGCTCTTAACAGAATAATTTTGCAGTTAAAATCTCACACATTTCTTTTCTCAATAAATCCCTTCAGTATATTGTTCTTGGCTTCAAATCGAAATGATAAAACAGGTTTTGAATGTTATCATATGGCAGTGTTTCATAAACAAGACTGAGACTATTACTGGAACTGTTTACGTGTTACACAATTTTTACGACTTGTATAACATTTTGTGTGGACTTTCAGATATCGATGAATGCTTCTACAACCAATCATGTCAAAACGGTGGTAACTGTACCAACACAGGTGGCTCATACAGTTGCATTTGCACAAGTGGATGGACAGGCGCAAACTGTACAACAGGTATGGAAATAATCTTAGTTTTGCCGATAGACGTAAAGAAATGGTAGGCCCAACGTGCCATCTTTGGAACTATGGCAGATCTTCGTAAAAATATGGGATTAGAGAATCAATATCACAATATGCAATTCGCTTATTCCGTTACGTTTTTAATGTCCCTGCGTTGAATTGGTACGTGTAACAATTTCTATCAAATATTTATGTGAGAGATTCAGTAGAGCTTTGTCCACAAAATGAAACTAAACACTTTATTTGCTTGAAAGATAACACTGAATTGCTTCATTGTCATACCACATAAATAGCAAGCCTAAGAAATAATGGTATGGAAATGATACAAAATCTATCCGTTTCAGCGAATTCATTTATATTAAATTTATGCCAAAAAATTCAAGCGAAATTATTGATATAAACATCATTTCTGCTTAATTGATACATGGAAAGGTCATTCACACAAACATGATAACGCATACATGGAAGTGTTATTCTGAGAAATTATGCATTCGGAGGCAATGCAGATGGATATATTCTATTTTGCGGGTTTGGACAAAGGTAGATGTTGTCAATAAAACAGCAATGGCCTTACACAATTCTTCAATTGTTCTATATAAAATGTTCGATCAACATGTTCTGATTCATTGTACATATAATTGCTCCAAGAGCAATTCAAATGTTCACATGGCACTCTTATATTTCTAACACCGTCAATACCGATTGAAAGTTCGTGAATGAAAAAAGACGTTAGGATCACTTAACTATTCTAATTTATTAACCATCGTCAACGTAAGTTTTTCCTACTACCCCTGAGAAGACTTTGATACCTGTACAAAAAATAAACGGTTCGTACACTTGGAAGTATGCAAATGCAAGATAACGTAAAATACTTAAAACTGTGCAATGTCTTATTACATATAGGTTGAGCATGGATCTTAATGCTAGGTAACTGGTAAATATTAGAATATGTGATTAACCATGAATGAGTCGCATTTGCATAATGAAAGCAGTTAAACACCTACTCTCTTTCGGATTAAAATTTATACACTGTCAATAGTGTTATATACAATTTATACAATTCTGTTCTATAACAAATGTGTCGCTTTATGATACGATACAATGAAAACATGAAATAACGTCTCTATTATATATTGATACGAATTTTCGTGGTCTTGCTTACTGATTGTAAATTCACTACTGTACGATCCATTTTAAAAGGACTTGCCATAAAATAATACCTTGATCTTGTTTTTCAAAAAAAGAATGTAACTGAAATGTGTTTTCTAAAAATTCACATTCGAATGATATATCTGCAACGCAAAGCAAGTCAATTATTCATCATAATGAACAATTTGATATTTTGTATCACGTTTGACTAATGCATTTCATGTTATGGAAATGTAATAACGCACACAAGAACAACGTAGAACGTACACTTCCTCTCTAACGAATCGTATATCGAATTGGGTCTTTTCCCACATACTCTTTGTACCATTGTTGTTTCTTCTACGTATCCAACACGTGTTTGGTATTATTTCTACAATGATGTCATCAAAGTAATATTCTGCGAGAAAAATAAGATATTTTGGCAACTTGACTGAAGAAAACAAGGATTTTCATTCTCATTGCACCAATTTAAACGTCAGAAAGGCACAATATGTTTTAAGCGATTTCGCGGTTAATAATGTCTTAATGTTAATTTTCATTTAAACCCATTACTGGAATGTGTCTGCTGAAGTCAAACGTACAAACGATATGTTTTGAATGCCAAGAACAAATCTAATCATACATAAAAATGGTTTTTTGATATTTTGTAACAATGGCGTTTCATTGATGTATTCAACGTTAAGGAAATGTAATTGTACAGACAATAATAGATCGTTTTCCTTTAAACATTTGATTACAAAATTGAATGGAGGTGGGTAAATATTCGATCTTTTTTAAACATACAGTAGGAGGCGCTCTTAACAGAATAATTTTGCAGTTAAAATCTCACACATTTCTTTTCTCAATAAATCCCTTCAGTATATTGTTCTTGGCTTCAAATCGAAATGATAAAACAGGTTTTGAATGTTATCATATGGCAGTGTTTCATAAACTAGACTGAGACTATTACTGGAACTGTTTACGTGTTACACAATTTTTACGACTTGTATAACATTTTGTGTGGACTTTCAGATATCGATGAATGCTTCTACAACCAATCATGTCAAAACGGTGGTAACTGTACCAACACAGGTGGCTCATACAGTTGCATTTGCACAAGTGGATGGACAGGCGCAAACTGTACAACAGGTATGGAAATAATCTTAGTTTTGCCGATAGACGTAAAGAAATGGTAGGCCCAACGTGCCATCTTTGGAACTATGGCAGATCTTCGTAAAAATATGGGATTAGAGAATCAATATCACAATATGCAATTCGCTTATTCCGTTACGTTTTTAATGTCCCTGCGTTGAATTGGTACGTGTAACAATTTCTATCAAATATTTATGTGAGAGATTCAGTAGAGCTTTGTCCACAAAATGAAACTAAACACTTTATTTGCTTGAAAGATAACACTGAATTGCTTCATTGTCATACCACATAAATAGCAAGCCTAAGAAATAATGGTATGGAAATGATACAAAATCTATCCGTTTCAGCGAATTCATTTATATTAAATTTATGCCAAAAAATTCAAGCGAAAGTATTGATATAAACATCATTTCTGCTTAATTGATACATGGAAAGGTCATTCACACAAACATGATAACGCATACATGGAAGTGTTATTCTGAGAAATTATGCATTCGGAGACAATGCAGATGGATATATTCTATTTTGCGGGTTTGGAGAAAGGTAGATGTGGTCAATAAAACAGCAATGGCCTTACACAATTCTTCAATTGTTCTATATAAAAAATTTGATCAACATGTTCTGATTCATTGTACATATAATTGCTCCAAGAGCAATTCAAATGTTCACATGGCACTCTTATATTTCTAACACCGTCAATACCGATTGAAAGTTCGTGAATGAAAAAAGACGTTAGGATCACTTAACTATTCTAATTTATTAACCATCGTCAACGTACGTTTTTCCTACTACCCCTGAGAAGACTTTGATACCTGTACAAAACATAAACGGTTCGTACACTTGGAAGTATGCAAATGCAAGATAACGTAAAATACTTAAAACTGTGCAATGTCTTATTACATATAGGTTGAGCATGGATCTTACTGCTAGGTAACTGGTAAATATTAGAATATGTGATTAACCATGAATGAGTCGCATTTGCGTAATGAAAGCAGTTAAACACCTACTCTCTTTCGGATTAAAATTTATACACTGTAAATAGTGTTATATACAATTTATACAATTCTGTTCTATAACAAATGTGTCGCTTTATGATACGATACAATGAAAACATGAAATAACGTCTCTATTATATATTGATATGAATTTTCGTGGTCTTGCTTACTGATTGTAAATTCACTACTGTAAGATCCATTTTAAAAGGACTTGCCATAAAATAATACCTTGATCTTGTTTTTCAAAAAAAGAATGTAACTGAAATGTGTTTTCTAAAAATTCACATTCGAATGATATATCTGCAACGCAAAGCAAGTTAATTATTCATCATAATGAACAATTTGATATTTTGTATCACGTTTGACTAATGCATTTCATGTTATGGAAATGTAATAACGCACACAAGAACAACGTAGAACGTACACTTCCTCTCTAACGAATCGTATATCGAATCGGGTCTTTTCCCACATACTCTTTGTACCATTGTTGTTTGTTCTACGCATCCAACACGTGTTTGGTATTATTTCTACAATGATGTCATCAAAGTAATATTCTGCGAGAAAAATAAGATATTTTGGCAACTTGACTGAAGAAAACAAGGATTTTCATTCTCATTGCACCAATTTAAACGTCAGAAAGGCACAATATGTTTTAAGCGATTTCGCGGTTAATAATGTCTTAATGTTAATTTTCATTTAAACCCATTACTGGAATGTGTCTGCTGAAGTCAAACGTACAAACGATATGTTTTGAATGACAAGAACAAATCTAATCATACATAAAAATGGTTTTATGATATTTTGTAACAATGGCGTTTCATTGATGTATTCAACGTTAAGGAAATGTAATTGTACAGACAATAATAGATCGTTTTCCTTTAAACATTTGATTACAAAATTGAATGGAGGTGGGTAAATATTCGATCTTTTTTAAACATACAGTAGGAGGCGCTCTTAACAGAATAATTTTGCAGTTAAAATCTCACACATTTCTTTTCTCAATAAATCCCTTCAGTATATTGTTCTTGGCTTCAAATCGAAATGATAAAACAGGTTTTGAATGTTATCATATGGCAGTGTTTCATAAACTAGACTGAGACTATTACTGGAACTGTTTACGTGTTACACAATATTTACGACTTGTATAACATTTTGTGTGGACTTTCAGATATCGATGAATGCTTCTACAACCAATCATGTCAAAACGGTGGTAACTGTACCAACACAGGTGGCTCATACAGTTGCATTTGCACAAGTGGATGGACAGGCGCAAACTGTACAACAGGTATGGAAATAATCTTAGTTTTGCCGATAGACGTAAAGAAATGGTAGGCCCAACGTGCCATCTTTGGAACTATGGCAGATCTTCGTAAAAATATGGGATTAGAGAATCAATATCACAATATGCAATTCGCTTATTCCGTTACGTTTTTAATGTCCCTGCGTTGAATTGGTACGTGTAACAATTTCTATCAAATATTTATGTGAGAGATTCAGTAGAGCTTTGTCCACAAAATGAAACTAAACACTTTATTTGCTTGAAAGATAACACTGAATTGCTTCATTGTCATACCACATAAATAGCAAGCCTAAGAAATAATGGTATGGAAATGATACAAAATCTATCCGTTTCAGCGAATTCATTTATATTAAATTTATGCCAAAAAATTCAAGCGAAAGTATTGATATAAACATCATTTCTGCTTAATTGATACATTGAAAGGTCATTCACACAAACATGATAACGCATACATGGAAGTGTTATTCTGAGAAATTATGCATTCGGAGACAATGCAGATGGATATATTCTATTTTGCGGGTTTGGACAAAGGTAGATGTGGTCAATAAAACAGCAATGGCCTTACACAATTCTTCAATTGTTCTATATAAAAAATTCGATCAACATGTTCTGATTCATTGTACATATAATTGCTCCAAGAGCAATTCAAATGTTCACATGGCACTCTTATATTTCTAACACCGTCAATACCGATTGAAAGTTCGTGAATGAGAAAAGACGTTAGGATCACTTAACTATTCTAATTTATTAACCATCGTCAACGTAAGTTTTTCCTACTACCCCTGAGAAGACTTTGATACCTGTACAAAAAATAAACGGTTCGTACACTTGGAAGTATGCAAATGCAAGATAACGTAAAATACTTAAAACTGTGCAATGTCTTATTACATATAGGTTGAGCATGGATCTTACTGCTAGGTAACTGGTAAATATTAGAATATGTGATTAACCATGAATGAGTTGCATTTGCATAATGAAAGCAGTTAAACACCTACTCTCTTCGGATTAAAATTTATACACTGACAACAGTGTTATATACAATTTATACAATTCTGTTCTATAACAAATGTGTCGCTTTATGATACAATACAATGAAAACATGAAATAACGTCTCTATTATATATTGATACGAATTTTCGTGGTCTTGCTTACTGATTGTAAATTCACTACTGTACGATCCATTTTAAAAGGACTTGCCATAAAATAATACCTTGATCTTGTTTTTCAAAAAAAGAATGTAACTGAAATGTGTTTTCTAAAAATTCACATTCGAATGATATATCTGCAACGCAAAGCAAGTTAATTATTCATCATAATGAACAATTTGATATTTTGTATCACGTTTGACTAATGCATTTCATGTTATGGAAATGTAATAACGCACACAAGAACAACGTAGAACGTACACTTCCTCTCTAACGAATCGTATATCGAATCGGGTCTTTTCCCACATACTCTTTGTACCATTGTTGTTTCTTCTACGCATCCAACACGTGTTTGGTATTATTTCTACAATGATGTCATCAAAGTAATATTCTGCGAGAAAAATAAGATATTTTGGCAACTTGACTGAAGAAAACAAGGATTTTCATTCTCATTGCACCAATTTAAACGTCAGAAAGGCACAATATGTTTTAAGCGATTTCGCGGTTAATAATGTCTTAATGTTAATTTTCATTTAAACCCATTACTGGAATGTGTCTGCTGAAGTCAAACGTACAAACGATATGTTTTGAATGACAAGAACAAATCTAATCATACATAAAAATGGTTTTTTGATATTTTGTAACAATGGCGTTTTATTGATGTATTCAACGTTAAGGAAATGTAATTGTACAGACAAAAATAGATCGTTTTCCTTTAAACATTTGATTACAAAATTGAATGGAGGTGGGTAAATATTCGATCTTTTTTAAACATACAGTAGGAGGCGCTCTTAACAGAATAATTTTGCAGTTAAAATCTCACACATTTCTTTTCTCAATAAATCCCTTCAGTATATTGTTCTTGGCTTCAAATCGAAATGATAAAACAGGTTTTGAATGTTATCATATGGCAGTGTTTCATAAACTAGACTGAGACTATTACTGGAACTGTTTACGTGTTACACAATTTTTACGACTTGTATAACATTTTGTGTGGACTTTCAGATATCGATGAATGCTTCTACAACCAATCATGTCAAAACGGTGGTAACTGTACCAACACAGGTGGCTCATACAGTTGCATTTGCACAAGTGGATGGACAGGCGCAAACTGTACAACAGGTATGGAAATAATCTTAGTTTTGCCGATAGACGTAAAGAAATGGTAGGCCCAACGTGCCATCTTTGGAACTATGGCAGATCTTCGTAAAAATATGGGATTAGGGAATCAATATCACAATATGCAATTCGCTTATTCCGTTACGTTTTTAATGTCCCTGCGTTGAATTGGTACGTGTAACAATTTCTATCAAATATTTATGTGAGAGATTCAGTAGAGCTTTGTCCACAAAATGAAACTAAACACTTTATTTGCTTGAAAGATAACACTGAATTGCTTCATTGTCATACCACATAAATAGCAAGCCTAAGAAATAATGGTATGGAAATGATACAAAATCTATCCGTTTCAGCGAATTCATTTATATTAAATTTATGCCAAAAAATTCAAGCGAAAGTATTGATATAAACATCATTTCTGCTTAATTGATACATGGAAAGGTCATTCACACAAACATGATAACGCATACATGGAAGTTTTATTCTGAGAAATTATGCATTCGGAGACAATGCAGATGGATATATTCTATTTTGCGGGTTTGGACAAAGGTAGATGTGGTCAATAAAACAGCAATGGCCTTACACAATTCTTCAATTGTTCTATATAAAAAATTCGATCAACATGTTCTGATTCATTGTACATATAATTGCTCCAAGAGCAATTCAAATGTTCACATGGCACTCTTATATTTCTAACACCGTCAATACCGATTGAAAGTTCGTGAATGAGAAAAGACGTTAGGATCACTTAACTATTCTAATTTATTAACCATCGTCAACGTAAGTTTTTCCTACTACCCCTGAGAAGACTTTGATACCTGTACAAAAAATAAACGGTTCGTACACTTGGAAGTATGCAAATGCAAGATAACGTAAAATACTTAAAACTGTGCAATGTCTTATTACATATAGGTTGAGCATGGATCTTACTGCTAGGTAACTGGTAAATATTAGAATATGTGATTAACCATGAATGAGTCGCATTTGCATAATGAAAGCAGTTAAACACCTACTCTCTTTCGGATTAAAATTTATACACTGACAACAGTGTTATATACAATTTATACAATTCTGTTCTATAACAAATGTGTCGCTTTATGATACAATACAATGAAAACATGAAATAACGTCTCTATTATATATTGATACGAATTTTCGTGGTCTTGCTTACTGATTGTAAATTCACTACTGTACGATCCATTTTAAAAGGACTTGCCATAAAATAATACCTTGATCTTGTTTTTCAAAAAAAGAATGTAACTGAAATGTGTTTTCTAAAAATTCACATTCGAATGATATATCTGCAACGCAAAGCAAGTTAATTATTCATCATAATGAACAATTTGATATTTTGTATCACGTTTGACTAATGCATTTCATGTTATGGAAATGTAATAACGCACACAAGAACAACGTAGAACGTACACTTCCTCTCTAACGAATCGTATATCGAATCGGGTCTTTTCCAACATACTCTTTGTACCATTGTTGTTTCTTCTACGCATCCAACACGTGTTTGGTATTATTTCTACAATGATGTCATCAAAGTAATATTCTGCGAGAAAAATAAGATATTTTGGCAACTTGACTGAAGAAAACAAGGATTTTCATTCTCATTGCACCAATTTAAACGTCAGAAAGGCACAATATGTTTTAAGCGATTTCGCGGTTAATAATGTCTTAATGTTAATTTTCATTTAAACCCATTACTGGAATGTGTCTGCTGAAGTCAAACGTACAAATGATATGTTTTGAATGACAAGAACAAATCTAATCATACATAAAAATGGTTTTTTGATATTTTGTAACAATGGCGTTTTATTGATGTATTCAACGTTAAGGAAATGTATTTGTACAGACAAAAATAGATCGTTTTCCTTTAAACATTTGATTACAAAATTGAATGGAGGTGGTAAATATTCGATCTTTTTTAAACATACAGTAGGAGGCGCTCTTAACAGAATAATTTTGCAGTTAAAATCTCACACATTTCTTTTCTCAATAAATCCCTTCAGTATATTGTTCTTGGCTTCAAATCGAAATGATAAAACAGGTTTTGAATGTTATCATATGGCAGTGTTTCATAAACTAGACTGAGACTATTACTGGAACTGTTTACGTGTTACACAATTTTTACGACTTGTATAACATTTTGTGTGGACTTTCAGATATCGATGAATGCTTCTACAACCAATCATGTCAAAACGGTGGTAACTGTACCAACACAGGTGGCTCATACAGTTGCATTTGCACAAGTGGATGGACAGGCGCAAACTGTACAACAGGTATGGAAATAATCTTAGTTTTGCCGATAGACGTAAAGAAATGGTAGGCCCAACGTGCCATCTTTGGAACTATGGCAGATCTTCGTAAAAATATGGGATTAGAGAATCAATATCACAATATGCAATTCGCTTATTCCGTTACGTTTTTAATGTCGCTGCGTTGAATTGGTACGTGTAACAATTTCTATCAAATATTTATATGAGAGATTCAGTAGAGCTTTGTCCACAAAATGAAACTAAACACTTTATTTGCTTGAAAGATAACACTGAATTGCTTCATTGTCATACCACATAAATAGCAAGCCTAAGAAATAATGGTATGGAAATGATACAAAATCTATCCGTTTCAGCGAATTCATTTATATTAAATTTATGCCAAAAAATTCAAGCGAAAGTATTGATATAAACATCATTTCTGCTTAATTGATACATGGAAAGGTCATTCACACAAACATGATAACGCATACATGGAAGTTTTATTCTGAGAAATTATGCATTCGGAGACAATGCAGATGGATATATTCTATTTTGCGGGTTTGGACAAAGGTAGATGTGGTCAATAAAACAGCAATGGCCTTACACAATTCTTCAATTGTTCTATATAAAAAATTCGATCAACATGTTCTGATTCATTGTACATATAATTGCTCCAAGAGCAATTCAAATGTTCACATGGCACTCTTATATTTCTAACACCGTCAATACCGATTGAAAGTTCGTGAATGAGAAAAGACGTTAGGATCACTTAACTATTCTAATTTATTAACCATCGTCAACGTAAGTTTTTCCTACTACCCCTGAGAAGACTTTGATACCTGTACAAAAAATAAACGGTTCGTACACTTGGAAGTATGCAAATGCAAGATAACGTAAAATACTTAAAACTGTGCAATGTCTTATTACATATAGGTTGAGCATGGATCTTACTGCTAGGTAACTGGTAAATATTAGAATATGTGATTAACCATGAATGAGTCGCATTTGCATAATGAAAGCAGTTAAACACCTACTCTCTTTCGGATTAAAATTTATACACTGACAACAGTGTTATATACAATTTATACAATTCTGTTCTATAACAAATGTGTCGCTTTATGATACAATACAATGAAAACATGAAATAACGTCTCTATTATATATTGATACGAATTTTCGTGGTCTTGCTTACTGATTGTAAATTCACTACTGTACGATCCATTTTAAAAGGACTTGCCATAAAATAATACCTTGATCTTGTTTTTCAAAAAAAGAATGTAACTGAAATGTGTTTTCTAAAAATTCACATTCGAATGATATATCTGCAACGCAAAGCAAGTTAATTATTCATCATAATGAACAATTTGATATTTTGTATCACGTTTGACTAATGCATTTCATGTTATGGAAATGTAATAACGCACACAAGAACAACGTAGAACGTACACTTCCTCTCTAACGAATCGTATATCGAATCGGGTCTTTTCCCACATACTCTTTGTACCATTGTTGTTTCTTCTACGCATCCAACACGTGTTTGGTATTATTTCTACAATGATGTCATCAAAGTAATATTCTGCGAGAAAAATAAGATATTTTGGCAACTTGACTGAAGAAAACAAGGATTTTCATTCTCATTGCACCAATTTAAACGTCAGAAAGGCACAATATGTTTTAAGCGATTTCGAGGTTAATAATGTCTTAATGTTAATTTTCATTTAAACCCATTACTGGAATGTGTCTGCTGAAGTCAAACGTACAAACGATATGTTTTGAATGACAAGAACAAATCTAATCATACATAAAAATGGTTTTTTGATATTTTGTAACAATGGCGTTTTATTGATGTATTCAACGTTAAGGAAATGTATTTGTACAGACAAAAATAGATCGTTTTCCTTTAAACATTTGATTACAAAATTGAATGGAGGTGGGTAAATATTCGATCTTTTTTAAACATACAGTAGGAGGCGCTCTTAACAGAATAATTTTGCAGTTAAAATCTCACACATTTCTTTTCTCAATAAATCCCTTCAGTATATTGTTCTTGGCTTCAAATCGAAATGATAAAACAGGTTTTGAATGTTATCATATGGCAGTGTTTCATAAACTAGACTGAGACTATTACTGGAACTGTTTACGTGTTACACAATTTTTACGACTTGTATAACATTTTGTGTGGACTTTCAGATATCGATGAATGCTTCTACAACCAATCATGTCAAAACGGTGGTAACTGTACCAACACAGGTGGCTCATACAGTTGCATTTGCACAAGTGGATGGACAGGCGCAAACTGTACAACAGGTATGGAAATAATCTTAGTTTTGCCGATAGACGTAAAGAAATGGTAGGCCCAACGTGCCATCTTTGGAACTATGGCAGATCTTCGTAAAAATATGGGATTAGAGAATCAATATCACAATATGCAATTCGCTTATTCCGTTACGTTTTTAATGTCCCTGCGTTGAATTGGTACGTGTAACAATTTCTATCAAATATTTATGTGAGAGATTCAGTAGAGCTTTGTCCACAAAATGAAACTAAACACTTTATTTGCTTGAAAGATAACACTGAATTGCTTCATTGTCATACCACATAAATAGCAAGCCTAAGAAATAATGGTATGGAAATGATACAAAATCTATCCGTTTCAGCGAATTCATTTATATTAAATTTATGCCAAAAAATTCAAGCGAAAGTATTGATATAAACATCATTTCTGCTTAATTGATACATGGAAAGGTCATTCACACAAACATGATAACGCATACATGGAAGTGTTATTCTGAGAAATTATGCATTCGGAGACAATGCAGATGGATATATTCTATTTTGCGGGTTTGGACAAAGGTAGATGTGGTCAATAAAACAGCAATGGCCTTACACAATTCTTCAATTGTTCTATATAAAAAATTCGATCAACATGTTCTGATTCATTGTACATATAATTGCTCCAAGAGCAATTCAAATGTTCACATGGCACTCTTATATTTCTAACACCGTCAATACCGATTGAAAGTTCGTGAATGAGAAAAGACGTTAGGATCACTTAACTATTCTAATTTATTAACCATCGTCAACGTAAGTTTTTCCTACTACCCCTGAGAAGACTTTGATACCTGTACAAAAAATAAACGGTTCGTACACTTGGAAGTATGCAAATGCAAGATAACGTAAAATACTTAAAACTGTGCAATGTCTTATTACATATAGGTTGAGCATGGATCTTACTGCTAGGTAACTGGTAAATATTAGAATATGTGATTAACCATGAATGAGTCGCATTTGCATAATGAAAGCAGTTAAACACCTACTCTCTTTCGGATTAAAATTTATACACTGACAACAGTGTTATATACAATGTATACAATTCTGTTCTATAACAAATGTGTCGCTTTATGATACAATACAATGAAAACATGAAATAACGTCTCTATTATATATTGATACGAATTTTCGTGGTCTTGCTTACTGATTGTAAATTCACTACTGTAGGATCCATTTTAAAAGGACTTGCCATAAAATAATACCTTGATCTTGTTTTTCAAAAAAAGAATGTAACTGAAATGTGTTTTCTAAAAATTCACATTCGAATGATATATCTGCAACGCAAAGCAAGTTAATTATTCATCATAATGAACAATTTGATATTTTGTATCACGTTTGACTAATGCATTTCATGTTATGGAAATGTAATAACGCACACAAGAACAACGTAGAACGTACACTTCCTCTCTAACGAATCGTATATCGAATCGGGTCTTTTCCCACATACTCTTTGTACCATTGTTGTTTCTTCTACGCATCCAACACGTGTTTGGTATTATTTCTACAATGATGTCATCAAAGTAATATTCTGCGAGAAAAATAAGATATTTTGGCAACTTGACTGAAGAAAACAAGGATTTTCATTCTCATTGCACCAATTTAAACGTCAGAAAGGCACAATATGTTTTAAGCGATTTCGCGGTTAATAATGTCTTAATGTTAATTTTCATTTAAACCCATTACTGGAATGTGTCTGCTGAAGTCAAACGTACAAACGATATGTTTTGAATGACAAGAACAAATCTAATCATACATAAAAATGGTTTTTTGATATTTTGTAACAATGGCGTTTTATTGATGTATTCAACGTTAAGGAAATGTAATTGTACAGACAAAAATAGATCGTTTTCCTTTAAACATTTGATTACAAAATTGAATGGAGGTGGGTAAATATTCGATCTTTTTTAAACATACAGTAGGAGGCGCTCTTAACAGAATAATTTTGCAGTTAAAATCTCACACATTTCTTTTCTCAATAAATCCCTTCAGTATATTGTTCTTGGCTTCAAATCGAAATGATAAAACAGGTTTTGAATGTTATCATATGGCAGTGTTTCATAAACTAGACTGAGACTATTACTGGAACTGTTTACGTGTTACACAATTTTTACGACTTGTATAACATTTTGTGTGGACTTTCAGATATCGATGAATGCTTCTACAACCAATCATGTCAAAACGGTGGTAACTGTACCAACACAGGTGGCTCATACAGTTGCATTTGCACAAGTGGATGGACAGGCGCAAACTGTACAACAGGTATGGAAATAATCTTAGTTTTGCCGATAGACGTAAAGAAATGGTAGGCCCAACGTGCCATCTTTGGAACTATGGCAGATCTTCGTAAAAATATGGGATTAGAGAATCAATATCACAATATGCAATTCGCTTATTCCGTTACGTTTTTAATGTCCCTGCGTTGAATTGGTACGTGTAACAATTTCTATCAAATATTTATGTGAGAGATTCAGTAGAGCTTTGTCCACAAAATGAAACTAAACACTTTATTTGCTTGAAAGATAACACTGAATTGCTTCATTGTCATACCACATAAATAGCAAGCCTAAGAAATAATGGTATGGAAATGATACAAAATCTATCCGTTTCAGCGAATTCATTTATATTAGATTTATGCCAAAAAATTCAAGCGAAAGTATTGATATAAACATCATTTCTGCTTAATTGATACATGGAAAGGTCATTCACACAAACATGATAACGCATACATGGAAGTGTTATTCTGAGAAATTATGCATTCGGAGACAATGCAGATGGATATATTCTATTTTGCGGGTTTGGACAAAGGTAGATGTGGTCAATAAAACAGCAATGGCCTTACACAATTCTTCAATTGTTCTATATAAAAAATTCGATCAACATGTTCTGATTCATTGTACATATAATTGCTCCAAGAGCAATTCAAATGTTCACATGGCACTCTTATATTTCTAACACCGTCAATACCGATTGAAAGTTCGTGAATGAGAAAAGACGTTAGGATCACTTAACTATTCTAATTTATTAACCATCGTCAACGTAAGTTTTTCCTACTACCCCTGAGAAGACTTTGATACCTGTACAAAAAATAAACGGTTCGTACACTTGGAAGTATGCAAATGCAAGATAACGTAAAATACTTAAAACTGTGCAATGTCTTATTACATATAGGTTGAGCATGGATCTTACTGCTAGGTAACTGGTAAATATTAGAATATGTGATTAACCATGAATGAGTCGCATTTGCATAATGAAAGCAGTTAAACACCTACTCTCTTTCGGATTAAAATTTATACACTGACAACAGTGTTATATACAATTTATACAATTCTGTTCTATAACAAATGTGTCGCTTTATGATACAATACAATGAAAACATGAAATAACGTCTCTATTATATATTGATACGAATTTTCGTGGTCTTGCTTACTGATTGTAAATTCACTACTGTACGATCCATTTTAAAAGGACTTGCCATCAAATAATACCTTGATCTTGTTTTTCAAAAAAAGAATGTAACTGAAATGTGTTTTCTAAAAATTCACATTCGAATGATATATCTGCAACGCAAAGCAAGTTAATTATTCATCATAATGAACAATTTGATATTTTGTATCACGTTTGACTAATGCATTTCATGTTATGGAAATGTAATAACGCACACAAGAACAACGTAGAACGTACACTTCCTCTCTAACGAATCGTATATCGAATCGGGTCTTTTCCCACATACTCTTTGCACCATTGTTGTTTCTTCTACGCATCCAACACGTGTTTGGTATTATTTCTACAATGATGTCATCAAAGTAATATTCTGCGAGAAAAATAAGATATTTTGGCAACTTGACTGAAGAAAACAAGGATTTTCATTCTCATTGCACCAATTTAAACGTCAGAAAGGCACAATATGTTTTAAGCGATTTCGCGGTTAATAATGTCTTAATGTTAATTTTCATTTAAACCCATTACTGGAATGTGTCTGCTGAAGTCAAACGTACAAACGATATGTTTTGAATGACAAGAACAAATCTAATCATACATAAAAATGGTTTTTTGATATTTTGTAACAATGGCGTTTTATTGATGTATTCAACGTTAAGGAAATGTAATTGTACAGACAAAAATAGATCGTTTTCCTTTAAACATTTGATTACAAAATTGAATGGAGGTGGGTAAATATTCGATCTTTTTTAAACATACAGTAGGAGGCGCTCTTAACAGAATAATTTTGCAGTTAAAATCTCACACATTTCTTTTCTCAATAAATCCCTTCAGTATATTGTTCTTGGCTTCAAATCGAAATGATAAAACAGGTTTTGAATGTTATCATATGGCAGTGTTTCATAAACTAGACTGAGACTATTACTGGAACTGTTTACGTGTTACACAATTTTTACGACTTGTATAACATTTTGTGTGTACTTTCAGATATCGATGAATGCTTCTACAACCAATCATGTCAAAACGGCGGTAACTGTACCAACACAGGTGGCTCATACAGTTGCATTTGCACAAGTGGATGGACAGGCGCAAACTGTACAACAGGTATGGAAATAATCTTAGTTTTGCCGATAGACGTAAAGAAATGGTAGGCCCAACGTGCCATCTTTGGAACTATGGCAGATCTTCGTAAAAATATGGGATTAGAGAATCAATATCACAATATGCAATTCGCTTATTCCGTTACGTTTTTAATGTCCCTGCGTTGAATTGGTACGTGTAACAATTTCTATCAAATATTTATGTGAGAGATTCAGTAGAGCTTTGTCCACAAAATGAAACTAAACACTTTATTTGCTTGAAAGATAACACTGAATTGCTTCATTGTCATACCACATAAATAGCAAGCCTAAGAAATAATGGTATGGAAATGATACAAAATCTATCCGTTTCAGCGAATTCATTTATATTAAATTTATGCCAAAAAGTTCAAGCGAAATTATTGATATAAACATCATTTCTGCTTAATTGATACATGGAAAGGTCATTCACACAAACATGATAACGCATACATGGAAGTGTTATTCTGAGAAATTATGCATTCGGAGACAATGCAGATGGATATATTCTATTTTGCGGGTTTGGACAAAGGTAGATGTGGTCAATAAAACAGCAATGGCCTTACACAATTCTTCAATTGTTCTATATAAAATGTTCGATCAACATGTTCTGATTCATTGTACATATAATTGCTCCAAGAGCAATTCAAATGTTCACATGGCACTCTTATATTTCTAACACCGTCAATACCGATTGAAAGTTCGTGCATGAAAAAAGACGTTAGGATCACTTAACTATTCTAATTTATTAACCATCGTCAACGTAAGTTTTTCCTACTACCCCTGAGAAGACTTTGATACCTGTACAAAAAATAAACGGTTCGTACACTTGGAAGTATGCAAATGCAAGATAACGTAAAATACTTAAAACTGTGCAATGTCTTATTACATATAGGTTGAGCATGGATCTTACTGCTAGGTAACTGGTAAATATTAGAATATGTGATTAACCATGAATGAGTCGCATTTGCATAATGAAAGCAGTTAAACATCTACTCTCTTTCGGATTAAAATTTATACACTGACAACAGTGTTATATACAATTTATACAATTCTGTTCTATAACAAATGTGTCGCTTTATGATACAATACAATGAAAACATGAAATAACGTCTCTATTATATATTGATACGAATTTTCGTGGTCTTGCTTACTGATTGTAAATTCACTACTGTACGATCCATTTTAAAAGGACTTGCCATAAAATAATACCTTGATCTTGTTTTTCAAAAAAAGAATGTAACTGAAATGTGTTTTCTAAAAATTCACATTCGAATGATATATCTGCAACGCAAAGCAAGTTAATTATTCATCATAATGAACAATTTGATATTTTGTATCACGTTTGACTAATGCATTTCATGTTATGGAAATGTAATAACGCACACAAGAACAACGTAGAACGTACACTTCCTCTCTAACGAATCGTATATCGAATCGGGTCTTTTCCCACATACTCTTTGTACCATTGTTGTTTCTTCTACGCATCCAACACGTGTTTGGTATTATTTCTACAATGATGTCATCAAAGTAATATTCTGCGAGAAAAATAAGATATTTTGGCAACTTGACTGAAGAAAACAAGGATTTTCATTCTCATTGCACCAATTTAAACGTCAGAAAGGCACAATATGTTTTAAGCGATTTCGCGGTTAATAATGTCTTAATGTTAATTTTCATTTAAACCCATTACTGGAATGTGTCTGCTGAAGTCAAACGTACAAACGATATGTTTTGAATGACAAGAACAAATCTAATCATACATAAAAATGGTTTTTTGATATTTTGTATCAATGGCGTTTTATTGATGTATTCAACGTTAAGGAAATGTAATTGTTCAGACAATAATAGATCGTTTTCCTTTAAACATTTGATTACAAAATTGAATGGAGGTGGGTAAATATTCGATCGTTTTTAAACATACAGAAGGAGGCGCTCTTAACAGAATAATTTTGCAGTTAAAATCTCACACATTTCTTTTCTCAATAAATCCCTTCAGTATATTGTTCTTGGCTTCAAATCGAAATGATAAAACAGGTTTTGAATGTTATCATATGGCAGTGTTTCATAAACTAGACTGAGACTATTACTGGAACTGTTTACGTGTTACACAATTTTTACGACTTGTATAACATTTTATGTGGACTTTCAGATATCGATGAATGCTTCTACAACCAATCATGTCAAAACGGTGGTAACTGTACCAACACAGGTGGCTCATACAGTTGCATTTGCACAAGTGGATGGACAGGCGCAAACTGTACAACAGGTATGGAAATAATCTTAGTTTTGCCGATAGACGTAAAGAAATGGTAGGCCCAACGTGCCATCTTTGGAACTATGGCAGATCTTCGTAAAAATATGGGATTAGAGAATCAATATCACAATATGCAATTCGCTTATTCCGTTACGTTTTTAATGTCCCTGCGTTGAATTGGTACGTGTAACAATTTCTATCAAATATTTATGTGAGAGATTCAGTAGAGCTTTGTCCACAAAATGAAACTAAACACTTTATTTGCTTGAAAGATAACACTGAATTGCTTCATTGTCATACCACATAAATAGCAAGCCTAAGAAATAATGGTATGGAAATGATACGAAATCTATCCGTTTCAGCGAATTCATTTATATTTAATTTATGCCAAAAAATTCAAGCGAAAGTATTGATATAAACATCATTTCTGCTTAATTGATACATGGAAAGGTCATTCACACAAACATGATAACGCATACATGGAAGTGTTATTCTGAGAAATTATGCATTCGGAGACAATGCAGATGGATATATTCTATTTTGCGGGTTTGGACAAAGGTAGTTTTGATCAATAAAACAGCAATGGCCTTACACAATTCTTCAATTGTTCTATATAAAATGTTCGATCAACATGTTCTGATTCATTGTACATATAATTGCTCCAAGAGCAATTCAAATGTTCACATGGCACTCTTATATTTCTAACACCGTCAATACCGATTGAAAGTTCGTGAATGAAAAAAGACGTTAGGATCACTTAACTATTCTAATTTATTAACCATCGTCAACGTAAGTTTTTCCTACTACCCCTGAGAAGACTTTGATACCTGTACAAAAAATAAACGGTTCGTACACTTGGAAGTATGCAAATGCAAGATAACGTAAAATACTTAAAACTGTGCATTGTCTTATTACATATAGGTTGAGCATGGATCTTACTGCTAGGTAACTGGTAAATATTAGAATATGTGATTAACCATGAATGAGTCGCATTTGCATAATGAAAGCAGTTAAACACCTACTCTCTTTCGGATTAAAATTTATACACTGTCAATAGTGTTATATACAATTTATACAATTCTGTTCTATAACAAATGTGTCGCTTTATGATACGATACAACGAAAACATGAAATAACGTCTCTATTATATATTGATACGAATTTTCGTGGTCTTGCTTACTGATTGTAAATTCACTACTGTACGATCCATTTTAAAAGGACTTGCCATAAAATAATACCTTGATCTTGTTTTTCAAAAAAAGAATGTAACTGAAATGTGTTTTCTAAAAATTCACATTCGAATGATATATCTGCAACGCAAAGCAAGTTAATTATTCATCATAATGAACAATTTGATATTTTGTATCACGTTTGACTAATGCATTTCATGTTATGGAAATGTAATAACGCACACAAGAACAACGTAGAACGTACACTTCCTCTCTAACGAATCGTATATCGAATTGGGTCTTTTCCCACATACTCTTTGTACCATTGTTGTTTCTTCTACGCATCCAACACGTGTTTGGTATTATTTCTACAATGATGTCATCAAAGTAATATTCTGCGAGAAAAATAAGATATTTTGGCAACTTGACTGAAGAAAACAAGGATTTTCATTCTCATTGCACCAATTTAAACGTCAGAAAGGCACAATATGTTTTAAGCGATTTCGCGGTTAATAATGTCTTAATGTTAATTTTCATTTAAACCCATTACTGGAATATGTCTGCTGAAGTCAAACGTACAAACGATATGTTTTGAATGCCAAGAACAAATCTAATCATACATAAAAATGGTTTTTTGATATTTTGTAACAATGGCGTTTCATTGATGTATTCAACGTTAAGGAAATGTAATTGTACAGACAATAATAGATCGTTTTCCTTTAAACATTTGATTACAAAATTGAATGGAGGTGGGTAAATATTCGATCTTTTTTAAACATACAGTAGGAGGCGCTCTTAACAGAATAATTTTGCAGTTAAAATCTCACACATTTCTTTTCTCAATAAATCCCTTCAGTATATTGTTCTTAGCTTCAAATCGAAATGATAAAACAGGTTTTGAATGTTATCATATGGCAGTGTTTCATAAACTAGACTGAGACTATTACTGGAACTGTTTACGTGTTACACTATTTTTACGACTTGTATAACATTTTGTGTGGACTTTCAGATATCGATGAATGCTTCTACAACCAATCATGTCAAAACGGTGGTAACTGTACCAACACAGGTGGCTCATACAGTTGCATTTGCACAAGTGGATGGACAGGCGCAAACTGTACAACAGGTATGGAAATAATCTTAGTTTTGCCGATAGACGTAAAGAAATGGTAGGCCCAACGTGCCATCTTTGGAACTATGGCAGATCTTCGTAAAAATATGGGATTAGAGAATCAATATCACAATATGCAATTCGCTTATTCCGTTACGTTTTTAATGTCCCTGCGTTGAATTGGTACGTGTAACAATTTCTATCAAATATTTATGTGAGAGATTCAGTAGAGCTTTGTCCACAAAATGAAACTAAACACTTTGTTTGCTTGAAAGATAACACTGAATTGCTTCATTGTCATACCACATAAATAGCAAGCCTAAGAAATAATGGTATGGAAATGATACAAAATCTATCCGTTTCAGCGAATTCATTTATATTAAATTTATGCCAAAAAATTCAAGCGAAAGTATTGATATAAACATCATTTCTGCTTAATTGATACATGGAAAGGTCATTCACACAAACATGATAACGCATACATGGAAGTGTTATTCTGAGAAATTATGCATTCGGAGACAATGCAGATGGATATATTCTATTTTGCGGGTTTGGACAAAGGTAGATGTGGTCAATAAAACAGCAATGGCCTTACACAATTCTTCAATTGTTCTATATAAAAAATTCGATCAACATGTTCTGATTCATTGTACATATAATTGCTCCAAGAGCAATTCAAATGTTCACATGACACTCTTATATTTCTAACACCGTCAATACCGATTGAAAGTTCGTGAATGAGAAAAGACGTTAGGATCACTTAACTATTCTAATTTATTAACCATCGTCAACGTAAGTTTTTCCTACTACCCCTGAGAAGACTTTGATACCTGTACAAAAAATAAACGGTTCGTACACTTGGAAGTATGCAAATGCAAGATAACGTAAAATACTTAAAACTGTGCAATGTCTTATTACATATAGGTTGAGCATGGATCTTACTGCTAGGTAACTGGTAAATATTAGAATATGTGATTAACCATGAATGAGTCGCATTTGCATAATGAAAGCAGTTAAACACCTACTCTCTTTCGGATTAAAATTTATACACTGACAACAGTGTTATATACAATTTATACAATTCTGTTCTATAACAAATGTGTCGCTTTATGATACAATACAATGAAAACATGAAATAACGTCTCTATTATATATTGATACGAATTTTCGTGGTCTTGCTTACTGATTGTAAATTCACTACTGTACGATCCATTTTAAAAGGACTTGCCATAAAATAATACCTTGATCTTGTTTTTCAAAAAAAGAATGTAACTGAAATGTGTTTTCTAAAAATTCACATTCGAATGATATATCTGCAACGCAAAGCAAGTTAATTATTCATCATAATGAACAATTTGATATTTTGTATCACGTTTGACTAATGCATTTCATGTTATGGAAATGTAATAACGCACACAAGAACAACGTAGAACGTACACTTCCTCTCTAACGAATCGTATATCGAATCGGGTCTTTTCCCACATACTCTTTGTACCATTGTTGTTTCTTCTACGCATCCAACACGTGTTTGGTATTATTTCTACAATGATGTCATCAAAGTAATATTCTGCGAGAAAAATAAGATATTTTGGCAACTTGACTGAAGAAAACAAGGATTTTCATTCTCATTGCACCAATTTAAACGTCAGAAATGCACAATATATTTTAAGCGATTTCGCGGTTAATAATGTCTTAATCTTAATTTTCATTTAAACCCATTACTGGAATGTGTCTGCTGAAGTCAAACGTACAAACGATATGTTTTGAATGACAAGAACAAATCTAATCATACATAAAAATGGTTTTTTGATATTTTGTAACAATGGCGTTTTATTGATGTATTCAACGTTAAGGAAATGTAATTGTACAGACAAAAATAGATCGTTTTCCTTTAAACATTTGATTACAAAATTGAATGGAGGTGGGTAAATATTCGATCTTTTTTAAACATACAGTAGGAGGCGCTCTTAACAGAATAATTTTGCAGTTAAAATCTCACACATTTCTTTTCTCAATAAATCCCTTCAGTATATTGTTCTTGGCTTCAAATCGAAATGATAAAACAGGTTTTGAATGTTATCATATGGCAGTGTTTCATAAACTAGACTGAGACTATTACTGGAACTGTTTACGTGTTACACAATTTTTTCGACTTGTATAACATTTTGTGTGGACTTTCAGATATCGATGAATGCTTCTACAACCAATCATGTCAAAACGGTGGTAACTGTACCAACACAGGTGGCTCATACAGTTGCATTTGCACAAGTGGATGGACAGGCGCAAACTGTACAACAGGTATGGAAATAATCTTAGTTTTGCCGATAGACGTAAAGAAATGGTAGGCCCAACGTGCCATCTTTGGAACTATGGCAGATCTTCGTAAAAATATGGGATTAGAGAATCAATATCACAATATGCAATTCGCTTATTCCGTTACGTTTTTAATGTCCCTGCGTTGAATTGGTACGTGTAACAATTTCTATCAAATATTTATGTGAGAGATTCAGTAGAGCTTTGTCCACAAAATGAAACTAAACACTTTATTTGCTTGAAAGATAACACTGAATTGCTTCATTGTCATACCACATAAATAGCAAGCCTAAGAAATAATGGTATGGAAATGATACAAAATCTATCCGTTTCAGCGAATTCATTTATATTAAATTTATGCCAAAAAATTCAAGCGAAAGTATTGATATAAACATCATTTCTGCTTAATTGATACATGGAAAGGTCATTCACACAAACATGATAACGCATACATGGAAGTGTTATTCTGAGAAATTATGCATTCGGAGACAATGCAGATGGATATATTCTATTTTGCGGGTTTGGACAAAGGTAGATGTGGTCAATAAAACAGCAATGGCCTTACACAATTCTTCAATTGTTCTATATAAAAAATTCGATCAACATGTTCTGATTCATTGTACATATAATTGCTCCAAGAGCAATTCAAATGTTCACATGGCACTCTTATATTTCTAACACCGTCAATACCGATTGAAAGTTCGTGAATGAGAAAAGACGTTAGGATCACTTAACTATTCTAATTTATTAACCATCGTCAACGTAAGTTTTTCCTACTACCCCTGAGAAGACTTTGATACCTGTACAAAAAATAAACGGTTCGTACACTTGGAAGTATGCAAATGCAAGATAACGTAAAATACTTAAAACTGTGCAATGTCTTATTACATATAGGTTGAGCATGGATCTTACTGCTAGGTAACTGGTAAATATTAGAATATGTGATTAACCATGAATGAGTCGCATTTGCATAATGAAAGCAGTTAAACACCTACTCTCTTTCGGATTAAAATTTATACACTGACAACAGTGTTATATACAATTTATACAATTCTGTTCTTTAACAAATGTGTCGCTTTATGATACAATACAATGAAAACATGAAATAACGTCTCTATTATATATTGATACGAATTTTCGTGGTCTTGCTTACTGATTGTAAATTCACTACTGTACGATCCATTTTAAAAGGACTTGCCATAAAATAATACCTTGATCTTGTTTTTCAAAAAAAGAATGTACCTGAAATGTGTTTTCTAAAAATTCACATTCGAATGATATATCTGCAACGCAAAGCAAGTTAATTATTCATCATAATGAACAATTTGATATTTTGTATCACGTTTGACTAATGCATTTCATGTTATGGAAATGTAATAACGCACACAAGAACAACGTAGAACGTACACTTCCTCTCTAACGAATCGTATATCGAATCGGGTCTTTTCCCACATACTCTTTGTACCATTGTTGTTTCTTCTACGCATCCAACACGTGTTTGGTATTATTTCTACAATGATGTCATCAAAGTAATATTCTGCGAGAAAAATAAGATATTTTGGCAACTTGACTGAAGAAAACAAGGATTTTCATTCTCATTGCACCAATTTAAACGTCAGAAAGACACAATATGTTTTAAGCGATTTCGCGGTTAATAATGTCTTAATGTTAATTTTCATTTAAACCCATTACTGGAATGTGTCTGCTGAAGTCAAACGTACAAACGATATGTTTTGAATGACAAGAACAAATCTAATCATACATAAAAATGGTTTTTTGATATTTTGTAACAATGGCGTTTTATTGATGTATTCAACGTTAAGGAAATGTAATTGTACAGACAAAAATAGATCGTTTTCCTTTAAACATTTGATTACAAAATTGAATGGAGGTGGGTAAATATTCGATCTTTTTTAAACATACAGTAGGAGGCGCTCTTAACAGAATAATTTTGCAGTTAAAATCTCACACATTTCTTTTCTCAATAAATCCCTTCAGTATATTGTTCTTGGCTTCAAATCGAAATGATAAAACAGGTTTTGAATGTTATCATATGGCAGTGTTTCATAAACTAGAATGAGACTATTACTGGAACTGTTTACGTGTTACACAATTTTTACGACTTGTATAACATTTTGTGTGGACTTTCAGATATCGATGAATGCTTCTACAACCAATCATGTCAAAACGGTGGTAACTGTACCAACACAGGTGGCTCATACAGTTGCATTTGCACAAGTGGATGGACAGGCGCAAACTGTACAAAAGGTATGGAAATAATCTTAGTTTTGCCGATAGACGTAAAGAAATGGTAGGCCCAACGTGCCATCTTTGGAACTATGGCAGATCTTCGTATAAATATGGGATTAGAGAATCAATATCACAATATGCAATTCGCTTATTCCGTTACGTTTTTAATGTCCCTGCGTTGAATTGGTACGTGTAACAATTTCTATCAAATATTTATGTGAGAGATTCAGTAGAGCTTTGTCCACAAAATGAAACTAAACACTTTATTTGCTTGAAAGATAACACTGAATTGCTTCATTGTCATACCACATAAATAGCAAGCCTAAGAAATAATGGTATGGAAATGATACAAAATCTATCCGTTTCAGCGAATTCATTTATATTAAATTTATGCCAAAAAATTCAAGCGAAATTATTGATATAAACATCATTTCTGCTTAATTGATACATGGAAAGGTCATTCACACAAACATGATAACGCATACATGGAAGTGTTATTCTGAGAAATTATGCATTCGGAGACAATGCAGATGGATATATTATATTTTGCGGGTTTGGACAAAGGTAGATGTGGTCAATAAAACAGCAATGGCCTTACACAATTCATCAATTGTTCTATATAAAATTTTCAATCAACATGTTCTGATTCATTGTACATATAACTGCTCCAAGAGCAATTCAAATGTTCACATGGCACTCTTATATTTCTAACACCGTCAATACCGATTGAAAGTTCGTGAATGAAAAAAGACGTTAGGATCACTTAACTATTTTAATTTATTAACCATCGTCAACGTAAGTTTTTCCTACTACCCATAAGAAGACTTTGATACCTGTACAAAAAATAAACGGTTCGTACACTTGGAAGTATGCAAATGCAAGATAACGTAAAATACTTAAAACTGTGCAATGTCTTATTACATATAGGTTGAGCATGGATCTTACTGCAAGGTAACTGGTAAATATTAGAATATGTGATTAACCATGAATGAGCCGCATTTGCATAATGAAAGCAGTTAAACACCTACTCTCTTTCGGATTAAAATTTATACACTGACAACAGTGTTATATACAATTTATACAATTCTGTTCTATAACAAATGTGTCGCTTTATGATACGATACAATGAAAACATGAAATAACCTCTCTATTATATATTGATACGAATTTTCGTGGTCTTGCTTACTGATTGTAAATTCACTACTGTACGATCCATTTTAAAAGTATTTGCCATCAAATAATACCTTGATCTTGTTTTATAAAAAAAGAATGTAACTGAAATGTGTTTTCTAAAAATTCACATTCGAATGATATATCTGCAACGCAAAGCAAGTTAATTATTCATCATCATGAACAATTTTATATTTTGTATCACGTTTGACTAATGCATTTCATGTTATGGAAATGTAATAACGCACACAAGAACAACGTATAACGTACACTTCCTCCCTGATGAATCGTATAACCAATCGGGTCTTTTCCCACATACTCTTTGTACCATTGTTGTTTCTTCTACGCATCCAACACGTTTTTGGTATTATTTCTACAATGATGTCATGAAAGTAATATTCTGCGAGAAAAATAAGATATTTTGGCAACTTGACTGAAGAAAACAAGGATTTTCATTCTCATTGCACCAATTTAAACGTCAGAAAGGCACAATATGTTTTAAGCGATTTCGCGGTTAATAATGTCTTAATGTTAATTTTCATTTAAACCAATTACTGGAATGTGTCTGCTGAAGTCAAACGTACCAACGATATGTTTTGAATGACAAGAACAAATCTAATCATACATAAAAATGGTTTTTTGATATTTTGTATCAATGGCGTTTTATTGATGTATTCAACGTTAAGGAAATGTAATTGTACAGACAATAATAGATCGTTTTCCTTGAAACATTTGATTACAAAATTGAATGGAGGTGGGTAAATATTCGATCTTTCTTAAACATACAGTAGGAGGCGCTCTTAACAGAATAATTTTGCAGTTAAAATCTCACACATTTCTTTTCTCAATAAATCCCTTCAGTACATTGTTCTTGGCTTCAAATCGAAATGATTAAACAGGTTTTGAATGTTATCATATGGCAGTGTTTCATAAACTAGACTGAGACTAATACTGGAACTGTTTACGTGTTACACAATTTTTACGACTTGTATAACATTTTGTGTGGACTTTCAGATATCGATGAATGCTTCTACAACCAATCATGTCAAAACGGTGGTAACTGTACCAACACAGGTGGCTCATACAGTTGCATTTGCACAAGTGGATGGACAGGCGCAAACTGTACAACAGGTATGGAAATAATCTTAGTTTTGCCGATAGACGTAAAGAAATGGTCGGCCCAACGTGCCATCTTTGGAACTATGGCAGATCTTCGTAAAAATATGGGATTAGAGAATCAATATCACAATATGCAATTCGCTTACTCCGTTACGTTTTTAATGTCCCTGCGTTGAATTGGTACGTGTAACAATTTCTATCAAATATTTATGTGAGAGATTCAGTAGAGCTTTGTCCACTAAATGAAACTAAACACTTTATTTGCTTGAAAGATAACACTGAATTGCTTCATTGTCATACCACATAAATATCAAGCCTAAGAAATAATGGTATGGAAATGACACAAAATCTATCCGTTTCAGCGAATTCATTTATATTAAATTTATGCCAAATAAATCAAGCGAAAGTATTGATATAAACATCATTTCTGCTTAATTGATACATGGAAAGGTCATTCACACAAACATGATAACGCATACATGGAAGTTTTATTCTGAGAAATTATGTATTCGTAGACAATGCAGATGGATATATTCTATTTTGCGGGTTTGGACAAAGGTAGATGTGGTAAATAAAACAGCAATGGCCTTACACAATTCTTCAATTGTTCTATATAAAATGTTCGATCAACATGTTCTGATTCATTGTACATATAATTGCCCCAAGAGCAATTCAAATGTTCACATGGCACTCTTATATTTCTAACACCGTCAATACCGATTGAAAGTTCGTGAATGAAAAAAGACGTTAGGATCACTTAACTATTCTAATTTATTAACCATCGTCAACGTAAGTTTTTCCTACTACCCCTGAGAAGACTTTGATACCTGTACAAAAAAATAAACGGTTCGTACACTTGGAAGTATGCAAATGCAAGATAACGTAAAATAATTAAAACTGTGCAATGTCTTATTACATATAGGTTGAGCATGGATCTTACTGCTAGGTAACTGGTAAATATTAGAATATGTGATTAACCATGAATGAGTCGCATTTGCATAATGAAAGCAGTTAAACACCTACTCTCTTCGGATTAAAATTTATACACTGACAACAGTGTTATATACAATTTATACAATTCTGTTCTATAACAAATGTGTCGCTTTATGATACGATACAATGAAAACATGAAATAACGTCTCTATTATATATTGATACGAATTTTCGTGGTCTTGCTTACTGATTGTAAATTCACTTCTGTACGATCCATTTTAAAAGTATTTGCCATCAAATAATACCTTGATCTTGTTTTTCAAAAAAAGAATGTAACTGAAATGTGTTTTCTAAAAATTCACATTCGAATGATATATCTGCAACGCAAAGCAAGTTAATTATTCATCATAATGAACAATTCTATATGTTGTATCACGTTTGACTAATGCATTTCATGTTACGGAAATGTAATAACGAACACAAGAACAACGTAGAACGTACACTTCCTCTCTAACGAATCGTATATCGAATCGGGTCTTTTCCCACATACTCTTTGTACCATTGTTGTTTCTTCTACGCATCCAACACGTGTTTGGTATTATTTCTACAATGATGTCATCAAAGTAATATTCTGCGAGAAAAATAAGATATTTTGGCAACTTGACTGAAGAAAACAAGGATTTTCATTCTCATTGCACCAATTTAAACGTCAGAAAGGCACAATATGTTTTAAGCGATTTCGCGGTTAATAATGTCTTAATGTTAATTTTAGCAGCAGAGGGGGCGAGCCGGACAACATTTTTAAACAAGTTTACAATGAAATCAGGCTTAAAACAATGAAATCAGGCAAAAAAACAATGATCAGGCAAAAAAAAATCAATGAAATCAGGCAAAAAATAATAATGAAAAATCAATGAAATCAAAAAAATGACTAAGCCTCCATTCGTCTTCAACCGAATATTTGATCCAGTCCGATACGATATCGAGTCCTCGGGTCTGCTAAATTTATCGTTACAAATCCGTGTGGTTACGATGAAAGTCTTCACGACGAAAATCACTACGACTTTACAAACAGACTTATTTGTAAAACTTCATCTTGTAAATCAATCAGATTATTAGACTGGTCAGTGAGTTTGAAATTAATTCTGGTTAATGAATTATTATGACATCGCATATAGACTGGATTAGTTGGATCTTCAATAATTAGAAACCCTGGAGGAGCTGTTGGTGCAAATGAATACAAAATATATCCTTGCTGAGCTTGATTTGATCGTTCTAAATTTATTTGATAACTTCCCTCAATAACATCACATACTAAATTGATCGCTTTCACCGATGAAATATTCACATTGAACGGAGCAATATGCCTGCCACCACCATCTGGGTCATTATTGTGTTTGAGGATTTTTATATCCGGTAATGATGTTTTTTTCCATGCATCATGAATTATTTTAAAACCAACATCGATGGCATCACTGAGAAGTTTTTTTAGTTCTGGTACGTTATATCCTGGTAGTTTGACTGTTGGAATATCCTTGACGGGGTTGCCCTTGCCTTCTGCAAAAATTGTTCTTGTTTCAGGATTACTGTCATCCAATACCTCTTGAATAATTTGTGAATTAAATTTTTCCATATCGTCGATAATTTTGTTACATGTTTCTACGACGCTGATAAATTCATCTCGGGTAAGAGAGCCGGATTTAAGAGGTATTAACAACAGTGAAAAATCATTATTCATTGCTGTGAAATTTTTATTGATTTTAAGTTCGCTAACAACAAGATATTTCCCTCCCTTATCTATATCGTCAAAGATATCAAAAAAATCTCTAGCAACCCTGTAATCGCTATAGCTTTTTACTGGATTATCAGGTTTTATCCTATCGGTGATATAATCAGATTTTTTTGGTTCTGGTAAATCAACAATTTCTCCCCGGGGTGGTAATTCAGGCCATCCTAGTACGGTTCTTATTGAGCTTTGAAAGATATCTACGACGTATCCTTCTGTGCTTATTTCAATGGCAGATGATAGTGTTGGCTCATGAACCGTTATAGCTATTTTTGATTCTTTTCCAGTAATCGATTTTATTCTACGTTGCAATTCAGCATTGATTTGTTCAATTTGGTATGATCCGGTTGGTATGGAAACAACGTTCCAGTCTGGGGTACCGTCGTCTTTATTCTTATTTGCAAATACCAGTGAATTATTGGGTTGTTGACCACCAAATGATTTTGATCTGATATTAGGCCAACTGTGATACACTCGTAGTTTTGCTAGCGCTATCTCCTTCACTGGGACCGGAGAGGGGAAATTCACACTGAATTCTGGATTCGTTGATGTTATTGAGATCATGTTGGTTTGTACTGGGTTTGTGTTCTCCACTATTTGTTGAAGTAATTCCATCTGTGTTGTCATTGTTATTATACTCATGATGTATTTCTAATTTTGATATTGCGGAATCATAGACACGTACCATCACTAAGAACTCACTATCTGATATCGTTGAGGTTATTGAGATCATTCTGGTTTTCGGGTTTGTGTTCTCCAATTCCATCGGTGTTGTCATTGTTATTATACTCATGTTGTTGTATTTCTAATTTTGACATCGCAGAATTATATATATCTACCATCGCTGAAAACTCACTCTCTGATATAATTGTATCATCGAGAGATGACGATATCAATGAGGATAATTGCGAGCATGCAGTGGACACAACATGAAATTGAATTATGTAGTCTTGTAGTTTCCGTTGGCTGCATGATGATATTTTTTTTGTTATTATTGAAATTATTCCCGCGATTGTTGTTGCCGCAGAAATGCAAATTGGAACAGCTATCGGGGCCATCATTGTCACTGAAGATAGTATAATACCAGCTCCGGTGATTACACCACTCACTGAATACACGGTAACATCAATTGCGGTAATTCTCCTGCGATATTTTTTAATTTTCATTGCATACTCCTCAGACAGGGTTTTGAGTCTAGTTTGAAATTCTCTGACCTGATCATAACGATATTGCGATGATGAAATCATTTTTATTTTAAAAACGCTAGCGTTTTCAATTGTGAAATCCGAAGGATTTTCCTTTCAATTGAAGCCGTTAGTGAAATTGCTTTGCAATTTTCAACTTAAATCCGCTACGAATTCCAAATACCATGTTGTTGAGACCCTAATCAAATTTTTATCAGTGGGTGTTAACGTGAACTGTTCAGTTGTATCCTTGTCGATGATCGTTGAAATCGTATTATTGACCCCGGATGAACTTGACGATGAAATATTAAATTGAGTCGGTGTTACTAGTGTTAATCGATAAATACCCTTGACGGTTGCAGTGATATCTAATTTGGTCCTTATTACCCTCCACTCAAATGATCCGTGTTGGATCGTGTATACTACGTTATTGGTTTTCTCATGAGGGATTTTTGTTTTTTCAATGACTGTTATCATCCTCGAAAAATCATTTTTGATGGCTTCGATGAAAGTTTTCGTCTCATCGATGGATTTTTTAATATCAGGGAGTTTTATTTCAATTTTATCTAACGGGGTTCCAATAAATTTATCAATGATATTTCTACGAAATGATGTTAATTGTTTTCCGTGTTCTTCACTTTTAGATTGAAGTGTTGTTAGTTCCAACACAGAATTTTTTAATTCATCGTTGAGAGTTTTTAATCGATCTGTAATCGTCGAAATAAGTACACCCGGTTTGAGTTTACCCTGATGATGGCTTCGATGAAAGTTTTCGTCTCATCGATGGATTTTTTAATATCAGGGAGTTTTATTTCAATTTTATCTAACGGGGTTCCAATAAATTTATCAATGATATTTCTACGAAATGATGTTAATTGTTTTCCGTGTTCTTCACTTTTAGATTGAAGTGTTGTTAGTTCCAACACAGAATTTTTTAATTCATCGTTGAGAGTTTTTAATCGATCTGTAATCGTCGAAATAAGTACACCCGGTTTGAGTTTACCCTGATCGGAAAATAACGCGATAGTATTCTCGATTGCGTGTCGTTGTTTAACTAAAATATCATCCAACGACACATCACTAGTTTTCAATTTACCCTGTTTGTCTTGAAATACAACTATTTCATTCGGGTCAACACTTGTTAAATTTAACGTCTCAGCGAATTCATCTTTAATTTTTTTTTATATCACCGGTTGCAGTGTCATCGGGTTTGGGTTTCAGAGGTCTTCCCCAAATATCAATCATGTTATTGTAAAACTCTTTCTCTCTCTAAAAAGCGATTACTAGAGTATTCATTTACGACAATATGAGGTGGTTTTCTAGATGCTGAAATAGCGTTAAGGACATTTAATAATTCACTGCCGCATATTGGTGGGTCATTGATTTGTTGTGTTGGTAGCGTAGAATACCAAGTCTTCATTGAAATTTTTTTTATATAATGCATAAACTCTTTTGGCGGGGCTAATCCATATGAATCAAAATAGACAATCCCACGTGGATCAATAGCGTATGCAACCCAGTGAGTACCAGGTCCAGTGCTGTTATCGAGATTAATAATACCGGTTTCAACGCTATTTGGGTGTGTCGGCAATTGATCCTTCATAAAAACGCCTCTGAAGTTTTTTATGGCTAGTTTTTTAGCAGCATCCATTAAATCAAAATTGGACATTGGAACCATCGAAGATTTTTTAGTTAATAAACCGGTCCTAGTCTCAGGCCTGATCCGTGAACGGATCTCCCGCTGTACCATGAATACGGGGTTCCTGGTAGTCTTAGACCCTTTCCCTTTTTTTATATCCTTGTCCAGTTGCCTTCTTTAGTGCCATTCCTGCTGCAGTACCAACGGCTCCTAACGCTGCCGCTTTAGCCACCGCTGGGGCTGCTGCTGCAATCAATGCTGGTATTGCAGCTAACAATGGAAATATATCGCCTGTTTTAATCATATTTTTGATAGCAGCCGCAGAAAGGGTAATCTGGACACCTTTTTGTGCTACAAGTGCATCATTGAAATGTTTTATTTGACGAGTTTTCAGCGATAATTTATTTGCACCACCAGTCATTTGATTAGGTTTCAACGTGATTGTAGTTCCACATTTTTTAGCCGATTCTGATTGCAATTTTTTGATTTGACCAGGAGTTAACGCAACACTAATAACACTATATGACATGTTATACATAATAGATTGATTCTAAATCGTTTACAATTTCAATGAAAAATCGAGAAAATCGTTCAAAGATTTTCTACTGGGGCATCTACCACTCTCATTCTTCCTCCAACACCTTCAAGTAGCATTGATTTATCACTGAGAATGACAGCAACTGCTCTATAATTAGCAATAGCACCACGAGTCACATTAGCTCTAAAATGTATATCAACAACAGATTGTCTTGTTAAATCAAGATGTTCCAATGAAAAGTAATAGATTGGATAGAGACTTTTAAAATCCAATTGTGATATTTGCAAACCAGTATCCACATTTTGATCACGTGCCATAAATGACAACAGACGATGATAAACTCGTGCAATATGATTTTCTGTGTAATTAAGTTGTATATCCTCGGATGGTTCCTGCTGGCCGTTTATTCTCAGTGGGACGTCTTTCACACCTAACTGATCAAATATCATATGGCTGGAGAGTTGATTGCCAACTCGTGTGTTATCCTGTAACGCAATAAATATATGACGTGGCGCAGCAACACCTTGTTTTGATGCTAGATTCCACGTGAATAACCCGTTGATATTTGATTGCTTCACATCTGTACTCACTGATAACCAACTCAACAACGACTTTCCTCCTTGGTCCATAAATGATAGTAATCGTTCTTCTGCGGTGATTGCTGGAGTCAACACTGGCATCCACAATGATATTTTTGTTAAATTGACTTTACCGGCATCATCATTTACATGATCTGCAGCCGGGTTTGCTGGAATCCTCCAAATTGCGTCATTATCATCACCCTTTCGTACAAGCGATACTGTATGCTTCGCCCCGTAGATAACTTTTCTGACGTTTCTACAGAATCCAAATATGTGATGCAGTGGAATCGCGCATGAAAATGATTTACGCCGCCCTTCCAACATTAAAATACGTGTTGCAGCTCCTAGATTGAAATTAGCATCGTTGTTTATAATCATATCCTCGATACCAGCATCACTATTATCACGTTTTTTTGTTGTCTTACAACAAATGGATTTCCTCCAGCGGTATTTTTAACATCTTTTGCAAACATCATAGAAGGTCCTGCTGATCTTGTATAATCATCGGAATATCTTGCTAGTCCTATTATTGTTGTAGCCACATCAACATCACGATCTATCGACTCAATTTCTTTTCCATCAATGAGATATCTAGCACTCTCAAATAGCGCCATAATACCATTATTGACAAAACCGACTTGAGTACCAGCTGGATACGGTACTGGTACAGCAGTAGTATCAGCAGCTGTTAAAATTTCTCCTTCGATTTCGATAAACGCTTCACAGGGCAAAAAGTATTTACTGGTATCATGGACTTGAAGATCAATTCTTGATCGACTATTTGAGTCTATGGCATGATAGGCGTAATATTGATAATCGCGTACAGAATCATTCTTGGGGACTGGGGCGTCTATATCAAACGCTGGATCAGGTGACTGTTTGAACATTTTATTCTATTTATCAGAGTCTAAATCGTAAAATCGTAAACGATTTTCCATTTTCATCGTGAAAAACGCTAGCGTGAAAATCCGTAGGATTTCATCGACGTACTTTTTTAAAGCCACTTCCCGCTATCATATTTGGGTCGGGGGTTAAAGCCATCGACGCTAATTTTTCATCTACAGCGTTATTTATTATTTTACTAACACTTGCAGGCATTTCTGCTGTAGACGGTAACGGTTTCTTTTTTCGTGATTTTACTAATGATGTTATTTTATTCTTCGCGGCTGAAAACGCTTTTCCCGCAAGATCTCCAACAGCACCAATACCCTTATCACGAATAACATCAATGGCTTTCATTGATAATTGTTTAGCTAACGGCATCACTTTTGGGGCCATTCTCGAAAAGAATCCTAAAATGGTATTGCCTAAACGATCTCCATAGTATGCTGTATAAACTGGCAACCGTGAATTAACTACATAGACGGGGATTGGTTTATCATGATTGTAGTGTATGATCATTATTTGAAATCAGAAACAATTTTTCAATTGTAAAACAATTTGTCAATTGGAAACGCTAGCGTTTTTATTCAATCACTGTGATACCCATTTGCTAACTCGTCAATGAAATCTCGATATGTTTTGATATCCATGATACCACCTTGAAATAACCGTCTACAGATATCAGCTGCTTCATTAATTATTTCCGGTGAATTATTTCCAGCTCGGAATCCTCCGATTAAAACATCTAATCGTGATATATCATTGATAACACTATCAGGACAAGTGTTTCCAACTAGACGATTTTTCCCTGAAATCCCACTCCCGAAACTTTCATCCTTTGAGAGTTGTAAATAATCAAGAGGATCATCATCAAGTTCTTCTTGTTTTTTTTGTCTTCTTGTTTGTCTATGTGTTGGTGTTTGACGTTTTAGCTCTTGTCGTTCTTCTATTTCTCGTTGTCGCTCTTCTATTTGTTCTCTTTTATAATTACTAATTCCCCTTTGAAATTCCTTGTACCCCATCTCATCCTTATTCAAACGACCAATCCCTTTATTTATTTTATAGAAATTATCGGACCAATCATTACTTGATATTCTATCATCCTTATACTCGTCCTTTAAAAAATCTTTTTTTGAATTATAGCTTTGAGCAGCAAAATCACCAAAAGCTTGATAATCCTTTGGTTTGAATAAATTAAATTGTTTTATTAATGTTTTAGCATTATCAGTAAATTTATTCAACAGAGAAACAGTCGTTTTTTTCGGATTAGTAGATGGTTCAGTTTTTTCAGTTTGTTCAGTTTTCGCTGCTAGTTTTTCAAGTACAGGAATAAGACCCTCTTGTTTTCTTTTACCGTCAGGATCATCTCCCAGTATAGCACGCTCTACCCCTTTCGTTGCTGTGGTTACTGGTTTAAACAATTCTTCAGACCCCAAAGCAAAATCAGTTTGTAAACTCTGTCGTTGTTGCAGTTTATTCCTGACAGAGTCACGAATTGGTACAAATCTCTTAATTGCATCTAATCGTTCACGAGCCAATCGGGTTGTTAATGCTTCATTGACCATTATTTGAAATCAGAAACAATTTTTCAATTGTAAATCCCGACCTAACACCATCATGGAAGTGTTATTTCATCCTATAACAGCTTCTATCATTGATGGGGAAAGTATCATAATTGTATATAAAATAAATAATACTGATAGTTTCCCCACTTTTTGACATGTCAGATGATTTTTAACACCATCATGGAAGTGTTATTTCATCGTGAAACAGCTTCTATCAATGATGGGGAAACGGCCGATTTTCATATAAATTAAAATGTAATCTGCCGATTCCCCACTTTTTGAGATGTCAAATGATTTTTAACACCATCATGGAAGTCTTTGTTTGTTATTTTAACAGCTCTATCATTGATGAAGGAAGTGTCCAAATTGTATATATAATAAATAATACTGACACTTCCTTCATTTTGGCATGTCGGATGATTTTTAACACCATCATGGAAGTCTTTGTTATTTTAACAGCTCTATCATTGATGAGGAAAGTATCAAAATTGTATATAAAATAAATAATACTGATAGTTTCCTCACTTTTTTGACGTCGGATGATTTTTAACACCATCATGGAAGTGTTTTAACGGCTCTATCAATGATGGGGAAAGTATCAAAATTGTATATAAAATAAATAATACTGATAGTTTCCCCACTTTTCCATTGATCGTCCATCGATTTTGACATCCCCCTTGAGGGTCGGCTAAAAAAAAATGATAATGGTCGGGCAATCATAAAATGATAAGGGGTCGGGTAATCAAAATTGAATTAACGCCCGTAGGTTTCGAATTTTAGAGTTTACTTCTTTTTTCAATTCGTATTCATTACCCAATTCTTTTCGTATTCGTTCTACGATAGTATACAACGGAACGAACACACTGATGTCACTGGAAAATGCAAGAGAGTCTCTAATAGAATTCTGAATTCTTTTGATGAGTGCATATTTCTTTGGTAGCATATACTTGTTATTGTTAACCCCGTATTCTATATCCTGAAAATCTGACTTGATTTGATCAGGATTTAGCCCATCTGATAGTTTGATATCCTGATTTTTCAATTTTGCTATTTCAACTATGATGCTATTCATGTTTTCAGAATTCATTATTCTATAACATTACATATCTCTAATTGAAAAATATGACGCATCAGACATAACTAAATTGAACTTTTTGTCCGTTCCTTTTTGAAATAGCAGATCGACAAACCCCCTCTGCAACGAATCGTACTGAGGCTCTACAATATTGAAATACTTGCCGGCTTCATATATCTATTTAAATATTTTCTCTTCGTTAGTTGTTGTATTCAAAGATTTTACTGGTCTCGTTTTTTTTGAACAAGTGCCAGTATTTCCTCGTTTGGAATTCTCACTCTGTGTGATAGCTTGCAGATTTGATAAAGAATTGTTCCTTGGATTAGAATCCTTGTGATCAATAACAAAACCATCTTTGATCAATCCATTAAAACATTCAAATACGAAACGATGATTGTAATATTTCTTCTTTCCAACAGTAAACATCAAATACCCCATACCATTATCCCTCCCAACTGGGTTCTTCAGTCTACAGTGTCTTACAACACCATCACTGGATGCTTCATAATTTGTACTCACAGGGTGCTGTCTGAATTCTTGGGTCATTCGTATACTATACTATTTGTCTAATTCAGTGACTGATCCATTTGCAGTGAATCATTATACATAAATCTTTCATTTAAACACTTGTTTTTAGTATAGCATGAGGGAGTTAAGGAGAGTGCCTTCAAAAAATGCTAAATTCAATGCTGATAAGGAGTTTAAGAGATTATTGAAAATTAATCCTAAATTTAATCTCGATAAACCCAAAAAACGTCCAATAGACGGAAACATGAAGGAGTTTAAGAGATTATTGAAAATTAATCCTAGATTTAATCGCGATAGACCCAAAAAACGTAACAAACGTCCAAGAGACGGAAACAAACGTCCAAGAGACGGAAACATGAAAGAGTTTAAGAGATTATTGAAAATTAATCCTAAATTTAATCTCGATAGACCCAAAAAACCCAAAAAACGTCCAATAGACGGAAACATGAAAGAGTTTAAGAGATTATTGAAAATCAATCCTAGATTTAATCGCGATAGACCCAAAAAAACGTGTAGTAGACAGAAACATGAGGGAGTTTAAGAGATTATTGAAAATTAATCCTAGATTTAATCTCGATAAACCCAAAAAACGTACCAAGAAATTACCCTGGAAAGATGCTCAATTCAATCTTGATATAGTTTCTAATACACCCAAGAATAAAATTCTTGATAAACCCATCAGAGACTGTTTTAATGAATTCAAGCGTGATGGAGCATCTTATTGTTGGTCAACATTTCGAATTGATGGTGTTGTTGACGCTACCATGAATGATGAAAAAGCAGCAGTGATAATTTCACGTGTTGGGGAAAAAAGTCATTTTTTCCGAATCAAATTCATTATCCGTGATGGTGGAAAATGGATCATTAGGGATAAATTTGAACCCATCTTGAAAGATAAAAAAACTATCACCGTGAATCAGGATTCAAAACCAGGAATTTTGACCGGAATTGATAAACCCTACTACGAAAGATCTTATCCTGTAACAGCAGTTGTTTACGGGATATATCCGCTCAATGAAAAACCTGATATTGCAAAACTAGCACCTATGAAATATTCGACAGGGCTCAATTGTGTAGCAGAACGAATAATAGAACACTTCACAAATGCGTCCCGGGGAAATAAACTAACTGATCTAAGACGAAAAAAAATAACCGATTGGGAATTAACGGTAAAAGAGCATGGGGCAACAATTCTGGATATAATTAAATTAGAAACATCATTGAGATTTCCAATATCGGTAAGGACAATCACCGGTGAAGTATTAAAAAAACCGAAATATCAATCAAAAAAAGGAACCCCAATTGAAATTATTGATCATAATGAACACGCGTGGTCATCTGCAGTAACAATATTCCCACGGGATAGAACCGTAAAATATATCCCCCAAACCGAAGAGTTTTTTTCAGAGCAGAAATTATTTGATGCTATTTACCATTTGAGTAAAAACGATCCTGTGTCAATGTGGCTATTTCATAGTACTTCAGACGAGGAATGCAGATTTGATCAGTTTGTAAGGCCCAACGGAGAATTGTACCGTACTGAAGAACTGCATAATCAAATGAAACAACTAGCTAGTGAGTTTTCACTGGAGGGGGAAGACAACGATCAATTATTAGCAAACTGTTTTACAGTACCATCAATTGCAGCACATTTTGCTAGGAAGAAAAACGCGTGGAAACCAACACGAAGTGAGTTTTTATCAGATGTCAGATTGTCCTGTCTTGAATACAGCCATGGAGGGTTATGGAATACAAAATACGACCCTGAAACCGTTATTTCCGTTGATATGATTGCGTGTTATCCAGGAAGTTTTCTTGGGTATGGAGAGTGTGCTAAATATTTCAAACGATTTGGACACCCCACACACGAAATGACCCGTGTTGCTATTAATGGACCACTGCCTGATTTCGATTTAACCGGATTCGCTTGTGTATTATCATTTGAAATGGCTGAAGGACTTCATCCGTGTAGTTATCTTTGGATTGGTAAACACATGTCTGAAAAACACTTGATGCCAATAGTGTTATTACGGTATATGCTTGATTGTAAGATGTTAAAATAATTAATTGTCAGTGAAGCAATTATATCCTATCGAGCACAGAAATCAGTCTGGTTACCCCAACCTGATCTAGAAAAAATAATTAGCGAACAGCGAAAACTGTTTCCTGATTTTAATGAACAACAAATCATGAATTGGTCCAAACAGTTATTTGAAATCAGTAACAACGAAGCAAAAGATCTCAGTAGAAGAATAATCGGTAAATTTACCCAGGGTGGTAAATATGACAATACAAGATATTCTTCACGGTTAATTATAGACAATGCTGAATACGATTTTGTAATCGCGGATTTAACGAATAGGGGCCTATATGTTAATCGTAAGGACGCATTTATGTCCGATGGAACCAAATTGGGTACAATTGTTACTTACAATGATGGATACAATCCGCAGTACACACATTTGAGAGCTTCCATGCTTGGTTATGCTTCTATTAATCTGTTTTCAATGATTAATAAATTTCCTGACACCGCAGTTACAGTTGCCACTGATTCATTTTACATAAATAGCAAAATGGCTGATTTTAAGGCTACTGGCAACGAGAATTGGGGATCATGGAGAATTAAGAAAGAAATGCTTCATGATTATATTCCATCAGCAGATGTTACCATTGAAAATAATTATTTAAAAAGCAATCAGTGTTCAGAATTTTCTAATGCACCACCGATTTCTGATCCAATATGCCGGTATAAAACAGTTTATTTAAACGGTTGTGGAGGATCAGGAAAGACAACACGAGTAATCAATTTATTCAAGGATAAAATCAACATGAATGCGTTAACAAAGACTCACAAACTTGCCAGAGACATAAAACAACGAGATGTAAAAAATTATGGTACTTATCACAGCTTTTTCCGATGGAGCGGTGATAAATGGACCCCTGAAAGAATGGGACAGAATATTATTCCACCGGTGATATTATGGGATGAAATATGCACGGTACCGTTACAAGTATTAAAAACATTTCTTGAATGGTTGTCAACGAAAAATACAAAAATTATCATGTGCGGCGATCAAGGCCAACCACCACCATTTGTCGGTGAACCTCCTCATGAATGGTTAAAATCATACGTTGATTATTACGAAGAGATGAATGATGACATTAGATCATTAGATGAAATATTACGTGAGTTTAAACAACTAATCAGATTACAACCGGATAGAATCCAATGTGAAATAATGCGTGAAATAATTTCAGAAACTCCCATGAATGATTTTTGGGAGTTGTGGAGACCAAATGATTTGATAATAGCAAGTAGAAAAATAGTCAGAGACACACTTCAGATGAAGTTATTTGAATTGCATAAACAAAAATTTGCAACACTTCCAGTGCCTCTTTGTTATAGGCCATCGGATACACGAAAACAGAACATTGAAGTTGATATTCCAGGACAAAGTGAAAAACAGAATTTAGTATTAAATGATATTGTGCTGGTTGATATCAGCGTCGTCGAAAATGCATTGCGTGCTGATAAATCCCCATGGACGTTAGGTTATGCAGCAACAATACATTCTTCACAGGGATTGACTATATCGGATACAATTATTTGGATAGTAGATAATCGCATTGAGTGGTCGAATTTAGTTTATCTCGCAGTATCCAGAGTACGAAGAATAGATCAACTTCGAAGAATTGTCGTTGGCGATGATGACACCACAATAGATGATATTGATATTAAAATTATTGATAAAAAACTCTCCGGTTACAAACAACAGGACAAAAAAAACAACGAGAATTTGACATTGATACTGAATTAATAATCACTTTGAAGAAACAACAGAATAATCACTGCGCAAGTTGCAATTGTATAATGCGTTGGCAGTATTCGGATAAGGATCCTCGCCAATTCACCGTTGACAGAAAAAATAACAATCTCGGTCATGTCAGAAATAATGTGATGTTGACTTGTCTTGAGTGCAATAGACGCAACGTTGCTAGTTAAGACCCCGTGGTGGCAATTGAGTATCATCGGGTATTATTTGTAATTGTTGTCTAGTAAAACCCGCTGAGGGGCAGTTGAATCCAGTTTATAGACTGGAGGTCTACCAGTAGATCGTGTTATACTAGATATCTTGTGTACAGTAACACTCCAAATAGGATCAGTAGCTCTTTTTCTGCCCCCTTCAAGCTCTCCTGGTTCATATAAATATCTCACAATGACATTACTACCAAGAATTGATTCTTTGAAATCTTTTTGTGGTTTTTCAAGTATTGACTTCTTTTTAATCGCATTAATAGGTTTCATGTTGATTGTTCTAGTAATCTCGTTATTCAGTGCAGTAATCACAGCTGGTAATCTTTTAACCCATTCACGGGATCTTTTTTCTTGGATGAATTCTTTTGCGTATTGATATCCAAATAACCGCTCAGCAAGGGTTTTATTAAACCGTTCAACAATTGCCTGATCACGATGTAGCGCAGTATGCCCCGGTCTGATAGTGACATTATGATTTTTCATTATTGATAACACTGCACCCTGAAATTCCTTGCCAGGATCAATTTGTAATAGATTTGGCCAGTGCAGAGGACCTCGTCGATAAATCCTTTCAAATGCAGAAGCCACTTCAGTGGCTGATTTTGTTTTTAACGGTTCTGCTTCTTTGTATCGACTTGCAATATCAACTACGGTTAATGCGTATTTGTAACCGTGGTCATGTGGCAGAAATAATAGATCAGCCTGATGAACTTCATTGGGTCCGGTTACATCAAAATGCGAGACATTAATTTGTTTAGGCGGTGGTAGGTAAATTTGCCATAGTGCCTGTTTGGATAACCAATGAGCCGCAGTGGTTTTTTTCACTTTTGCAGCGCTAGCGAGTTTATGGATTGCTGATTTACCCCTCCAGTATCCTCTTGGGCAATAATAAATAGATTCCATGTTGTTATTAATTACCAGCACCTAACATCAATTTACTTTTCATAGCCGATTTTATCAAAAATGAAGCCAATTTTTCTTTGAAGGATTTATCAGGAATAGCATTTAACGCATGAATTAATTTCACATCTGCTAGATGCCTGTGTTGCAGATTATTGCTTTTATAAGAGACATCATGAAGGTGACAGGCCTTATCAATAGCGTTTATTGGTTCTTCACCGGGGTTGGGTTGGTTATGATTATTGAGTCTGATATCAAGTCTGGTTCCCGGTCCACAGTAGCTATATCCTGGAAGGTGCTTTTCTCCAGGGTATTTTGCCCATGGGGTTCCAGGGAGTTTTGCTAATTTGGCAGCGATATCACCTCCTCGTTTTTTTTTAAAGGTTCCTTGGGTTTAGAAACAAATCTAAATTTCTTTGTACTACATTGTACGCATTTACCAGAAAGCGCTGATCGGTTATTTTTAGTTGTAATCGTGGTCAAGTCATCTGTGCCAGTACGTTATTTACACTTCACACAATATAGATCCATAATTTATGTATAGAGATATGAATATAATTGATTTTTCAGCAACTAAAACAAGAGAACCAGTTAAGCATCATGCAGGGCTACCAAACTCTATCCGCGCGATTATAATCGGGCTATCTGGATCCGGCAAGACGCAATTGTTGCTCAATTTAATAATGAGATGGATGAAGTGGGATAAGTTGTATTTAATTGCCCCTAGCGTAGATGATCAACGATGCTATGAAGTGCTAAAAGATTTTAATGAAAACGCTTCAGAGATTGCCGGCGAGGATATTATTGAATTTATAACCGATATTGACGAGGCACCATCAGTAGAAGACCTCGATGGAAGTATCAACAATTTAGTTGTATACGACGATGTAATGTTAGATAAAAAAACCCAGCTAGAATATTTTCCCGAGGCAGGCATAAAAACACCGACGTGATCTATGTCACTCAACGATACACTCAGATTCCAAAAGTGATCAGAGATAACTGTAATATTCTTGCTGTATTCAACGGCGTTGATACACGTACGCTACGAAATATTTGGCAGACATGGTGCTCCGATATGGATTTCAATCAATTTAGAAATTTCTTTAGTCATGCTCAGTCTGCCCCACACGGATTTATAACAATAAATTTACATGACCCTAGGACACGATATCGTATCGGACTGGATCAAATATTCGGTTGAAAATCGAAGATTTTTACGATGGAGATTGATTTCATTGATTTTTCATTATTATTTTTTGCCTGATTTCATTGATTTTTTTTTGCCTGATCATTGATTTTTTGCCTGATTTCATTGTTTTAAGCCTGATTTCATTGAAAACTTGTTTAAAAATGTTGTCCGGCTCGCCCCCTCTGCTGCTATTTACATTTAAACCCATTACTGGAATGTGTCTGCTGAAGTCAAACGTACAAACGATATGTTTTGAATGAAAAGAACAAATCTAATCATACATAAAAATGGTTTTTTGATATTTTGTATCAATGGCGTTTTATTGATGTATTCAACGTTAAGGAAATGTAATTGTACAGACAATAATAGATCGTTTTCCTTTAAACATTTGATTACAAAATTGAATGGAGGTGGGTAAATATTCGATCTTTTTTAAACATACAGTAGGAGGCGCTCTTAACAGAATAATTTTGCAGCTAAAATCTCACACATTTCTTTTCTCAATAAATCCCTTCAGTATATTGTTCTTGGCTTCAAATCGAAATGATAAAACAGGTTTTGAATGTTATCATATGGCAGTGTTTCATAAACTAGACTGAGACTATTACTGGAACTGTTTACGTGTTACACAATTTTTACGACTTGTATAACATTTTGTGTGGACTTTCAGATATCGATGAATGCTTCTACAACCAATCATGTCAAAACGGTGGTAACTGTACCAACACAGGTGGCTCATACAGTTGCATTTGCACAAATGGATGGACAGGCGCAAACTGTACAACAGGTATGGAAATAATCTTAGTTTTGCCGATAGACGTAAAGAAATGGTAGGCCCAACGTGCCATCTTTGGAACTATGGCAGATCTTCGTAAAAATATGGGATTAGAGAATCAATATCACAATACGCAATTCGCTTATTCCGTTACGTTTTTAATGTCCATGCGTTGAATTGGTACGTGTAACAATTTCTATCAAATATTTATGTGAGAGATTCAGTAGAGCTTTGTCCACAAAATGAAACTAAACACTTTATTTGCTTGAAAGATAACACTGAATTGCTTCATTGTCATACCACATAAATAGCAAGCCTAAGAAATAATGGTATGGAAATGATACAAAATATATCCGTTTCAGCAAATTCATTTATATTAAATTTATGCCAAAAAATTCAAGCGAAAGTATTGATATAAACATCATTTCTGCTTAATTGATACATGGAAAGGTCATTCACACAAACATGATAACGCATACATGGAAGTGTTATTCTGAGAAATTATGCATTCGGAGACAATGCAGATGGATATATTCTATTTTTGCGGGTTTGGACAAAGGTAGATGTGGTCAATAAAACAGCAATGGCCTTACACAATTCTTCAATTGTTCTATATAAAATGTTCGATCAACATGTTCTGATTCATTGTACATATAATTGCTCCAAGAGCAATTCAAATGTTCACATGGCACTCTTATATTTCTAACACCGTCAATACCGATTGAAAGTTCGTGAATGAAAAAAGACGTTAGGATCACTTAACTATTCTAATTTATTAACCATCGTCAACGTAAGTTTTTCCTACTACCCCTGAGAAGACTTTGATACCTGTACAAAAAATAAGCGGTTCGTACACTTGGAAGTATGCAAATGCAAGATAACGTAAAATACTTAAAACTGTGCAATGTCTTATTACATATAGGTTGAGCATGGATCTTACTGCTAGGTAACTGGTAAATATTAGAATATGTGATTAACCATGAATGAGTCGCATTTGCATAATGAAAGCAGTTAAACACCTACTCTCTTTCGGATTAAAATTTATACACTGACAACAGTGTTATATACAATTTATACAATTCTGTTCTATAACAAATGTGTCGCTTTATGAAACAATACAATGAAAACATGAAATAACGTCTCTATTATATATTGATACGAATTTTCGTGGTCTTGCTTACTGATTGTAAATTCACTACTGTACGATCCATTTTAAAAGTATTTGCCATCAAATAATTCCTTGATATTTCTTTTCAAAAAAAGAATGTAACTGAAATGTGTTTTCTAAAAATTCACATTCGAATGATATATCTGCAACGCAAAGAAAGTTAATTATTCATCATAATGAACAATTTTATATTTTGTATCACGTTTGACTAATGCATTTCATGTGATGCAAATGTAATAACGCACACAAGAACAACGTAGAATGTACACTTCCTCTCTAACGAATCGTATATCGAATCGGGTCTTTTCCCACATACTCTTTGTACCATTGTTGTTTCTTCTACGCATCCAACACGTGTTTGGTATTATTTCTACAATGATGTCATCAAAGTAATATTCTGCGAGAAAAATAAGATATTTTGGCAACTTGACTGAAGAAAACAAGGATTTTCATTCTCATTGCACCAATTTAAACGTCAGAAAGGCACAAGATGTTTTAAGCGATTTCGCGGTTAATAATGTCTTAATGTTAATTTTCATTTAAACCCATTACTGGAATGTGTCTGCTGAAGTCAAACGTACAAACGATATGTTTTGAATGGCAAGAACAAATCTAATCATACATAAAATGGTTTTTTGATATTTTGTATCAATGGCGTTTTATTGATGTATTCAACGTTAAGGAAATGTAATTGTACAGACAATAAAAGATCGTTTTCCTTTAAACATTTGATTACAAAATTGAATGGAGGTGGGTAAATATTCGATCTTTTTTAAACATACAATAGGAGGCGCTCTTAACAGAATAATTTTGCAGTTAAAATCTCACACATTTCTTTTCTCAATAAATCCCTTCAGTATATTGTTCTTGGCTTCAAATCGAAATGATAAAACAGGTTTTGAATGTTATCATATGGCAGTGTTTCATAAACTAGACTGAGACTATTACTGGAACTGTTTACGTGTTACACAATTTTTACGACTTGTATAACATTTTGTGTGGACTTTCAGATATCGATGAATGCTTCTACAACCAATCATGTCAAAACAGTGGTAACTGTACCAACACAGGTGGCTCATACAGTTGCATTTGCACAAGTGGATGGACAGGCGCAAACTGTACAACAGGTATGGAAATAATCTTAGTTTTGCCGATAGACGTAATGAAATGGTAGGCCCAACGTGCCATCTTTGGAACTATGGCAGATCTTCGTAAAAATATGGGATTAGAGAATCAATATCACAATATGCAATTCGCTTATTCCGTTACGTTTTTAATGTCCCTGCGTTGAATTGGTACGTGTAACAATTTCTATCAAATATTTATGTGAGAGATTCAGTAGAGCTTTGTCCACAAAATGAAACTAAACACTTTATTTGCTTGAAAGATAACACTGAATTGCTTCATTGTCATACCACATAAATAGCAAGCCTAAGAAATAATGGTATGGAAATGATACAAAATCTATCCGTTTCAGCGAATTCATTTATATTAAATTTATGCCAAAAAATTCAAGCGAAAGTATTGATATAAACATCATTTCTGCTTAATTGATACATGGAAAGGTCATTCACACAAACATGATAACGCATACATGGAAGTGTTATTCTGAGAAATTATGCATTCGGAGACAATGCAGATGGATATATTCTATTTTTGCGGGTTTGGACAAAGGTAGATGTGGTCAATAAAACAGCAATGGCCTTACACAATTCTGCAATTGTTCTATATAAAATGTTCGATCAACATGTTCTGATTCATTGTACATATAATTGCTCCAAGAGCAATTCAAATGTTCACATGGCACTCTTATATTTCTAACACCGTCAATACCGATTGAAAGTTCGTGAATGAAAAAAGACGTTAGGATCACTTAACTATTCTAATTTATTAACCATCGTCAACGTAAGTTTTTCCTACTACCCCTGAGAAGACTTTGATACCTGTACAAAAAATAAACGGTTCGTACACTTGGAAGTATGCAAATGCAAGATAACGTAAAATACTTAAAACTGTGCAATGTCTTATTACATATAGGTTGAGCATGGATCTTACTGCTAGGTAACTGGTAAATATTAGAATATGTGACTAACCATGAATGAGTCGCATTTGCATAATGAAAGCAGTTAAACACCTACTCTCTTTCGGATTAAAATTTATACACTGACAACAGTGTTATATACAATTTATACAATTCTGTTCTATAACAAATGTGTCGCTTTATGATACAATACAATGAAAACATGAAATAACGTCTCTATTATATATTAATACGAATTTTCGTGGTCTTGCTTACTGATTGTAAATTCACTACTGTACGATCCATTTTAAAAGTATTTGCCATCAAATAATTCCTTGATCTTTCTTTTCAAAAAAAGAATGTATCTGAAATGTGTTTTCTAAAAATTCACATTCGAATGATATATCTGCAACGCAAAGAAAGTTAATTATTCATCATAATGAACAATTTTATATTTTCTATCACGTTTGACTAATGCATTTCATGTTATGGAAATGTAATAACGCACACAAGAACAACGTAGAACGTACACTTCCTCTCTAACGAATCGTATATCGAATCGGGTCTTTTCCCACATACTCTTTGTACCATTGTTGTTTCTTCTACGCATCCAACACGTGTTTGGTATTATTTCTACAATGATGTCATCAAAGTAATATTCTGCGAGAAAAATAAGATATTTTGGCAACTTGACTGAAAAAACAAGAATTTTCATTCTCATTGCACCAATTTAAACGTCAGAAAGGCACAATATGTTTTAAGCGATTTCGCGGTTAATAATGTCTTAATGTTAATTTTCATTTAAATCCATTACTGGAATGTGTCTGCTGAAGTCAAACGTACAAACGATATGTTTTGAATGACAAGAACAAATCTAATCATACATAAAAATGGTTTTTTGATATTTTGTAACAATGGCGTTTCATTGATGTATTCAACGTTAAGGAAATGTAATTGTACAGACAAAAATAGATCGTTTTCCTTTAAACATTTGATTACAAAATTGAATGGAGGTGGGTAAATATTCGATCTTTTTTAAACATACAGTAGGAGGCGCTCTTAACAGAATAAATTTGCAGTTAAAATCTCACACATTTCTTTTCTCAATAAATCCCTTCAGTATATTGTTCTTGGCTTCAAATCGAAATGATAAAACAGGTTTTGAATGTTATCATATGGCAGTGTTTCATAAACTAGACTGAGACTATTACTGGAACTGTTTACGTGTTACACAATTTTTACGACTTGTATAACATTTTGTGTGGACTTTCAGATATCGATGAATGCTTCTACAACCAATCATGTCAAAACGGTGGTAACTGTACCAACACAGGTGGCTCATACAGTTGCATTTGCACAAGTGGATGGACAGGCGCAAACTGTACAACAGGTATGGAAATAATCTTAGTTTTGCCGATAGACGTAAAGAAATGGTAGGCCCAACGTGCCATCTTTGGAACTATGGCAGATCTTCGTAAAAATATGGGATTAGAGAATCAATATCACAATATGCAATTCGCTTATTCCGTTACGTTTTTAATGTCCCTGCGTTGAATTGGTACGTGTAACAATTTCTATCAAATATTTATGTGAGAGATTCAGTAGAGCTTTGTCCACAAAATGAAACTAAACACTTTATTTGCTTGAAAGATAACACTGAATTGCTTCATTGTCATACCACATAAATAGCAAGCCTAAGAAATAATGGTATGGAAATGATACAAAATCTATCCGTTTCAGCGAATTCATTTATATTAAATTTATGCCAAAAAATTCAAGCGAAAGTATTGATATAAACATCATTTCTGCTTAATTGATACATGGAAAGGTCATTCACACAAACATGATAACGCATACATGGAAGTGTTATTCTGAGAAATTATGCATTCGAAGACAATGCAGATGGATATATTCTATTTTGCGGGTTTGGACAAAGGTAGATGTGGTCAATAAAACAGCAATGGCCTTACACAATTCTTCAATTGTTCTATATAAAAAATTCGATCAACATGTTCTGATTCATTGTACATATAATTGCTCCAAGGGCTATTCAAATGTTCACATGGCACTCTTATATTTCTAACACCGTCAATACCGATTGAAAGTTCGTGAATGAGAAAAGACGTTAGGATCACTTAACTATTCTAATTTATTAACCATCGTCAACGTAAGTTTTTCCTACTACCCCTGAGAAGACTTTGATACCTGTACAAAAAATAAACGGTTCGTACACTTGGAAGTATGCAAATGCAAGATAACGTAAAATACTTAAAACTGTGCAATGTCTTATTACATATAGGTTGAGCATGGATCTTACTGCTAGGTAACTGGTAAATATTAGAATATGTGATTAACCATGAATGAGTCGCATTTGCATAATGAAAGCAGTTAAACACCTACTCTCTTTCGGATTAAAATTTATACACTGACAACAGTGTTATATACAATTTATACAATTCTGTTCTATAACAAATGTGTCGCTTTATGATACAATACAATGAAAACATGAAATAACGTCTCTATTATATATTGATACGAATTTTCGTGGTCTTGCTTACTGATTGTAAATTCACTACTGTACGATCCATTTTAAAAGGACTTGCCATAAAATAATACCTTGATCTTGTTTTTCAAAAAAAGAATGTAACTGAAATGTGTTTTCTAAAAATTCACATTCGAATGATATATCTGCAACGCAAAGCAAGTTAATTATTCATCATAATGAACAATTTGATATTTTGTATCACGTTTGACTAATGCATTTCATGTTATGGAAATGTAATAACGCACACAAGAACAACGTAGAACGTACACTTCCTCTCTAACGAATCGTATATTTAATCGGGTCTTTTCCCACATACTCTTTGTACCATTGTTGTTTCTTCTACGCATCCAACACGTGTTTGGTATTATTTCTACAATGATGTCATCAAAGTAATATTCTGCGAGAAAAATAAGATATTTTGGCAACTTGACTGAAGAAAACAAGAATTTTCATTCTCATTGCACCAATTTAAACGTCAGAAAGGCACAATATGTTTTAAGCGATTACGCGGTTAATAATGTCTTAATGTTAATTTTCATTTAAACCCATTACTGGAATGTGTCTGCTGAAGTCAAACGTACAAACGATATGTTTTGAATGACAAGAACAAATCTAATCATACATAAAAATGGTTTTTTGATATTTTGTAACAATGGCGTTTCATTGATGTATTCAACGTTAAGGAAATGTAATTGTACAGACAAAAATAGATCGTTTTCCTTTAAACATTTGATTACAAAATTGAATGGAGGTGGGTAAATATTCGATCTTTTTTAAACATACAGTAGGAGGCGCTCTTAACAGAATAATTTTGCAGTTAAAATCTCACACATTTCTTTTCTCAATAAATCCCTTCAGTATATTGTTCTTGGCTTCAAATCGAAATGATAAAACAGGTTTTGAATGTTATCATATGGCAGTGTTTCATAAACTAGACTGAGACTATTACTGGAACTGTTTACGTGTTACACAATTTTTACGACTTGTATAACATTTTGTGTGGACTTTCAGATATCGATGAATGCTTCTACAACCAATCATGTCAAAACGGTGGTAACTGTACCAACACAGGTGGCTCATACAGTTGCATTTGCACAAGTGGATGGACAGGCGCAAACTGTACAACAGGTATGGAAATAATCTTAGTTTTGCCGATAGACGTAAAGAAATGGTAGGCCCAACGTGCCATCTTTGGAACTATGGCAGATCTTCGTAAAAATATGGGATTAGAGAATCAATATCACAATATGCAATTCGCTTATTCCGTTACGTTTTTAATGTCCCTGCGTTGAATTGGTACGTGTAACAATTTCTATCAAATATTTATGTGAGAGATTCAGTAGAGCTTTGTCCACAAAATGAAACTAAACACTTTATTTGCTTGAAAGATAACACTGAATTGCTTCATTGTCATACCACATAAATAGCAAGCCTAAGAAATAATGGTATGGAAATGATACAAAATCTATCCGTTTCAGCGAATTCATTTATATTAAATTTATGCCAAAAAATTCAAGCGAAATTATTGATATAAACATCATTTCTGCTTAATTGATACATGGAAAGGTCATTCACACAAACATGATAACGCATACATGGAAGTGTTATTCTGAGAAATTATGCATTCGGAGACAATGCAGATGGATATATTCTATTTTGCGGGTTTGGACAAAGGTAGATGTGGTCAATAAAACAGCAATGGCCTTACACAATTCTTCAATTGTTCTATATAAAAAATTCGATCAACATGTTCTGATTCATTGTACATATAATTGCTCCAAGGGCTATTCAAATGTTCACATGGCACTCTTATATTTCTAACACCGTCAATACCGATTGAAAGTTCGTGAATGAGAAAAGACGTTAGGATCACTTAACTATTCTAATTTATTAACCATCGTCAACGTAAGTTTTTCCTACTACCCCTGAGAAGACTTTGATACCTGTACAAAAAATAAACGGTTCGTACACTTGGAAGTATGCAAATGCAAGATAACGTAAAATACTTAAAACTGTGCAATGTCTTATTACATATAGGTTGAGCATGGATCTTACTGCTAGGTAACTGGTAAATATTAGAATATGTGATTAACCATGAATGAGTCGCATTTGCATAATGAAAGCAGTTAAACACCTACTCTCTTTCGGATTAAAATTTATACACTGACAACAGTGTTATATACAATTTATACAATTCTGTTCTATAACAAATGTGTCGCTTTATGATACAATACAATGAAAACATGAAATAACGTCTCTATTATATATTGATACGAATTTTCGTGGTCTTGCTTACTGATTGTAAATTCACTACTGTACGATCCATTTTAAAAGGACTTGCCATAAAATAATACCTTTATCTTGTTTTTCAAAAAAAGAATGTAACTGAAATGTGTTTTCTAAAAATTCACATTCGAATGATATATCTGCAACGCAAAGCAAGTTAATTATTCATCATAATGAACAATTTGATATTTTGTATCACGTTTGACTAATGCATTTCATGTTATGGAAATGTAATAACGCACACAAGAACAACGTAGAACGTACACTTCCTCTCTAACGAATCGTATATCGAATCGGGTCTTTTCCCACATACTCTTTGTACCATTGTTGTTTCTTATACGCATCCAACACGTGTTTGGTATTATTTCTACAATGATGTCATCAAAGTAATATTCTGCGAGAAAAATAAGATATTTTGGCAACTTGACTGAAGAAAACAAGAATTTTCATTCTCATTGCACCAATTTAAACGTCAGAAAGGCACAATATGTTTTAAGCGATTTCGCGGTTAATAATGTCTTAATGTTAATTTTCATTTAAACCCATTACTGGAATGTGTCTGCTGAAGTCAAACGTACAAACGATATGTTTTGAATGACAAGAACAAATCTAATCATACATAAAAATGGTTTTTTGATATTTTGTAACAATGGCGTTTCATTGATGTATTCAACGTTAAGGAAATGTAATTGTACAGACAAAAATAGATCGTTTTCCTTTAAACATTTGATTACAAAATTGAATGGAGGTGGGTAAATATTCGATCTTTTTTAAACATACAGTAGGAGGCGCTCTTAACAGAATAATTTTGCAGTTAAAATCTCACACATTTCTTTTCTCAATAAATCCCTTCAGTATATTGTTCTTGGCTTCAAATCGAAATGATAAAACAGGTTTTGAATGTTATCATATGGCAGTGTTTCATAAACTAGACTGAGACTATTACTGGAACTGTTTACGTGTTACACAATTTTTACGACTTGTATAACATTTTGTGTGGACTTTCAGATATCGATGAATGCTTCTACAACCAATCATGTCAAAACGGTGGTAACTGTACCAACACAGGTGGCTCATACAGTTGCATTTGCACAAGTGGATGGACAGGCGCAAACTGTACAACAGGTATGGAAATAATCTTAGTTTTGCCGATAGACGTAAAGAAATGGTAGGCCCAACGTGCCATCTTTGGAACTATGGCAGATCTTCGTAAAAATATGGGATTAGAGAATCAATATCACAATATGCAATTCGCTTATTCCGTTACGTTTTTAATGTCCCTGCGTTGAATTGGTACGTGTAACAATTTCTATCAAATATTTATGTGAGAGATTCAGTAGAGCTTTGTCCACAAAATGAAACTAAACACTTTATTTGCTTGAAAGATAACACTGAATTGCTTCATTGTCATACCACATAAATAGCAAGCCTAAGACATAATGGTATGGAAATGATACAAAATCTATCCGTTTCAGCGAATTCATTTATAATAAATTTATGCCAAAAAATTCAAGCGAAAGTATTGATATAAACATCATTTCTGCTTAATTGATACATGGAAAGGTCATTCACACAAACATGATAACGCATACATGGAAGTGTTATTCTGAGAAATTATGCATTCGGAGACAATGCAGATGGATATATTCTATTTTGCGGGTTTGGACAAAGGTAGATGTGGTCAATAAAACAGCAATGGCCTTACACAATTCTTCAATTGTTCTATATAAAATGTTCGATCAACATGTTCTGATTCATTGTTCATATAATTGCTCCAAGAGCTATTCAAATGTTCACATGGCACTCTTATATTTCTAACACCGTCAATACCGATTGAAAGTTCGTGAATGAGAAAAGACGTTAGGATCACTTAACTATTCTAATTTATTAACCATCGTCAACGTAAGTTTTTCCTACTACCCCTGAGAAGACTTTGATACCTGTACAAAAAATAAACGGTTCGTACACTTGGAAGTATGCAAATGCAAGATAACGTAAAATACTTAAAACTGTGCAATGTCTTATTACATATAGGTTGAGCATGGATCTTACTGCTAGGTAACTGGTAAATATTAGAATATGTGATTAACCATGAATGAGTCGCATTTGCATAATGAAAGCAGTTAAACACCTACTCTCTTTCGGATTAAAATTTATACACTGACAACAGTGTTATATACAATTTATACAATTCTGTTCTATAACAAATGTGTCGCTTTATGATACAATACAATGAAAACATGAAATAACGTCTCTATTATATATTGATACGAATTTTCGTGGTCTTGCTTACTGATTGTAAATTCACTACTGTACGATCCATTTTAAAAGGACTTGCCATAAAATAATACCTTGATCTTGTTTTTCAAAAAAAGAATGTAACTGAAATGTGTTTTCTAAAAATTCACATTCGAATGATATATCTGCAACGCAAAGCAAGTTAATTGTTCATCATAATGAACAATTTGATATTTTGTATCACGTTTGACTAATGCATTTCATGTTATGAAAATGTAATAACGCACACAAGAACAACGTAGAACGTACACTTCCTCTCTAACGAATCGTATATCGAATCGGGTCTTTTCCCACATACTCTTTGTACCATTGTTGTTTCTTCTACGCATCCAACACGTGTTTGGTATTATTTCTACAATGATGTCATCAAAGTAATATTCTGCGAGAAAAATAAGATATTTTGGCAACTTGACTGAAGAAAACAAGAATTTTCATTCTCATTGCACCAATTTAAACGTCAGAAAGGCACAATATGTTTTAAGCGATTTCGCGGTTAATAATGTCTTAATGTTAATTTTCATTTAAACCCATTACTGGAATGTGTCTGCTGAAGTCAAACGTACAAACGATATGTTTTGAATGACAAGAACAAATCTAATCATACATAAAAATGGTTTTTTGATATTTTGTATCAATGGCGTTTTATTGATGTATTCAACGTTAAGGAAATGTAATTGTACAGACAATAATAAATCGTTTTCCTTTAAACATTTGATTACAAAATTGAATGGAGGTGGGTAAATATTCGATCTTTTTTAAACATACAGTAGGAGGCGCTCTTAACAGAATAATTTTGCAGTTAAAATCTCACACATTGCTTTTCTCAATAAATCCCTTCAGTATATTGTTCTTGACTTCAAATCGAAATGATAAAACAGGTTTTGAATGTTATCATATGGCAGTGTTTCATAAACTAGACTGAGACTATTACTGGAACTGTTTACGTGTTACACAATTTTTACGACTTGTATAACATTTTGTGTGGACTTTCAGATATCGATGAATGCTTCTACAACCAATCATGTCAAAACGGTGGTAACTGTACCAACACAGGTGGCTCATACAGTTGCATTTGCACAAGTGGATGGACAGGCGCAAACTGTACAACAGGTATGGAAATAATCTTAGTTTTGCCGATAGACGTAAAGAAATGGTTGGCCCAACGTGCCATCTTTGGAACTATGGCAGATCTTCGTAAAAATGTGGGATTAGAGAATCAATATCACAATATGCAATTCGCTTATTCCGTTACGTTTTTAATGTCCCTGCGTTGAATTGGTACGTGTAACAATTTCTATCAAATAGTTATGTGAGAGATTCAGTAGAGCTTTGTCCACAAAATGTAACTAAACACTTTATTTGCTTGAAAGATAACACTGAATTGCTTCATTGTCATACCACATAAATAGCAAGCCTAAGAAATAATGGTATGGAAATGATACAAAATCTATCCGTTTCAGCGAATTCATTTATATTAAATTTATGCCAAAAAATTCAAGCGAAATTATTGATATAAACATCATTTCTGCTTAATTGATACATGGAAAGGTCATTCACACAAACATGATAACGCATACATGGAAGTGTTATTCTGAGAAATTATGCATTCGGAGACAATGCAGATGGATATATTCTATTTTGCGGGTTTGGACAAAGGTAGATGTGGTCAATAAAACAGCAATGGCCTTACACAATTCTTCAATTGTTCTATATAAAATGTTCGATCAACATGTTCTGATTCATTGTACATATAATTGCTCCAAGAGCAATTCAAATGTTCACATGGCACTCTTATATTTCTAACACCGTCAATACCGATTGAAAGTTCGTGAATGAAAAAAGACGTTAGGATCACTTAACTATTCTAATTTATTAACCATCGTCAACGTAAGTTTTTCCTACTACCCCTGAGAAGACTTTGATACCTGTACAAAAAATAAACGGTTCGTACACTTGGAAGTATGCAAATGCAAGATAACGTAAAATACTTAAAACTGTGCAATGTCTTATTACATATAGGTTGAGCATGGATCTTACTGCTAGGTAACTGGTAAATATTAGAATATGTGATTAACAATGAATGAGTCGAATTTGCATAATGAAAGCAGTTAAACACCTACTCTCTTTCGGATTAAAATTTATACACTGACAACAGTGTTATATACAATTTATACAATTCTGTTCTATAACAAATGTGTCGCTTTATGATACGATACAATGAAAACATGAAATAACGTCTCTATTATATATTGATACGAATTTTCGTGGTCTTGCTTACTGATTGTAAATTCACTACTGTACGATCCATTTTAAAAGTATTTGCCATCAAATAATTCCTTGATCTTGTTTTTCAAAAAAAGAATGTAACTGAAATGTGTTTTCTAAAAATTCACATTCGAATGATATATCTGCAACGCAAAGCAAGTTAATTATTCATCATAATGAACAATTTGATATTTTGTATCACGTTTGACTAATGCATTTCATGTTATGAAAATGTAATAACGCACACAAGAACAACGTAGAACGTACACTTCCTCTCTAACGAATCGTATATCGAATCGGGTCTTTTCCCACATACTCTTTGTACCATTGTTTTTTCTTCTACGCATCCAACACGTGTTTGGTATTATTTCTACAATGATGTCATCAAAGTAATATTCTGCGAGAAAAATAAGATATTTTGGCAACTTGACTGAAGAAAACAAGAATTTTCATTCTCATTGCACCAATTTAAACGTCAGAAAGGCACAATATGTTTTAAGCGATTTCGCGGTTAATAATGTCTTAATGTTAATTTTCATTTAAACCCATTACTGGAATGTGTCTGCTGAAGTCAAACGTACAAACGATATGTTTTGAATGACAAGAACAAATCTAATCATACATAAAAATGGTTTTTTGATATTTTGTATCAATGGCGTTTTATTGATGTATTCAACGTTAAGGAAATGTAATTGTACAGACAATAATAAATCGTTTTCCTTTAAACATTTGATTACAAAATTGAATGGAGGTGGGTAAATATTCGATCTTTTTTAAACATACAGTAGGAGGCGCTCTTAACAGAATAATTTTGCAGTTAAAATCTCACACATTGCTTTTCTCAATAAATCCCTTCAGTATATTGTTCTTGACTTCAAATCGAAATGATAAAACAGGTTTTGAATGTTATCATATGGCAGTGTTTCATAAACTAGACTGAGACTATTACTGGAACTGTTTACGTGTTACACAATTTTTACGACTTGTATAACATTTTGTGTGGACTTTCAGATATCGATGAATGCTTCTACAACCAATCATGTCAAAACGGTGGTAACTGTACCAACACAGGTGGCTCATACAGTTGCATTTGCACAAGTGGATGGACAGGCGCAAACTGTACAACAGGTATGGAAATAATCTTAGTTTTGCCGATAGACGTAAAGAAATGGTAGGCCCAACGTGCCATCTTTGGAACTATGGCAGATCTTCGTAAAAATATGGGATTAGAGAATCAATATCACAATATGCAATTCGCTTATTCCGTTACGTTTTTAATGTCCCTGCGTTGAATTGGTACGTGTAACAATTTCTATCAAATAGTTATGTGAGAGATTCAGTAGAGCTTTGTCCACAAAATGTAACTAAACACTTTATTTGCTTGAAAGATAACACTGAATTGCTTCATTGTCATACCACATAAATAGCAAGCCTAAGAAATAATGGTATGGAAATGATACAAAATCTATCCGTTTCAGCGAATTCATTTATATTAAATTTATGCCAAAAAATTCAAGCGAAATTATTGATATAAACATCATTTCTGCTTAATTGATACATGGAAAGGTCATTCACACAAACATGATAACGCATACATGGAAGTGTTATTCTGAGAAATTATGCATTCGGAGACAATGCAGATGGATATATTCTATTTTGCGGGTTTGGACAAAGGTAGATGTGGTCAATAAAACAGCAATGGCCTTACACAATTCTTCAATTGTTCTATATAAAATGTTCGATCAACATGTTCTGATTCATTGTACATATAATTGCTCCAAGAGCAATTCAAATGTTCACATGGCACTCTTATATTTCTAACACCGTCAATACCGATTGAAAGTTCGTGAATGAGAAAAGACGTTAGGATCACTTAACTATTCTAATTTATTAACCATCGTCAACGTAAGTTTTTCCTACTACCCCTGAGAAGACTTTGATACCTGTACAAAAAATAAACGGTTCGTACACTTGGAAGTATGCAAATGCAAGATAACGTAAAATACTTAAAACTGTGCAATGTCTTATTACATATAGGTTGAGCATGGATCTTACTGCTAGGTAACTGGTAAATATTAGAATATGTGATTAACAATGAATGAGTCGAATTTGCATAATGAAAGCAGTTAAACACCTACTCTCTTTCGGATTAAAATTTATACACTGACAACAGTGTTATATACAATTTATACAATTCTGTTCTATAACAAATGTGTCGCTTTATGATACGATACAATGAAAACATGAAATAACGTCTCTATTATATATTGATACGAATTTTCGTGGTCTTGCTTACTGATTGTAAATTCACTACTGTACGATCCATTTTAAAAGTATTTGCCATCAAATAATTCCTTGATCTTGTTTTTCAAAAAAAGAATGTAACTGAAATGTGTTTTCTAAAAATTCACATTCGAATGATATATCTGCAACGCAAAGCAAGTTAATTATTCATCATAATGAACAATTTGATATTTTGTATCACGTTTGACTAATGCATTTCATGTTATGGAAATGTAATAACGCACACAAGAACAACGTAGAACGTACACTTCCTCTCTAACGAATCGTATATCGAATCGGGTCTTTTCCCACATACTCTTTGTACCATTGTTGTTTCTTCTACGCATCCAACACGTGTTTGGTATTATTTCTACAATGATGTCATCAAAGTAATATTCTGCGAGAAAAATAAGATATTTTGGCAACTTGACTGAAGAAAACAAGGATTTTCATTCTCATTGCACCAATTTAAACGTCAGAAAGGCACAATATGTTTTAAGCGATTTCGCGGTTAATAATGTCTTAATGTTAATTTTCATTTAAACCCATTACTGGAATGTGTCTGCTGAAGTCAAACGTACAAACGATATGTTTTGAATGACAAGAACAAATCTAATCATACATAAAAATGGTTTTTTGATATTTTGTAACAATGGCGTTTCATTGATGTATTCAACGTTAAGGAAATGTAATTGTACAGACAATAATAGATCGTTTTCCTTTAAACATTTGATTACAAAATTGAATGGAGGTGGGTAAATATTCGATCTTTTTTAAACATACAGTAGGAGGCGCTCTTAACAGAATAATTTTGCAGTTAAAATCTCACACATTTCTTTTCTCAATAAATCCCTTCAGTATATTGTTCTTGGCTTCAAATCGAAATGATAAAACAGGTTTTGAATGTTATCATATGGCAGTGTTTCATAAACTAGACTGAGACTATTACTGGAACTGTTTACGTGTTACACAATTTTTACGACTTGTATAACATTTTGTGTGGACTTTCAGATATCGATGAATGCTTCTACAACCAATCATGTCAAAACGGTGGTAACTGTACCAACACAGGTGGCTCATACAGTTGCATTTGCACAAGTGGATGGACAGGCGCAAACTGTACAACAGGTATGGAAATAATCTTAGTTTTGCCGATAGACGTAAAGAAATGGTAGGCCCAACGTGCCATCTTTGGAACTATGGCAGATCTTCGTAAAAATATGGGATTAGAGAATCAATATCACAATATGCAATTCGCTTATTCCGTTACGTTTTTAATGTCCCTGCGTTGAATTGGTACGTGTAACAATTTCTATCAAATATTTATGTGAGAGATTCAGTAGAGCTTTGTCCACAAAATGAAACTAAACACTTTATTTGCTTGAAAGATAACACTGAATTGCTTCATTGTCATACCACATAAATAGCAAGCCTAAGAAATAATTGTATGGAAATGATACAAAATCTATCCGTTTCAGCGAATTCATTTATATTAAATTTATGCCAAAAAATTCAAGCGAAAGTATTGATATAAACATCATTTCTGCTTAATTGATACATTGAAAGGTCATTCACACAAACATGATAACGCATACATGGAAGTGTTATTCTGAGAAATTATGCATTCGGAGACAATGCAGATGGATATATTCTATTTTGCGGGTTTGGACAAAGGTAGATGTGGTCAATAAAACAGCAATGGCCTTACACAATTTTTCAATTGTTCTATATAAAAAATTCGATCAGCATGTTCTGATTCATTGTACATATAATTGCTCCAAGAGCAATTCAAATGTTCACATGGCACTCTTATATTTCTAACACCGTCAATACCGATTGAAAGTTCGTGAATGAGAAAAGACGTTAGGATCACTTAACTATTCTAATTTATTAACCATCGTCAACGTAAGTTTTTCCTACTACCCCTGAGAAGACTTTGATACCTGTACAAAAAATAAACGGTTCGTACACTTGGAAGTATGCAAATGCAAGATAACGTAAAATACTTAAAACTGTGCAATGTCTTATTACATATAGGTTGAGCGTGGATCTTACTGCTAGGTAACTGGTAAATATTAGAATATGTGATTAACCATGAATGAGTCGCATTTGCATAATGAAAGCAGTTAAACACCTACTCTCTTTCGGATTAAAATTTATACACTGACAACAGTGTTATATACAATTTATACAATTCTGTTCTATAACAAATGTGTCGCTTTATGATACAATACAATGAAAACATGAAATAACGTCTCTATTATATATTGATACGAATTTTCGTGGTCTTGCTTACTGATTGTAAATTCACTACTGTACGATCCATTTTAAAAGGACTTGCCATAAAATAATACCTTGATCTTGTTTTTCAAAAAAAGAATGTAACTGAAATGTGTTTTCTAAAAATTCACATTCGCATGATATATCTGCAACGCAAAGCAAGTTAATTATTCATCATAATGAACAATTTGATATTTTGTATCACGTTTGACTAATGCATTTCATGTTATGGAAATGTAATAACGCACACAAGAACAACGTAGAACGTACACTTCCTCTCTAACGAATCGTATATCGAATCGGGTCTTTTCCCACATACTCTTTGTACCATTGTTTTTTCTTCTACGCATCCAACACGTGTTTGGTATTATTTCTACAATGATGTCATCAAAGTAATATTCTGCGAGAAAAATAAGATATTTTGGCAACTTGACTGAAGAAAACAAGGATTTTCATTCTCATTGCACCAATTTAAACGTCAGAAAGGCACAATATGTTTTAAGCGATTTCGCGGTTAATAATGTCTTAATGTTAATTTTCATTTAAACCCATTACTGGAATGTGTCTGCTGAAGTCAAACGTACAAACGATATGTTTTGAATGACAAGAACAAATCTAATCATACATAAAAATGGTTTTTTGATATTTTGTAACAATGGCGTTTCATTGATGTATTCAACGTTAAGGAAATGTAATTGTACAGACAATAATAGATCGTTTTCCTTTAAACATTTGATTACAAAATTGAATGGAGGTGGGTAAATATTCGATCTTTTTTAAACATACAGTAGGAGGCGCTCTTAACAGAATAATTTTGCAGTTAAAATCTCACACATTTCTTTTCTCAATAAATCCCTTCAGTATATTGTTCTTGGCTTCAAATCGAAATGATAAAACAGGTTTTGAATGTTATCATATGGCAGTGTTTCATAAACTAGACTGAGACTATTACTGGAACTGTTTACGTGTTACACAATTTTTACGACTTGTATAACATTTTGTGTGGACTTTCAGATATCGATGAATGCTTCTACAACCAATCATGTCAAAACGGTGGTAACTGTACCAACACAGGTGGCTCATACAGTTGCATTTGCACAAGTGGATGGACAGGCGCAAACTGTACAACAGGTATGGAAATAATCTTAGTTTTGCCGATAGACGTAAAGAAATGGTAGGCCCAACGTGCCATCTTTGGAACTATGGCAGATCTTCGTAAAAATATGGGATTAGAGAATCAATATCACAATATGCAATTCGCTTATTCCGTTACGTTTTTAATGTCCCTGCGTTGAATTGGTACGTGTAACAATTTCTATCAAATATTTATGTGAGAGATTCAGTAGAGCTTTGTCCACAAAATGAAACTAAACACTTTATTTGCTTGAAAGATAACACTGAATTGCTTCATTGTCATACCACATAAATAGCAAGCCTAAGAAATAATGGTATGGAAATGATACAAAATCTATCCGTTTCAGCGAATTCATTTATATTAAATTTATGCCAAAAAATTCAAGCGAAAGTATTGATATAAACATCATTTCTGCTTAATTGATACGTGGAAAGGTCATTCACACAAACATGATAACGCATACATGGAAGTGTTATTCTGAGAAATTATGCATTCGGAGACAATGCAGATGGATATATTCTATTTTGCGGGTTTGGACAAAGGTAGATGTGGTCAATAAAACAGCAATGGCCTTACACAATTTTTCAATTGTTCTATATAAAAAATTCGATCAGCATGTTCTGATTCATTGTACATATAATTGCTCCAAGAGCAATTCAAATGTTCACATGGCACTCTTATATTTCTAACACCGTCAATACCGATTGAAAGTTCGTGAATGAGAAAAGACGTTAGGATCACTTAACTATTCTAATTTATTAACCATCGTCAACGTAAGTTTTTCCTACTACCCCTGAGAAGACTTTGATACCTGTACAAAAAATAAACGGTTCGTACACTTGGAAGTATGCAAATGCAAGATAACGTAAAATACTTAAAACTGTGCAATGTCTTATTACATATAGGTTGAGCGTGGATCTTACTGCTAGGTAACTGGTAAATATTAGAATATGTGATTAACCATGAATGAGTCGCATTTGCATAATGAAAGCAGTTAAACACCTACTCTCTTTCGGATTAAAATTTATACACTGACAACAGTGTTATATACAATTTATACAATTCTGTTCTATAACAAATGTGTCGCTTTATGATACAATACAATGAAAACATGAAATAACGTCTCTATTATATATTGATACGAATTTTCGTGGTCTTGCTTACTGATTGTAAATTCACTACTGTACGATCCATTTTAAAAGGACTTGCCATAAAATAATACCTTGATCTTGTTTTTCAAAAAAAGAATGTAACTGAAATGTGTTTTCTAAAAATTCACATTCGCATGATATATCTGCAACGCAAAGCAAGTTAATTATTCATCATAATGAACAATTTGATATTTTGTATCACGTTTGACTAATGCATTTCATGTTATGGAAATGTAATAACGCACACAAGAACAACGTAGAACGTACACTTCCTCTCTAACGAATCGTATATCGAATCGGGTCTTTTCCCACATACTCTTTGTACCATTGTTTTTTCTTCTACGCATCCAACACGTGTTTGGTATTATTTCTACAATGATGTCATCAAAGTAATATTCTGCGAGAAAAATAAGATATTTTGGCAACTTGACTGAAGAAAACAAGGATTTTCATTCTCATTGCACCAATTTAAACGTCAGAAAGGCACAATATGTTTTAAGCGATTTCGCGGTTAATAATGTCTTAATGTTAATTTTCATTTAAACCCATTACTGGAATGTGTCTGCTGAAGTCAAACGTACAAACGATATGTTTTGAATGACAAGAACAAATCTAATCATACATAAAAATGGTTTTTTGATATTTTGTAACAATGGCGTTTCATTGATGTATTCAACGTTAAGGAAATGTAATTGTACAGACAATAATAGATCGTTTTCCTTTAAACATTTGATTACAAAATTGAATGGAGGTGGGTAAATATTCGATCTTTTTTAAACATACAGTAGGAGGCGCTCTTAACAGAATAATTTTGCAGTTAAAATCTCACACATTTCTTTTCTCAATAAATCCCTTCAGTATATTGTTCTTGGCTTCAAATCGAAATGATAAAACAGGTTTTGAATGTTATCATATGGCAGTGTTTCATAAACTAGACTGAGACTATTACTGGAACTGTTTACTTGTTACACAATTTTTACGACTTGTATAACATTTTGTGTGGACTTTCAGATATCGATGAATGCTTCTACAACCAATCATGTCAAAACGGTGGTAACTGTACCAACACAGGTGGCTCATACAGTTGCATTTGCACAAGTGGATGGACAGGCGCAAACTGTACAACAGGTATGGAAATAATCTTAGTTTTGCCGATAGACGTAAAGAAATGGTAGGCCCAACGTGCCATCTTTGGAACTATGGCAGATCTTCGTAAAAATATGGGATTAGAGAATCAATATCACAATATGCAATTCGCTTATTCCGTTACGTTTTTAATGTCCCTGCGTTGAATTGGTACGTGTAACAATTTCTATCAAATATTTATGTGAGAGATTCAGTAGAGCTTTGTCCACAAAATGAAACTAAACACTTTATTTGCTTGAAAGATAACACTGAATTGCTTCATTGTCATACCACATAAATAGCAAGCCTAAGAAATAATGGTATGGAAATGATACAAAATCTATCCGTTTCAGCGAATTCATTTATATTAAATTTATGCCAAAAAATTCAAGCGAAAGTATTGATATAAACATCATTTCTGCTTAATTGATACATTGAAAGGTCATTCACACAAACATGATAACGCATACATGGAAGTGTTATTCTGAGAAATTATGCATTCGGAGACAATGCAGATGGATATATTCTATTTTGCGGGTTTGGACAAAGGTAGATGTGGTCAATAAAACAGCAATGGCCTTACACAATTTTTCAATTGTTCTATATAAAAAATTCGATCAGGATGTTCTGATTCATTGTACATATAATTGCTCCAAGAGCAATTCAAATGTTCACATGGCACTCTTATATTTCTAACACCGTCAATACCGATTGAAAGTTCGTGAATGAGAAAAGACGTTAGGATCACTTAACTATTCTAATTTATTAACCATCGTCAACGTAAGTTTTTCCTACTACCCCTGAGAAGACTTTGATACCTGTACAAAAAATAAACGGTTCGTACACTTGGAAGTATGCAAATGCAAGATAACGTAAAATACTTAAAACTGTGCAATGTCTTATTACATATAGGTTGAGCGTGGATCTTACTGCTAGGTAACTGGTAAATATTAGAATATGTGATTAACCATGAATGAGTCGCATTTGCATAATGAAAGCAGTTAAACACCTACTCTCTTTCGGATTAAAATTTATACACTGACAACAGTGTTATATACAATTTATACAATTCTATTCTATAACAAATCTGTCGCTTTATGATACAATACAATGAAAACATGAAATAACGTCTCTATTATATATTGATACGAATTTTCGTGGTCCTGCTTACTGATTGTAAATTCACTACTGTACGATCCATTTTAAAAGGACTTGCCATAAAATAATACCTTGATCTTGTTTTTCAAAAAAAGAATGTAACTGAAATGTGTTTTCTAAAAATTCACATTCGAATGATATATCTGCAACGCAAAGCAAGTTAATTATTCATCATAATGAACAATTTGATATTTTGTATCACGTTTGACTAATGCATTTCATGTTATGGAAATGTAATAACGCACATAAGAACAACGTAGAACGTACACTTCGTCTCTAACGAATCGTATATCGAATCGGGTCTTTTCCCACATACTCTTTGTACCATTGTTGTTTCTTCTACGCATCCAACACGTGTTTGGTATTATTTCTACAATGATGTCATCAAAGTAATATTCTGCGAGAAAAATAAGATATTTTGGCAACTTGACTGAAGAAAACAAGGATTTTCATTCTCATTGTACCAATTTAAACGTCAGAAAGGCACAATATGTTTTAAGCTATTTCGCGGTTAATAATGTCTTAATGTTAATTTTCATTTAAACCCATTACTGGAATGTGTCTGCTGAAGTCAAACGTACAAACGATATGTTTTGAATGCCAAGAACAAATCTAATCATACATAAAAATGGTTTTTTGATATTTTGTAACAATGGCGTTTCATTGATGTATTCAACGTTAAGGAAATGTAATTGTACAGACAATAATAGATCGTTTTCCTTTAAACATTTGATTACAAAATTGAATGGAGGTGGGTAAATATTCGATCTTTTTTAAACATACAGTAGGAGGCGCTCTTAACAGAATAATTTTGCAGTTAAAATCTCACACATTTCTTTTCTCAATAAATCCCTTCAGTATATTGTTCTTGGCTTCAAATCGAAATGATAAAACAGGTTTTGAATGTTATCATATGGCAGTGTTTCATAAACTAGACTGAGACTATTACTGGAACTGTTTACGTGTTACACAATTTTTACGACTTGTATAACATTTTGTGTGGACTTTCAGATATCGATGAATGCTTCTACAACCAATCATGTCAAAACGGTGGTAACTGTACCAACACAGGTGGCTCATACAGTTGCATTTGCACAAGTGGATGGACAGGGGCAAACTGTACAACAGGTATGGAAATAATCTTAGTTTTGCCGATAGACGTAAAGAAATGGTAGGCCCAACGTGCCATCTTTGGAACTATGGCAGATCTTCGTAAAAATATGGGATTAGAGAATCAATATCACAATATGCAATTCGCTTATTCCGTTACGTTTTTAATGTCCCTGCTTTGAATTGGTACGTGTAACAATTTCTATCAAATATTTATGTGAGAGATTCAGTAGAGCTTTGTCCACAAAATGAAACTAAACACTTTATTTGCTTGAAAGATAACACTGAATTGCTTCATTGTCATACCACATAAATAGCAAGCCTAAGAAATAATGGTATGGAAATGATACAAAATCTATCCGTTTCAGCGAATTCATTTATATTAAATTTATGCCAAAAAATTCAAGCGAAAGTATTGATATAAACATCATTTCTGCTTAATTGATACGTGGAAAGGTCATTCACACAAACATGATAACGCATACATGGAAGTGTTATTCTGAGAAATTATGCATTCGGAGACAATGCAGATGGATATATTCTATTTTGCGGGTTTGGACAAAGGTAGATGTGGTCAATAAAACAGCAATGGCCTTACACAATTCTTCAATTGTTCTATATAAAAAATTCGATCAACATGTTCTGATTCATTGTACATATAATTGCTCCAAGAGCAATTCAAATTTTCACATGGCACTCTTATATTTCTAACACCGTCAATACCGATTGAAAGTTCGTGAATGAGAAAAGACGTTAGGATCACTTAACTATTCTAATTTATTAACCATCGTCAACGTAAGTTTTTCCTACTACCCCTGAGAAGACTTTGATACCTGTACAAAAAATAAACGGTTCGTACACTTGGAAGTATGCAAATGCAAGATAACGTAAAATACTTAAAACTGTGCAATGTCTTATTACATATAGGTTGAGCATGGATCTTATTGCTAGGTAACTGGTAAATATTAGAATATGTGATTAACCATGAATGAGTCGCATTTGCATAATGAAAGCAGTTAAACACCTACTCTCTTTCGGATTAAAATTTATACACTGACAACAGTGTTATATACAATTTATACAATTCTGTTCTATAACAAATGTGTCGCTTTATGATACAATACAATGAAAACATGAAATAACGTCTCTATTATATATTGATACGAATTTTCGTGGTCCTGCTTACTGATTGTAAATTCACTACTGTACGATCCATTTTAAAAGGACTTGCCATAAAATAATACCTTGATCTTGTTTTTCAAAAAAAGAATGTAACTGAAATGTGTTTTCTAAAAATTCACATTCGAATGATATATCTGCAACGCAAAGCAAGTTAATTATTCATCATAATGAACAATTTGATATTTTGTATCACGTTTGACTAATGCATTTCATGTTATGGAAATGTAATAACGCACATAAGAACAACGTAGAACGTACACTTCGTCTCTAACGAATCGTATATCGAATCGGGTCTTTTCCCACATACTCTTTGTACCATTGTTGTTTCTTCTACGCATCCAACACGTGTTTGGTATTATTTCTACAATGATGTCATCAAAGTAATATTCTGCGAGAAAAATAAGATATTTTGGCAACTTGACTGAAGAAAACAAGGATTTTCATTCTCATTGTACCAATTTAAACGTCAGAAAGGCACAATATGTTTTAAGCTATTTCGCGGTTAATAATGTCTTAATGTTAATTTTCATTTAAACCCATTACTGGAATGTGTCTGCTGAAGTCAAACGTACAAACGATATGTTTTGAATGACAAGAACAAATCTAATCATACATAAAAATGGTTTTTTGATATTTTGTAACAATGGCGTTTCATTGATGTATTCAACGTTAAGGAAATGTAATTGTACAGACAATAATAGATCGTTTTCCTTTAAACATTTGATTACAAAATTGAATGGAGGTGGGTAAATATTCGATCTTTTTTAAACATACAGTAGGAGGCGCTCTTAACAGAATAATTTTGCAGTTAAAATCTCACACATTTCTTTTCTCAATAAATCCCTTCAGTATATTGTTCTTGGCTTCAAATCGAAATGATAAAACAGGTTTTGAATGTTATCATATGGCAGTGTTTCATAAACTAGACTGAGACTATTACTGGAACTGTTTACGTGTTACACAATTTTTACGACTTGTATAACATTTTGTGTGGACTTTCAGATATCGATGAATGCTTCTACAACCAATCATGTCAAAACGGTGGTAACTGTACCAACACAGGTGGCTCATACAGTTGCATTTGCACAAGTGGATGGACAGGGGCAAACTGTACAACAGGTATGGAAATAATCTTAGTTTTGCCGATAGACGTAAAGAAATGGTAGGCCCAACGTGCCATCTTTGGAACTATGGCAGATCTTCGTAAAAATATGGGATTAGAGAATCAATATCACAATATGCAATTCGCTTATTCCGTTACGTTTTTAATGTCCCTGCTTTGAATTGGTACGTGTAACAATTTCTATCAAATATTTATGTGAGAGATTCAGTAGAGCTTTGTCCACAAAATGAAACTAAACACTTTATTTGCTTGAAAGATAACACTGAATTGCTTCATTGTCATACCACATAAATAGCAAGCCTAAGAAATAATGGTATGGAAATGATACAAAATCTATCCGTTTCAGCGAATTCATTTATATTAAATTTATGCCAAAAAATTCAAGCGAAAGTATTGATATAAACATCATTTCTGCTTAATTGATACGTGGAAAGGTCATTCACACAAACATGATAACGCATACATGGAAGTGTTATTCTGAGAAATTATGCATTCGGAGACAATGCAGATGGATATATTCTATTTTGCGGGTTTGGACAAAGGTAGATGTGGTCAATAAAACAGCAATGGCCTTACACAATTCTTCAATTGTTCTATATAAAAAATTCGATCAACATGTTCTGATTCATTGTACATATAATTGCTCCAAGAGCAATTCAAATTTTCACATGGCACTCTTATATTTCTAACACCGTCAATACCGATTGAAAGTTCGTGAATGAGAAAAGACGTTAGGATCACTTAACTATTCTAATTTATTAACCATCGTCAACGTAAGTTTTTCCTACTACCCCTGAGAAGACTTTGATACCTGTACAAAAAATAAACGGTTCGTACACTTGGAAGTATGCAAATGCAAGATAACGTAAAATACTTAAAACTGTGCAATGTCTTATTACATATAGGTTGAGCATGGATCTTACTGCTAGGTAACTGGTAAATATTAGAATATGTGATTAACCATGAATGAGTCGCATTTGCATAATGAAAGCAGTTAAACACCTACTCTCTTTCGGATTAAAATTTATACACTGACAACAGTGTTATATACAATTTATACAATTCTGTTCTATAACAAATGTGTCGCTTTATGATACAATACAATGAAAACATGAAATAACGTCTCTATTATATATTGATACGAATTTTCGTGGTCTTGCTTACTGATTGTAAATTCACTACTGTACGATCCATTTTAAAAGGACTTGCCATAAAATAATACCTTGATCTTGTTTTTCAAAAAAAGAATGTAACTGAAATGTGTTTTCTAAAAATTCACATTCGAATGATATATCTGCAATGCAAAGCAAGTTAATTATTCATCATAATGAACAATTTGATATTTTGTATCACGTTTGACTAATGCATTTCATGTTATGGAAATGTAATAACGCACAGAAGAACAACGTAGAACGTACACTTCGTCTCTAACGAATCGTATATCGAATCGGGTCTTTTCCCACATACTCTTTGTACCATTGTTGTTTCTTCTACGCATCCAACACGTGTTTGGTATTATTTCTACAATGATGTCATCAAAGTAATATTCTGCGAGAAAAATAAGATATTTTGGCAACTTGACTGAAGAAAACAAGGATTTTCATTCTCATTGCACCAATTTAAACGTCAGAAAGGCACAATATGTTTTAAGCGATTTCGCGGTTAATAATGTCTTAATGTTAATTTTCATTTAAACCCATTACTGGAATGTGTCTGCTGAAGTCAAACGTACAAACGATATGTTTTGAATGACAAGAACAAATCTAATCATACATAAAAATGGTTTTTTGATATTTTGTATCAATGGCGTTTTATTGATGTATTCAACGTTAAGGAAATGTAATTGTACAGACAATAATAGATCGTTTTCCTTTAAACATTTGATTACAAAATTGAATGGAGGTGGGTAAATATTCGATCTTTTTTAAACATACAGTAGGAGGCGCTCTTAACAGAATAATTTTGCAGCTAAAATCTCACACATTTCTTTTCTCAATAAATCCCTTCAGTATATTGTTCTTGGCTTCAAATCGAAATGATAAAACAGGTTTTGAATGTTATCATATGGCAGTGTTTCATAAACTAGACTGAGACTATTACTGGAACTGTTTACGTGTTACACAATTTTTACGACTTGTATAACATTTTGTGTGGACTTTCAGATATCGATGAATGCTTCTACAACCAATCATGTCAAAACGGTGGTAACTGTACCAACACAGGTGGCTCATACAGTTGCATTTGCACAAATGGATGGACAGGCGCAAACTGTACAACAGGTATGGAAATAATCTTAGTTTTGCCGATAGACGTAAAGAAATGGTAGGCCCAACGTGCCATCTTTGGAACTATGGCAGATCTTCGTAAAAATATGGGATTAGAGAATCAATATCACAATACGCAATTCGCTTATTCCGTTACGTTTTTAATGTCCCTGCGTTGAATTGGTACGTGTAACAATTTCTATCAAATATTTATGTGAGAGATTCAGTAGAGCTTTGTCCACAAAATGAAACTAAACACTTTATTTCTTGAAAGATAACACTGAATTGCTTCATTGTCATACCACATAAATAGCAAGCCTAAGAAATAATGGTATGGAAATGATACAAAATATATCCGTTTCAGCAAATTCATTTATATTAAATTTATGCCAAAAAATTCAAGCGAAAGTATTGATATAAACATCATTTCTGCTTAATTGATACATGGAAAGGTCATTCACACAAACATGATAACGCATACATGGAAGTGTTATTCTGAGAAATTATGCATTCGGAGACAATGCAGATGGATATATTCTATTTTTGCGGGTTTGGACAAAGGTAGATGTGGTCAATAAAACAGCAATGGCCTTACACAATTCTTCAATTGTTCTATATAAAATGTTCGATCAACATGTTCTGATTCATTGTAAATATAATTGCTCCAAGAGCAATTCAAATGTTCACATGGCACTCTTATATTTCTAACACCGTCAATACCGATTGAAAGTTCGTGAATGAAAAAAGACGTTAGGATCACTTAACTATTCTAATTTATTAACCATCGTCAACGTAAGTTTTTCCTACTACCCCTGAGAAGACTTTGATACCTGTACAAAAAATAAGCGGTTCGTACACTTGGAAGTATGCAAATGCAAGATAACGTAAAATACTTAAAACTGTGCAATGTCTTATTACATATAGGTTGAGCGTGGATCTTACTGCTAGGTAACTGGTAAATATTAGAATATGTGATTAACCATGAATGAGTCGCATTTGCATAATGAAAGCAGTTAAACACCTACTCTCTTTCGGATTAAAATTTATACACTGACAACAGTGTTATATACAATTTATACAATTCTGTTCTATAACAAATGTGTCGCTTTATGAAACAATACAATGAAAACATGAAATAACGTCTCTATTATATATTGATACGAATTTTCGTGGTCTTGCTTACTGATTGTAAATTCACTACTGTACGATCCATTTTAAAAGTATTTGCCATCAAATAATTCCTTGATATTTCTTTTCAAAAAAAGAATGTAACTGAAATGTGTTTTCTAAAAATTCACATTCGAATGATATATCTGCAACGCAAAGAAAGTTAATTATTCATCAGAATGAACAATTTTATATTTTGTATCACGTTTGACTAATGCATTTCATGTGATGCAAATGTAATAACGCACACAAGAACAACGTAGAATGTACACTTCCTCTCTAACGAATCGTATATCGAATCGGGTCTTTTCCCACATACTCTTTGTACCATTGTTGTTTCTTCTACGCATCCAACACGTGTTTGGTATTATTTCTACAATGATGTCATCAAAGTAATATTCTGCGAGAAAAATAAGATATTTTGGCAACTTGACTGAAGAAAACAAGGATTTTCATTCTCATTGCACCAATTTAAACGTCAGAAAGGCACAAGATGTTTTAAGCGATTTCGCGGTTAATAATGTCTTAATGTTAATTTTCATTTAAACCCATTACTGGAATGTGTCTGCTGAAGTCAAACGTACAAACGATATGTTTTGAATGGCAAGAACAAATCTAATCATACATAAAATGGTTTTTTGATATTTTGTATCAATGGCGTTTTATTGATGTATTCAACGTTAAGGAAATGTAATTGTACAGACAATAAAAGATCGTTTTCCTTTAAACATTTGATTACAAAATTGAATGGAGGTGGGTAAATATTCGATCTTTTTTAAACATACAATAGGAGGCGCTCTTAACAGAATAATTTTGCAGTTAAAATCTCACACATTTCTTTTCTCAATAAATCCCTTCAGTATATTGTTCTTGGCTTCAAATCGAAATGATAAAACAGGTTTTGAATGTTATCATATGGCAGTGTTTCATAAACTAGACTGAGACTATTACTGGAACTGTTTACGTGTTACACAATTTTTACGACTTGTATAACATTTTGTGTGGACTTTCAGATATCGATGAATGCTTCTACAACCAATCATGTCAAAACAGTGGTAACTGTACCAACACAGGTGGCTCATACAGTTGCATTTGCACAAGTGGATGGACAGGCGCAAACTGTACAACAGGTATGGAAATAATCTTAGTTTTGCCGATAGACGTAATGAAATGGTAGGCCCAACGTGCCATCTTTGGAACTATGGCAGATCTTCGTAAAAATATGGGATTAGAGAATCAATATCACAATATGCAATTCGCTTATTCCGTTACGTTTTTAATGTCCCTGCGTTGAATTGGTACGTGTAACAATTTCTATCAAATATTTATGTGAGAGATTCAGTAGAGCTTTGTCCACAAAATGAAACTAAACACTTTATTTGCTTGAAAGATAACACTGAATTGCTTCATTGTCATACCACATAAATAGAAAGCCTAAGAAATAATGGTATGGAAATGATACAAAATCTATCCGTTTCAGCGAATTCATTTATATTAAATTTATGCCAAAAAATTCAAGCGAAAGTATTGATATAAACATCATTTCTGCTTAATTGATACATGGAAAGGTCATTCACACAAACATGATAACGCATACATGGAAGTGTTATTCTGAGAAATTATGCATTCGGAGACAATGCAGATGGATATATTCTATTTTGCGGGTTTTGGACAAAGGTAGATGTGGTCAATAAAACAGCAATGGCCTTACACAATTCTTCAATTGTTCTATATAAAATTTTCGATCAACATGTTCTGATTCATTGTACATATAATTGCTCCAAGAGCAATTCAAATGTTCACATGGCACTCTTATATTTCTAACACCGTCAATACCGATTGAAAGTTCGTGAATGAAAAAAGACGTTAGGATCACTTAACTATTCTAATTTATTAACCATCGTCAACGTAAGTTTTTCCTACTACCCCTGAGAAGACTTTGATACCTGTACAAAAAATAAACGGTTCGTACACTTGGAAGTATGCAAATGCAAGATAACGTAAAATACTTAAAACTGTGCAATGTCTTATTACATATAGGTTGAGCATGGATCTTACTGCTAGGTAACTGGTAAATATTAGAATATGTGATTAACCATGAATGAGTCGCATTTGCATAATGAAAGCAGTTAAACACCTACTCTCTTTCGGATTAAAATTTATACACTGTCAATAGTGTTATATACAATTTATACAATTCTGTTCTATAACAAATGTGTCGCTTTATGATACGATACAATGAAAACATGAAATAACGTCTCTATTATATATTGATACGAAGTTTCGTGGTCTTGCTTACTGATTGTAAATTCACTACTGTAAGATCCATTTTAAAAGGACTTGCCATAAAATAATACCTTGATCTTGTTTTTCAAAAAAGAATGTAACTGAAATGTGTTTTCTAAAAATTCACATTCGAATGATATATCTGCAACGCAAAGCAAGTTAATTATTCATCATAATGAACAATTTGATATTTTGTATCACGTTTGACTAATGCATTTCATGTTATGGAAATGTAATAACGCACACAAGAACAACGTAGAACGTACACTTCCTCTCTAACGAATCGTATATCGAATCGGGTCTTTTCCCACATACTCTTTGTACCATTGTTGTTTCTTCTACGCATCCAACACGTGTTTGGTATTATTTCTACAATGATGTCATCAAAGTAATATTCTGCGAGAAAAATAAGATATTTTGGCAACTTGACTGAAAAAACAAGAATTTTCATTCTCATTGCACCAATTTAAACGTCAGAAAGGCACAATATGTTTTAAGCGATTTCGCGGTTAATAATGTCTTAATGTTAATTTTCATTTAAACCCATTACTGGAATGTGTCTGCTGAAGTCAAACGTACAAACGATATGTTTTGAATGACAAGAACAAATCTAATCATACATAAAAATGGTTTTTTGATATTTTGTAACAATGGCGTTTCATTGATGTATTCAACGTTAAGGAAATGTAATTGTACAGACAAAAATAGATCGTTTTCCTTTAAACATTTGATTACAAAATTGAATGGAGGTGGGTAAATATTCGATCTTTTTTAAACATACAGTAGGAGGCGCTCTTAACAGAATAAATTTGCAGTTAAAATCTCACACATTTCTTTTCTCAATAAATCCCTTCAGTATATTGTTCTTGGCTTCAAATCGAAATGATAAAACAGGTTTTGAATGTTATCATATGGCAGTGTTTCATAAACTAGACTGAGACTATTACTGGAACTGTTTACGTGTTACACAATTTTTACGACTTGTATAACATTTTGTGTGGACTTTCAGATATCGATGAATGCTTCTACAACCAATCATGTCAAAACGGTGGTAACTGTACCAACACAGGTGGCTCATACAGTTGCATTTGCACAAGTGGATGGACAGGCGCAAACTGTACAACAGGTATGGAAATAATCTTAGTTTTGCCGCTAGACGTAAAGAAATGGTAGGCCCAACGTGCCATCTTTGGAACTATGGCAGATCTTCGTAAAAATATGGGATTAGAGAATCAATAGCACAATATGCAATTCGCTTATTCCGTTACGTTTTTAATGTCCCTGCGTTGAATTGGTACGTGTAACAATTTCTATCAAATATTTATGTGAGAGATTCAGTAGAGCTTTGTCCACAAAATGAAACTAAACACTTTATTTGCTTGAAAGATAACACTGAATTGCTTCATTGTCATACCACATAAATAGCAAGCCTAAGACATAATGGTATGGAAATGATACAAAATCTATCCGTTTCAGCGAATTCATTTATATTAAATTTATGCCAAAAAAATTCAAGCGAAAGTATTGATATAAACATCATTTCTGCTTAATTGATACATGGAAAGGTCATTCACACAAACATGATAACGCATACATGGAAGTGTTATTCTGAGAAATTATGCATTCGGAGACAATGCAGATGGATATATTCTATTTTGCGGGTTTGGACAAAGGTAGATGTGGTCAATAAAACAGCAATGGCCTTACACAATTCTTCAATTGTTCTATATAAAAAATTCGATCAACATGTTCTGATTCATTGTACATATAATTGCTCCAAGGGCTATTCAAATGTTCACATGGCACTCTTATATTTCTAACACCGTCAATACCGATTGAAAGTTCGTGAATGAGAAAAGACGTTAGGATCACTTAACTATTCTAATTTATTAACCATCGTCAACGTAAGTTTTTCCTACTACCCCTGAGAAGACTTTGATACCTGTACAAAAAATAAACGGTTCGTACACTTGGAAGTATGCAAATGCAAGATAACGTAAAATACTTAAAACTGTGCAATGTCTTATTACATATAGGTTGAGCATGGATCTTACTGCTAGGTAACTGGTAAATATTAGAATATGTGATTAACCATGAATGAGTCGCATTTGCATAATGAAAGCAGTTAAACACCTACTCTCTTTCGGATTAAAATTTATACACTGACAACAGTGTTATATACAATTTATACAATTCTGTTCTATAACAAATGTGTCGCTTTATGATACAATACAATGAAAACATGAAATAACGTCTCTATTATATATTGATACGAATTTTCGTGGTCTTGCTTACTGATTGTAAATTCACTACTGTACGATCCATTTTAAAAGGACTTGCCATAAAATAATACCTTGATCTTGTTTTTCAAAAAAAGAATGTAACTGAAATGTGTTTTCTAAAAATTCACATTCGAATGATATATCTGCAACGCAAAGCAAGTTAATTATTCATCATAATGAACAATTTGATATTTTGTATCACGTTTGACTAATGCATTTCATGTTATGGAAATGTAATAACGCACACAAGAACAACGTAGAACGTACACTTCCTCTCTAACGAATCGTATATCGAATCGGGTCTTTTCCCACATACTCTTTGTACCATTGTTGTTTCTTATACGCATCCAACACGTGTTTGGTATTATTTCTACAATGATGTCATCAAAGTAATATTCTGCGAGAAAAATAAGATATTTTGGCAACTTGACTGAAGAAAACAAGAATTTTCATTCTCATTGCACCAATTTAAACGTCAGAAAGGCACAATATGTTTTAAGCGATTTCGCGGTTAATAATGTCTTAATGTTAATTTTCATTTAAACCCATTACTGGAATGTGTCTGCTGAAGTCAAACGTACAAACGATATGTTTTGAATGACAAGAACAAATCTAATCATACATAAAAATGGTTTTTTGATATTTTGTAACAATGGCGTTTCATTGATGTATTCAACGTTAAGGAAATGTAATTGTACAGACAAAAATAGATCGTTTTCCTTTAAACATTTGATTACAAAATTGAATGGAGGTGGGTAAATATTCGATCTTTTTTAAACATACAGTAGGAGGCGCTCTTAACAGAATAATTTTGCAGTTAAAATCTCACACATTTCTTTTCTCAATAAATCCCTTCAGTATATTGTTCTTGGCTTCAAATCGAAATGATAAAACAGGTTTTGAATGTTATCATATGGCAGTGTTTCATAAACTAGACTGAGACTATTACTGGAACTGTTTACGTGTTACACAATTTTTACGACTTGTATAACATTTTGTGTGGACTTTCAGATATCGATGAATGCTTCTACAACCAATCATGTCAAAACGGTGGTAACTGTACCAACACAGGTGGCTCATACAGTTGCATTTGCACAAGTGGATGGACAGGCGCAAACTGTACAACAGGTATGGAAATAATCTTAGTTTTGCCGATAGACGTAAAGAAATGGTAGGCCCAACGTGCCATCTTTGGAACTATGGCAGATCTTCGTAAAAATATGGGATTAGAGAATCAATATCACAATATGCAATTCGCTTATTCCGTTACGTTTTTAATGTCCCTGCGTTGAATTGGTACGTGTAACAATTTCTATCAAATATTTATGTGAGAGATTCAGTAGAGCTTTGTCCACAAAATGAAACTAAACACTTTATTTGCTTGAAAGATAACACTGAATTGCTTGATTGTCATACCACATAAATAGCAAGCCTAAGACATAATGGTATGGAAATGATACAAAATCTATCCGTTTCAGCGAATTCATTTATAATAAATTTATGCCAAAAAATTCAAGCGAAAGTATTGATATAAACATCATTTCTGCTTAATTGATACATGGAAAGGTCATTCACACAAACATGATAACGCATACATGGAAGTGTTATTCTGAGAAATTATGCATTCGGAGACAATGCAGATGGATATATTCTATTTTGCGGGTTTGGACAAAGGTAGATGTGGTCAATAAAACAGCAATGGCCTTACACAATTCTTCAATTGTTCTATATAAAATGTTCGATCAACATGTTCTGATTCATTGTTCATATAATTGCTTTAAGAGCTATTCAAATGTTCACATGGCACTCTTATATTTCTAACACCGTCAATACCGATTGAAAGTTCGTGAATGAGAAAAGACGTTAGGATCACTTAACTATTCTAATTTATTAACCATCGTCAACGTAAGTTTTTCCTACTACCCCTGAGAAGACTTTGATACCTGTACAAAAAATAAACGGTTCGTACACTTGGAAGTATGCAAATGCAAGATAACGTAAAATACTTAAAACTGTGCAATGTCTTATTACATATAGGTTGAGCATGGATCTTACTGCTAGGTAACTGGTAAATATTAGAATATGTGATTAACCATGAATGAGTCGCATTTGCATAATGAAAGCAGTTAAACACCTACTCTCTTTCGGATTAAAATTTATACACTGACAACAGTGTTATATACAATTTATACAATTCTGTTCTATAACAAATGTGTCGCTTTATGATACAATACAATGAAAACATGAAATAACGTCTCTATTATATATTGATACGAATTTTCGTGGTCTTGCTTACTGATTGTAAATTCACTACTGTACGATCCATTTTAAAAGGACTTGACATAAAATAATACCTTGATCTTGTTTTTCAAAAAAAGAATGTAACTGAAATGTGTTTTCTAAAAATTCACATTCGAATGATATATCTGCAACGCAAAGCAAGTTAATTGTTCATCATAATGAACAATTTGATATTTTGTATCACGTTTGACTAATGCATTTCATGTTATGAAAATGTAATAACGCACACAAGAACAACGTAGAACGTACACTTCCTCTCTAACGAATTGTATATCGAATCGGGTCTTTTCCCACATACTCTTTGTACCATTGTTGTTTCTAATACGCATCCAACACGTGTTTGGTATTATTTCTACAATGATGTCATCAAAGTAATATTCTGCGAGAAAAATAAGATATTTTGGCAACTTGACTGAAGAAAACAAGAATTTTCATTCTCATTGCACCAATTTAAACGTCAGAAAGGCACAATATGTTTTAAGCGATTTCGCGGTTAATAATGTCTTAATGTTAATTTTCATTTAAACCCATTACTGGAATGTGTCTGCTGAAGTCAAACGTACAAACGATATGTTTTGAATGACAAGAACAAATCTAATCATACATAAAAATGGTTTTTTGATATTTTGTATCAATGGCGTTTTATTGATGTATTCAACGTTAAGGAAATGTAATTGTACAGACAATAATAGATCGTTTTCCTTTAAACATTTGATTACAAAATTGAATGGAGGTGGGTAAATATTCGATCTTTTTTAAACATACAGTAGGAGGCGCTCTTAACAGAATAATTTTGCAGTTAAAATCTCACACATTTCTTTTCTCAATAAATCCCTTCAGTATATTGTTCTTGGCTTCAAATCGAAATGATAAAACAGGTTTTGAATGTTATCATATGGCAGTGTTTCATAAACTAGACTGAGACTATTACTGGAACTGTTTACGTGTTACACAATTTTTACGACTTGTATAACATTTTGTGTGGACTTTCAGATATCGATGAATGCTTCTACAACCAATCATGTCAAAACGGTGGTAACTGTACCAACACAGGTGGCTCATACAGTTGCATTTGCACAAGTGGATGGACAGGCGCAAACTGTACAACAGGTATGGAAATAATCTTAGTTTTGCCGATAGACGTAAAGAAATGGTAGGCCCAACGTGCCATCTTTGGAACTATGGCAGATCTTCGTAAAAATATGGGATTAGAGAATCAATATCACAATATGCAATTCGCTTATTCCGTTACGTTTTTAATGTCCCTGCGTTGAATTGGTACGTGTAACAATTTCTATCAAATATTTATGTGAGAGATTCAGTAGAGCTTTGTCCACAAAATGAAACTAAACACTTTATTTGCTTGAAAGATAACACTGAATTGCTTCATTGTCATACCACATAAATAGCAAGCCTAAGAAATAATGGTATGGAAATGATACAAAATCTATCCGTTTCAGCGAATTCATTTATATTAAATTTATGCCAAAAAATTCAAGCGAAAGTATTGATATAAACATCATTTCTGCTTAATTGATACATTGAAAGGTCATTCACACAAACATGATAACGCATACATGGAAGTGTTATTCTGAGAAATTATGCATTCGGAGACAATGCAGATGGATATATTCTATTTTGCGGGTTTGGACAAAGGTAGATGTGGTCAATAAAACAGCAATGGCCTTACACAATTTTTCAATTGTTCTATATAAAAAATTCGATCAGCATGTTCTGATTCATTGTACATATAATTGCTCCAAGAGCAATTCAAATGTTCACATGGCACTCTTATATTTCTAACACCGTCAATACCGATTGAAAGTTCGTGAATGAGAAAAGACGTTAGGATCACTTAACTATTCTAATTTATTAACCATCGTCAACGTAAGTTTTTCCTACTACCCCTGAGAAGACTTTGATACCTGTACAAAAAATAAACGGTTCGTACACTTGGAAGTATGCAAATGCAAGATAACGTAAAATACTTAAAACTGTGCAATGTCTTATTACATATAGGTTGAGCGTGGATCTTACTGCTAGGTAACTGGTAAATATTAGAATATGTGATTAACCATGAATGAGTCGCATTTGCATAATGAAAGCAGTTAAACACCTACTCTCTTTCGGATTAAAATTTATACACTGACAACAGTGTTATATACAATTTATACAATTCTATTCTATAACAAATGTGTCGCTTTATGATACAATACAATGAAAACATGAAATAACGTCTCTATTATATATTGATACGAATTTTCGTGGTCTTGCTTACTGATTGTAAATTCACTACTGTACGATCCATTTTAAAAGGACTTGCCATAAAATAATACCTTGATCTTGTTTTTCAAAAAAAGAATGTAACTGAAATGTGTTTTCTAAAAATTCACATTCGAATGATATATCTGCAACGCAAAGCAAGTTAATTATTCATCATAATGAACAATTTGATATTTTGTATCACGTTTGACTAATGCATTTCATGTTATGGAAATGTAATAACGCACACAAGAACAACGTAGAACGTACACTTCCTCTCTAACGAATCGTATATCGAATCGGGTCTTTTCCCACATACTCTTTGTACCATTGTTGTTTCTTCTACGCATCCAACACGTGTTTGGTATTATTTCTACAATGATGTCATCAAAGTAATATTCTGCGAGAAAAATAAGATATTTTGGCAACTTGACTGAAGAAAACAAGGATTTTCATTCTCATTGCAAAAATTTAAACGTCAGAAAGGCACAATATGTTTTAAGCGATTTCGCGGTTAATAATGTCTTAATGTTAATTTTCATTTAAACCCATTACTGGAATGTGTCTGCTGAAGTCAAACGTACAAACGATATGTTTTGAATGACAAGAACAAATCTAATCATACATAAAAATGGTTTTTTGATATTTTGTAACAATGGCGTTTTATTGATGTATTCAACGTTAAGGAAATGTAATTGTACAGACAAAAATAGATCGTTTTCCTTTAAACATTTGATTACAAAATTGAATGGAGGTGGGTAAATATTCGATCTTTTTTAAACATACAGTAGGAGGCGCTCTTAACAGAATAATTTTGCAGTTAAAATCTCACACATTTCTTTTCTCAATAAATCCCTTCAGTATATTGTTCTTGGCTTCAAATCGAAATGATAAAACAGGTTTTGAATGTTATCATATAGCAGTGTTTCATAAACTAGACTGAGACTATTACTGGAACTGTTTACGTGTTACACAATTTTTACGACTTGTATAACATTTTGTGTGGACTTTCAGATATCGATGAATGCTTCTACAACCAATCATGTCAAAACGGTGGTAACTGTACCAACACAGGTGGCTCATACAGTTGCATTTGCGCAAGTGGATGGACAGGCGCAAACTGTACAACAGGTATGGAAATAATCTTAGTTTTGCCGATAGACGTAAAGAAATGGTAGGCCCAACGTGCCATCTTTGGAACTATGGCAGATCTTCGTAAAAATATGGGATTAGAGAATCAATATCACAATATGCAATTCGCTTATTCCGTTACGTTTTTAATGTCCCTGCGTTGAATTGGTACGTGTAACAATTTCTATCAAATATTTATGTGAGAGATTCAGTAGAGCTTTGTCCAGAAAATGAAACTAAACACTTTATTTGCTTGAAAGATAACACTGAATTGCTTCATTGTCATACCACATAAATAGCAAGCCTAAGAAATAATGGTATGGAAATGATACAAAATCTATCCGTTTCAGCGAATTCATTTATATTAAATTTATGCCAAAAATTCAAGCGAAATTATTGATATAAACATCATTTCTGCTTAATTGATACATGGAAAGGTCATTCACACAAACATGATAACGCATACATGGAAGTGTTATTCTGAGAAATTATGCATTCGGAGACAATGCAGATGGATATATTCTATTTTGCGGGTTTGGTCAAAGGTAGATGTGGTCAATAAAACAGCAATGGCCTTACACAATTCTTCAATTGTTCTATATAAAATGTTCGATCAACATGTTCTGATTCATTGTACATATAATTGCTCCAAGAGCAATTCAAATGTTCACATGGCACTCTTATATTTCTAACACCGTCAATACCGATTGAAAGTTCGTGCATGAAAAAAGACGTTAGGATCACTTAACTATTCTAATTTATTAACCATCGTCAACGTAAGTTTTTCCTACTACCCCTGAGAAGACTTTGATACCTGTACAAAAAATAAACGGTTCGTACACTTGGAAGTATGCAAATGCAAGATAACGTAAAATACTTAAAACTGTGCAATGTCTTATTACATATAGGTTGAGCATGGATCTTACTGCTAGGTAACTGGTAAATATTAGAATATGTGATTAACCATGAATGAGTCGCATTTGCATAATGAAAGCAGTTAAACACCTACTCTCTTTCGGATTAAAATTTATACACTGACAACAGTGTTATATACAATTTATACAATTCTGTTCTATAACAAATGTGTCGCTTTATGATACAATACAATGAAAACATGAAATAACGTCTCTATTATATATTGATACGAATTTTCGTGGTCTTGCTTACTGATTGTAAACTCACTACTGTACGATCCATTTTAAAAGGACTTGCCATAAAATAATACCTTGATCTTGTTTTTCAAAAAAAGAATGTAACTGAAATGTGTTTTCTAAAAATTCACATTCGAATGATATATCTGCAACGCAAAGCAAGTTAATTATTCATCATAATGAACAATTTGATATTTTGTATCACGTTTGACTAATGCATTTCATGTTATGGAAATGTAATAACGCACACAAGAACAACGTAGAACGTACACTTCCTCTCTAACGAATCGTATATCGAATCGGGTCTTTTCCCACATACTCTTTGTACCATTGTTGTTTCGTCTACGCATCCAACACGTGTTTGGTATTATTTCTACAATGATGTCATCAAAGTAATATTCTGGGAGAAAAATAAGATATTTTGGCAACTTGACTGAAGAAAACAAGGATTTTCATTCTCATTGCAAAAATTTAAACGTCAGAAAGGCACAATATGTTTTAAGCGATTTCGCGGTTAATAATGTCTTAATGTTAATTTTCATTTAAACCCATTACTGGAATGTGTCTGCTGAAGTCAAACGTACAAACGATATGTTTTGAATGACAAGAACAAATCTAATCATACATAAAAATGGTTTTTTGATATTTTGTATCAATGGCGTTTTATTGATGTATTCAACGTTAAGGAAATGTAATTGTACAGACAATAATAGATCGTTTTCCTTTAAACATTTGATTACAAAATTGAATGGAGGTGGGTAAATATTCGATCTTTTTTAAACATACAGTAGGAGGCGCTCTTAACAGAATAATTTTGCAGTTAAAATCTCACACATTTCTTTTCTCAATAAATCCCTTCAGTATATTGTTCTTGGCTTCAAATCGAAATGATAAAACAGGTTTTGAATGTTATCATATGGCAGTGTTTCATAAACTAGACTGAGACTATTACTGGAACTGTTTACGTGTTACACAATTTTTACGACTTGTATAACATTTTGTGTGGACTTTCAGATATCGATGAATGCTTCTACAACCAATCATGTCAAAACGGTGGTAACTGTACCAACACAGGTGGCTCATACAGTTGCATTTGCACAAGTGGATGGACAGGCGCAAACTGTACAACAGGTATGGAAATAATCTTAGTTTTGCCGATAGACGTAAAGAAATGGTAGGCCCAACGTGCCATCTTTGGAACTATGGCAGATCTTCGTAAAAATATGGGATTAGAGAATCAATATCACAATATGCAATTCGCTTATTCCGTTACGTTTTTAATGTCCCTGCGTTGAATTGGTGCGTGTAACAATTTCTATCAAATATTTATGTGAGAGATTCAGTAGAGCTTTGTATACAAAATGAAACTAAACACTTTATTTGCTTGAAAGATAACACTGAATTGCTTCATTGTCATACCACATAAATAGCAAGCCTAAGAAATAATGGTATGGAAATGATACGAAATCTATCCGTTTCAGCGAATTCATTTATATTTAATTTATGCCAAAAAATTCAATCGAAAGTATTGATATAAACATCATTTCTGCTTAATTGATACATGGAAAGGTCATTCACACAAACATGATAACGCATACATGGAAGTGTTATTCTGAGAAATTATGCATTCGGAGACAATGCAGATGGATATATTCTATTTTGCGGGTTTGGACAAAGGTAGTTTTGATCAATAAAATAGCAATGGCCTTACACAATTCTTCAATTGTTCTATATAAAATGTTCGATCAACATGTTCTGATTCATTGTACATATAATTGCTCCAAGAGCAATTCAAATGTTCACATGGCACTCTTATATTTCTAACACCGTCAATACCGATTGAAAGTTCGTGAATGAAAAAAGACGTTAGGATCACTTAACTATTCTAATTTATTAACCATCGTCAACGTAAGTTTTTCCTACTACCCCTGAGAAGATTTTGATATCTGTACAAAAAATAAACGGTTCGTACACTTGGAAGTATGCAAATGCAAGATAACGTAAAATACCTAAAACTGTGCAATGTCTTATTACATATAGGTTGAGCATGGATCTTACTGCTAGGTAACTGGTAAATATTAGAATATGTGATTAACCATGAATGAGTCGCATTTGCATAATGAAAGCAGTTAAACACCTACTCTCTTTCGGATTAAAATTTATACACTGTCAATAGTGTTATATACAATTTATACAATTCTGTTCTATAACAAATGTGTCGCTTTATGATACGATACAATGAAAACATGAAATAACGTCTCTATTATATATTGATACGAATTTTCGTGGTCCTGCTTACTGATTGTATATTCACTACTGTACGATCCATTTTAAAAGGACTTGCCATAAAATAATACCTTGATCTTGTTTTTCAAAAAAAGAATGTAACTGAAATGTGTTTTCTAAAAATTCACATTCGAATGATATATCTGCAACGCAAAGCAAGTTAATTATTCATCATAATGAACAATTTGATATTTTGTATCACGTTTGACTAATGCATTTCATGTTATGGAAATGTAATAACGCACACAAGAACAACGTAGAACGTACACTTCGTCTCTAACGAATCGTATATCGAATCGGGTCTTTTCCCACATACTCTTTGTACCATTGTTGTTTCTTCTACGCATCCAACACGTGTTTGGTATTATTTCTACAATGATGTCATCAAAGTAATATTCTGCGAGAAAAATAAGATATTTTGGCAACTTGACTGAAGAAAACAAGGATTTTCATTCTCATTGCACCAATTTAAACGTCAGAAAGGCACAATATGTTTTAAGCTATTTCGCGGTTAATAATGTCTTAATGTTAATTTTCATTTAAACCCATTACTGGAATGTATCTGCTGAAGTCAAACGTACAAACGATATGTTTTGAATGCCAAGAACAAATCTAATCATACATAAAAATGGTTTTTTGATATTTTGTAACAATGGCGTTTCATTGATGTATTCAACGTTAAGGAAATGTAATTGTACAGACAATAATAGATCGTTTTCCTTTAAACATTTGATTACAAAATTGAATGGAGGTGGGTAAATATTCGATCTTTTTTAAACATACAGTAGGAGGCGCTCTTAACAGAATAATTTTGCAGTTAAAATCTCACACATTTCTTTTCTCAATAAATCCCTTCAGTATATTGTTCTTGGCTTCAAATCGAAATGATAAAACAGGTTTTGAATGTTATCATATGGCAGTGTTTCATAAACTAGACTGAGACTATTTCTGGAACTGTTTACGTGTTACACAATTTTTACGACTTGTATAACATTTTGTGTGGACTTTCAGATATCGATGAATGCTTCTACAACCAATCATGTCAAAACGGTGGTAACTGTACCAACACAGGTGGCTCATACAGTTGCATTTGCACAAGTGGATGGACAGGGGCAAACTGTACAACAGGTATGGAAATAATCTTAGTTTTGCCGATAGACGTAAAGAAATGGTAGGCCCAACGTGCCATCTTTGGAACTATGGCAGATCTTCGTAAAAATATGGGATTAGAGAATCAATATCACAATATGCAATTCGCTTATTCCGTTACGTTTTTAATGTCCCTGCTTTGAATTGGTACGTGTAACAATTTCTATCAAATATTTATGTGAGAGATTCAGTAGAGCTTTGTCCACAAAATGAAACTAAACACTTTATTTGCTTGAAAGATAACACTGAATTGCTTCATTGTCATACCACATAAATAGCAAGCCTAAGAAATAATGGTATGGAAATGATACAAAATCTATCCGTTTCAGCGAATTCATTTATATTAAATTTATGCCAAAAAATTCAAGCGAAAGTATTGATATAAACATCATTTCTGCTTAATTGATACGTGGAAAGGTCATTCACACAAACATGATAACGCATACATGGAAGTGTTATTCTGAGAAATTATGCATTCGGAGACAATGCAGATGGATATATTCTATTTTGCGGGTTTGGACAAAGGTAGATGTGGTCAATAAAACAGCAATGGCCTTACACAATTCTTCAATTGTTCTATATAAAAAATTCGATCAACATGTTCTGATTCATTGTACATATAATTGCTCCAAGAGCAATTCAAATGTTCACATGGCACTCTTATATTTCTAACACCGTCAATACCGATTGAAAGTTCGTGAATGAGAAAAGACGTTAGGATCACTTAACTATTCTAATTTATTAACCATCGTCAACGTAAGTTTTTCCTACTACCCCTGAGAAGACTTTGATACCTGTACAAAAAATAAACGGTTCGTACACTTGGAAGTATGCAAATGCAAGATAACGTAAAATACTTAAAACTGTGCAATGTCTTATTACATATAGGTTGAGCATGGATCTTACTGCTAGGTAACTGGTAAATATTAGAATATGTGATTAATCATGAATGAGTCGCATTTGCATAATGAATGCAGTTAAACACCTACTCTCTTTCGGATTAAAATTTATACACTGACAACAGTGTTATATACAATTTATACAATTCTGTTCTATAACAAATGTGTCGCTTTATGATACAATACAATGAAAACATGAAATAACGTCTCTATTATATATTGATACGAATTTTCGTGGTCTTGCTTACTGATTGTAAATTCACTACTGTACGATCCATTTTAAAAGGACTTGCCATAAAATAATACCTTGATCTTGTTTTTCAAAAAAAGAATGTAACTGAAATGTGTTTTCTAAAAATTCACATTCGAATGATATATCTGCAATGCAAAGCAAGTTAATTATTCATCATAATGAACAATTTGATATTTTGTATCACGTTTGACTAATGCATTTCATGTTATGGAAATGTAATAACGCACACAAGAACAACGTAGAACGTACACTTCGTCTCTAACGAATCGTATATCGAATCGGGTCTTTTCCCACATACTCTTTGTACCATTGTTGTTTCTTCTACGCATCCAACACGTGTTTGGTATTATTTCTACAATGATGTCATCAAAGTAATATTCTGCGAGAAAAATAAGATATTTTGGCAACTTGACTGAAGAAAACAAGGATTTTCATTCTCATTGCACCAATTTAAACGTCAGAAAGGCACAATATGTTTTAAGCGATTTCGCGGTTAATAATGTCTTAATGTTAATTTTCATTTAAACCCATTACTGGAATGTGTCTGCTGAAGTCAAACGTACAAACGATATGTTTTGAATGACAAGAACAAATCTAATCATACATAAAAATGGTTTTTTGATATTTTGTATCAATGGCGTTTTATTGATGTATTCAACGTTAAGGAAATGTAATTGTACAGACAATAATAGATCGTTTTCCTTTAAACATTTGATTACAAAATTGAATGGAGGTGGGTAAATATTCGATCTTTTTTAAACATACAGTAGGAGGCGCTTTTAACAGAATAATTTTGCAGTTAAAATCTCACACATTTCTTTTCTCAATAAATCCGTTCAGTATGTTGTTCTTGGCTTCAAATCGAAATGATAAAACAGGTTTTGAATGTTATCATATGGCAGTGTTTCATAAACTAGACTGAGACTATTACTGGAACTGTTTACGTGTTACACAATTTTTACGACTTGTATAACATTTTGTGTGGACTTTCAGATATCGATGAATGCTTCTACAACCAATCATGTCAAAACGGTGGTAACTGTACCAACACAGGTGGCTCATACAGTTGCATTTGCACAAGTGGATGGACAAGCGCAAACTGTACAACAGGTATGGAAATAATCTTAGTTTTGCCGATAGACGTAAAGAAATGGTAGGCCCAACGTGCCATCTTTGGAACTATGGCAGATCTTCGTAAAAATATGGGATTAGAGAATCAATATCACAATATGCAATTCGCTTATTCCGTTACTTTTTTAATGTCCCTGCGTTGAATTGGTACGTGTAACAATTTCTATCAAATATTTATGTGAGAGATTCAGTAGAGCTTTGTCCACAAAATGAAACTAAACACTTTATTTGCTTGAAAGATAACACTGAATTGCTTCATTGTCATACCACATAAATAGCAAGCCTAAGAAATAATGGTATGGAAATGATACAAAATCTATCCGTTTCAGCGAATTCATTTATATTAAATTTATGCCAAAAAATTCAAGCGAAAGTATTGATATAAACATCATTTCTGCTTAATTGATACGTGGAAAGGTCATTCACACAAACATGATAACGCATACATGGAAGTGTTATTCTGAGAAATTATGCATTCGGAGACAATGCAGATGGATATATTCTATTTTGCGGGTTTGGACAAAGGTAGATGTGGTCAATAAAACAGCAATGGCCTTACACAATTCTTCAATTGTTCTATATAAAATGTTCGATCAACATGTTCTGATTCATTGTACATATAATTGCTCCAAGAGCAATTCAAATGTTCACATGGCACTCTTATATTTCTAACACCGTCAATACCGATTGAAAGTTCGTGAATGAAAAAAGACGTTAGGATAACTTAACTATTCTAATTTATTAACCATCGTCAACGTAAGTTTTTCCTACTACCCCTGAGAAGACTTTGATACCTGTACAAAAAATAAACGGTTCGTACACTTGGAAGTATGCAAATGCAAGATAACGTAAAATACTTAAAACTGTGCAATGTCTTATTACATATAGGTGGAGCATGGATCTTACTGCTAGGTAACTGGTAAATATTAGAATATGTGATTAACCATGAATGAGTCGCATTTGCATAATGAAAGCAGTTAAACACCTACTCTCTTTCGGATTAAAATTTATACACTGTCAATAGTGTTATATACAATTTATACAATTCTGTTCTATAACAAATGTGTCGCTTTATGATACGATACAATGAAAACATGAAATAACGTCTCTATTATATATTGATACGAATTTTCGTGGTCTTGCTTACTGATTGTAAATTCACTACTGTACGATCCATTTTAAAAGGACTTGCCATAAAATAATACCTTGATCTTGTTTTTCAAAAAAAGAATGTAACTGAAATGTGTTTTCTAAAAATTCACATTCGAATGATATATCTGCAACGCAAAGCAAGTTAATTATTCATCATAATGAACAATTTGATATTTTGTATCACGTTTGACTAATGCATTTCATGTTATGGATATGTAATAACGCACACAAGAACAACGTAGAACGTACACTTCCTCTCTAACGAATCGTATATCGAATTGGGTCTTTTCCCACATACTCTTTGTACCATTGTTGTTTCTTCTACGCATCCAACACGTGTTTGGTATTATTTCTACAATGATGTCATCAAAGTAATATTCTGCGAGAAAAATAAGATATTTTGGCAACTTGACTGAAGAAAACAAGGATTTTCATTCTCATTGCACCAATTTAAACGTCAGAAAGGCACAATATGTTTTAAGCGATTTCGCGGTTAATAATGTCTTAATGTTAATTTTCATTTAAACCCATTACTGGAATATGTCTGCTGAAGTCAAACGTACAAACTATATGTTTTGAATGCCAAGAACAAATCTAATCATACATAAAAATGGTTTTTTGATATTTTGTAACAATGGCGTTTCATTGATGTATTCAACGTTAAGGAAATGTAATTGTACAGACAATAATAGATCGTTTTCCTTTAAACATTTGATTACAAAATTGAATGGAGGTGGGTAAATATTCGATTTTTTTAAACATACAGTAGGAGGCGCTCTTAACAGAATAATTTTGCAGTTAAAATCTCACACATTTCTTTTCTCAATAAATCCCTTCAGTATATTGTTCTTAGCTTCAAATCGAAATGATAAAACAGGTTTTGAATGTTATCATATGGCAGTGTTTCATAAACTAGACTGAGACTATTACTGGAACTGTTTACGTGTTACACAATTTTTACGACTTGTATAACATTTTGTGTGGACTTTCAGATATCGATGAATGCTTCTACAACCAATCATGTCAAAACGGTGGTAACTGTACCAACACAGGTGGCTCATACAGTTGCATTTGCACAAGTGGATGGACAGGCGCAAACTGTACAACAGGTATGGTAATAATCTTAGTTTTGCCGATAGACGTAAAGAAATGGTAGGCCCAACGTGCCATCTTTGGAACTATGGCAGATCTTCGTAAAAATATGGGATTAGAGAATCAATATCACAATATGCAATTCGCTTATTCCGTTACGTTTTTAATGTCCCTGCGTTGAATTGGTACGTGTAACAATTTCTATCAAATATTTATGTGAGAGATTCAGTAGAGCTTTGTCCACAAAATGAAACTAAACACTTTATTTGCTTGAAAGATAACACTGAATTGCTTCATTGTCATACCACATAAATAGCAAGCCTAAGAAATAATGGTATGGAAATGATACAAAATCTATCCGTTTCAGCGAATTCATTTATATTAAATTTATGCCAAAAAATTCAAGCGAAAGTATTGATATAAACATCATTTCTGCTTAATTGATACATGGAAAGGTCATTCACACAAACATGATAACGCATACATGGAAGTGTTATTCTGAGAAATTATGCATTCGGAGACAATGCAGATGGATATATTCTATTTTGCGGGTTTGGACAAAGGTAGATGTGGTCAATAAAACAGCAATGGACTTACACAATTCTTCAATTGTTCTATATAAAAAATTCGATCAACATGTTCTGATTCATTGTACATATAATTGCTCCAAGAGCAATTCAAATGTTCACATGGCACTCTTATATTTCTAACACCGTCAATACCGATTGAAAGTTCGTGAATGAGAAAAGACGTTAGGATCACTTAACTATTCTAATTTATTAACCATCGTCAACGTAAGTTTTTCCTACTACCCCTGAGAAGACTTTGATACCTGTACAAAAAATAAACGGTTCGTACACTTGGAAGTATGCAAATGCAAGATAACGTAAAATACTTAAAACTGTGCAATGTCTTATTACATATAGGTTGAGCATGGATCTTATTGCTAGGTAACTGGTAAATATTAGAATATGTGATTAACCATGAATGAGTCGCATTTGCATAATGAAAGCAGTTAAACACCTACTCTCTTTCGGATTAAAATTTATACACTGACAACAGTGTTATATACAATTTATACAATTCTGTTCTATAACAAATGTGTCGCTTTATGAAACAATACAATGAAAACATGAAATAACGTCTCTATTATATATTGATACGAATTTTCGTGGTCTTGCTTACTGATTGTAAATTCACTACTGTACCATCCATTTTAAAAGGACTTGCCATAAAATAATACCTTGATCTTGTTTTTCAAAAAAAGAATGTACCTGAAATGTGTTTTCTAAAAATTCACATTCGAATGATATATCTGCAACGCAAATCAAGTTAATTATTCATCATAATGAACAATTTGATATTTTGTATCACGTTTGACTAATGCATTTCATGTTATGGAAATGTAATAACGCACACAAGAACAACGTAGAACGTACACTTCCTCTCTAACGAATCGTATATCGAATCGGGTCTTTTCCCACATACTCTTTGTACCATTGTTGTTTCTTCTACGCATCCAACACGTGTTTGGTATTATTTCTACAATGATGTCATCAAAGTAATATTCTGCGAGAAAAATAAGATATTTTGGCAACTTGACTGAAGAAAACAAGGATTTTCATTCTCATTGCACCAATTTAAACGTCAGAAAGACACAATATGTTTTAAGCGATTTCGCGGTTAATAATGTCTTAATGTTAATTTTCATTTAAACCCATTACTGTAATGTGTCTGCTGAAGTCAAACGTACAAACGATATGTTTTGAATGACAAGAACAAATCTAATCATACATAAAAATGGTTTTTTGATATTTTGTAACAATGGCGTTTTATTGATGTATTCAACGTTAAGGAAATGTAATTGTACAGACAAAAATAGATCGTTTTCCTTTAAACATTTGATTACAAAATTGAATGGAGGTGGGTAAATATTCGATCTTTTTTAAACATACAGTAGGAGGCGCTCTTAACAGAATAATTTTGCAGTTAAAATCTCACACATTTCTTTTCTCAATAAATCCCTTCAGTATATTGTTCTTGGCTTCAAATCGAAATGATAAAACAGGTTTTGAATGTTATCATATGGCAGTGTTTCATAAACTAGACTGAGACTATTACTGGAACTGTTTACGTGTTACACAATTTTTACGACTTGTATAACATTTTGTGTGGACTTTCAGATATCGATGAATGCTTCTACAACCAATCATGTCAAAACGGTGGTAACTGTACCAACACAGGTGGCTCATACAGTTGCATTTGCACAAGTGGATGGACAGGCGCAAACTGTACAAAAGGTATGGAAATAATCTTAGTTTTGCCGATAGACGTAAAGAAATGGTAGGCCCAACGTGCCATCTTTGGAACTATGGCAGATCTTCGTAAAAATATGGGATTAGAGAATCAATATCACAATATGCAATTCGCTTATTCCGTTACGTTTTTAATGTCCCTGCGTTGAATTGGTACGTGTAACAATTTCTATCAAATATTTATGTGAGAGATTCAGTAGAGCTTTGTCCACAAAATGAAACTAAATACTTTATTTGCTTGAAAGATAACACTGAATTGCTTCATTGTCATACCACATAAATAGCAAGCCTAAGAAATAATGGTATGGAAATGATACAAAATCTATCCGTTTCAGCGAATTCATTTATATTAAATTTATGCCAAAAAATTCAAGCGAAATTATTGATATAAACATCATTTCTGCTTAATTGATACATGGAAAGATCATTCGCACAAACATGATAACGCATACATGGAAGTGTTATTCTGAGAAATTATGCATTCGGAGACAATGCAGATGGATATATTATATTTTGCGGGTTTGGACAAAGGTAGATGTGGTCAATAAAACAGCAATGGCCTTACACAATTCATCAATTGTTCTATATAAAATGTTCAATCAACATGTTCTGATTCATTGTACATATAATTGCTCCAAGAGCAATTCAAATGTTCACATGGCACTCTTATATTTCTAACACCGTCAATACCGATTGAAAGTTCGTGAATGAAAAAAGACGTTAGGATCACTTAACTATTTTAATTTATTAACCATCGTCAACGTAAGTTTTTCCTACTACCCATAAGAAGACTTTGATACCTGTACAAAAAATAAACGGTTCGTACACTTGGAAGTATGCAAATGCAAGATAACGTAAAATACTTAAAACTGTGCAATGTCTTATTACATATAGGTTGAGCATGGATCTTACTGCTAGGTAACTGGTAAATATTAGAATATGTGATTAACCATGAATGAGCCGCATTTGCATAATGAAAGCAGTTAAACACCTACTCTCTTTCGGATTAAAATTTATACACTGACAACAGTGTTATATACAATTTATACAATTCTGTTCTATAACAAATGTGTCGCTTTATGATACGATACAATGAAAACATGAAATAACCTCTCTATTATATATTGATACGAATTTTCGTGGTCTTGCTTACTGATTGTAAATTCACTACTGTACGATCCATTTTAAAAGTATTTGCCATCAAATAATACCTTGATCTTGTTTTTCAAAAAAAGAATGTAACTGAAATGTGTTTTCTAAAAATTCACATTCGAATGATATATCTGCAACGCAAAGCAAGTTAATTATTCATCATCATGAACAATTTTATATTTTGTATCACGTTTGACTAATGCATTTCATGTTATGGAAATGTAATAACGCACACAAGAACAACGTAGAACGTACACTTCCTCCCTGATGAATCGTATAACCAATCGGGTCTTTTCCCACATACTCTTTGTACCATTGTTGTTTCTTCTACGCATCCAACACGTTTTTGGTATTATTTCTACAATGATGTCATCAAAGTAATATTCTGCGAGAAAAATAAGATATTTTGGCAACTTGACTGAAGAAAACAAGGATTTTCATTCTCATTGCACCAATTTAAACGTCAGAAAGGCACAATATGTTTTAAGCGATTTCGCGGTTAATAATGTCTTAATGTTAATTTTCATTTAAACCCATTACTGGAATGTGTCTGCTGAAGTCAAACGTACCAACGATATGTTTTGAATGACAAGAACAAATCTAATCATACATAAAAATGGTTTTTTGATATTTTGTATCAATGGCGTTTTATTGATGTATTCAACGTTAAGGAAATGTAATTGTACAGACAATAATAGATCGTTTTCCTTGAAACATTTGATTACAAAATTGAATGGAGGTGGGTAAATATTCGATCTTTCTTAAACATACAGTAGGAGGCGCTCTTAACAGAATAATTTTGCAGTTAAAATCTCACACATTTCTTTTCTCAATAAATCCCTTCAGTACATTGTTCTTGGCTTCAAATCGAAATGATTAAACAGGTTTTGAATGTTATCATATGGCAGTGTTTCATAAACTAGACTGAGACTAATACTGGAACTGTTTACGTGTTACACAATTTTTACGACTTGTATAACATTTTGTGTGGACTTTCAGATATCGATGAATGCTTCTACAACCAATCATGTCAAAACGGTGGTAACTGTACCAACACAGGTGGCTCATACAGTTGCATTTGCACAAGTGGATGGACAGGCGCAAACTGTACAACAGGTATGGAAATAATCTTAGTTTTGCCGATAGACGTAAAGAAATGGTAGGCCCAACGTGCCATCTTTGGAACTATGGCAGATCTTCGTAAAAATATGGGATTAGAGAATCAATATCACAATATGCAATTCGCTTACTCCGTTACGTTTTTAATGTCCCTGCGTTGAATTGGTACGTGTAACAATTTCTATCAAATATTTATGTGAGAGATTCAGTAGAGCTTTGTCCACAAAATGAAACTAAACACTTTATTTGCTTGAAAGATAACACTGAATTGCTTCATTGTCATACCACATAAATATCAAGCCTAAGAAATAATGGTATGGAAATGATACAAAATCTATCCGTTTCAGCGAATTCATTTATATTAAATTTATGCCAAATAAATCAAGCGAAAGTATTGATATAAACATCATTTCTGCTTAATTGATACATGGAAAGGTCATTCACACAAACATGATAACGCATACATGGAAGTTTTATTCTGAGAAATTATGTATTCGTAGACAATGCAGATGGATATATTCTATTTTGCGGGTTTGGACAAAGGTAGATGTGGTCAATAAAACAGCAATGGCCTTACACAATTCTTCAATTGTTCTATATAAAATGTTCGATCAACATGTTCTGATTCATTGTACATATAATTGCCCCAAGAGCAATTCAAATGTTCACATGGCACTCTTATATTTCTAACACCGTCAATACCGATTGAAAGTTCGTGAATGAAAAAAGACGTTAGGATCACTTAACTATTCTAATTTATTAACCATCGTCAACGTAAGTTTTTCCTACTACCCCTGAGAAGACTTTGATACCTGTACAAAAAAATAAACGGTTCGTACACTTGGAAGTATGCAAATGCAAGATAACGTAAAATACTTAAAACTGTGCAATGTCTTATTACATATAGGTTGAGCATGGATCTTACTGCTAGGTAACTGGTAAATATTAGAATATGTTATTAACCATGAATGAGTCGCATTTGCATAATGAAAGCAGTTAAACACCTACTCTCTTTCGGATTAAAATTTATACACTGACAACAGTGTTATATACAATTTATACAATTCTGTTCTATAACAAATGTGTCGCTTTATGATACGATACAATGAAAACATGAAATAACGTCTCTATTATATATTGATACGAATTTTCGTGGTCTTGCTTACTGATTGTAAATTCACTACTGTACGATCCATTTTAAAAGGACTTGCCATAAAATAATACCTTGATCTTGTTTTTCAAAAAAAGAATGTAACTGAAATGTGTTTTCTAAAAATTCACATTCGAATGGTATATCTGCAACGCAAAGCAAGTTAATTATTCATCATAATGAACAATTTGATATTTTGTATCACGTTTGACTAATGCATTTCATGTTATGGAAATGTAATAACGCACACAAGAACAACGTAGAACGTACACTTCCTCTCTAACGAATCGTATATCGAATCGGGTCTTTTCCCACATACTCTTTGTACCATTGTTGTTTCTTATACGCATCCAACACGTGTTTGGTATTATTTCTACAATGATGTCATCAAAGTAATATTCTGCGAGAAAAATAAGATATTTTGGCAACTTGACTGAAGAAAACAAGGATTTTCATTCTCATTGCACCAATTTAAACGTCAGAAAGGCACAATATGTTTTAAGCGATTTCGCGGTTAATAATGTCTTAATGTTAATTTTCATTTAAACCCATTACTGGAATGTGTCTGCTGAAGTCAAACGTACAAACGATATGTTTTGAATGACAAGAACAAATCTAATCATACATAAAACTGGTTTTTTGATATTTTGTAACAATGGCGTTTTATTGATGTATTCAACGTTAAGGAAATGTAATTGTACAGACAATAATAGATCGTTTTCCTTTAAACATTTGATTACAAAATTGAATGGAGGTGGGTAAATATTCGATCTTTTTTAAACATACAGTAGGAGGCGCTCTTAACAGAATAATTTTGCAGTTAAAATCTCACACATTTCTTTTCTCAATAAATCCCTTCAGTATATTGTTCTTGGCTTCAAATCGAAATGATAAAACAAGTTTCGAATGTTATCATATGGCAGTGTTTCATAAACTAGACTGAGACTATTACTGGAACTGTTTACGTGTTACACAATTTTTACGACTTGTATAACATTTTGTGTGGACTTTCAGATATCGATGAATGCTTCTACAACCAATCATGTCAAAACGGTGGTAACTGTACCAACACAGGTGGCTCATACAGTTGCATTTGCACAAGTGGATGGACAGGCGCAAACTGTACAACAGGTATGGAAATAATCTTAGTTTTGCCGATAGACGTAAAGAAATGGTAGGCCCAACGTGCCATCTTTGGAACTGTGGCAGATCTTCGTAAAAATATGGGATTAGAGAATCAATATCACAATATGCAATTCGCTTATTCCGTTACGTTTTTAATGTCCCTGCGTTGAATTGGTACGTGTAACAATTTCTATCAAATATTTATGTGAGAGATTCAGTAGAGCTTTGTCCACAAAATGAAACTAAACACTTTATTTGCTTGAAAGATAACACTGAATTGCTTCATTGTCATACCACATAAATAGCAAGCCTAAGAAATAATGGTATGGAAATGATACAAAATCTATCCGTTTCAGCGAATTCATTTATAATAAATTTATGCCAAAAAATTCAAGCGAAAGTATTGATATAAACATCATTTCTGCTTAATTGATACATGGAAAGGTCATTCACACAAACATGATAACGCATACATGGAAGTGTTATTCTGAGAAATTATGCATTCGGAGACAATGCAGATGGATATATTCTATTTTGCGGGTTTGGACAAAGGTAGATGTGGTCAATAAAACAGCAATGGCCTTACACAATTCTTCAATTGTTCTATATAAAATGTTCGATCAACATGTTCTGATTCATTGTACATATAATTGCTCCAAGAGCTATTCAAATGTTCACATGGCACTCTTATATTTCTAACACCGTCAATACCGATTGAAAGTTCGTGAATGAAAAAAGACGTTAGGATCACTTAACTATTCTAATTTATTAATCATCGTCAACGTAAGTTTTTCCTACTACCCCTGAGAAGACTTTGATACCTGTACAAAAAATAAACGGTTCGTACACTTGGAAGTATGCAAATGCAAGATAACGTAAAATACTTAAAACTGTGCAATGTCTTATTACATATAGGTTGAGCATGGATCTTACTGCTAGGTAACTGGTAAATATTAGAATATGTGATTAACCATGAATGAGTCGCATTTGCATAATGAAAGCAGTTAAACACCTACTCTCTTTCGGATTAAAATTTATACACTGTCAATAGTGTTATATACAATTTATACAATTCTGTTCTATAACAAATGTGTCGCTTTATGATACGATACAATGAAAACATGAAATAACGTCTCTATTATATATTGATACGAATTTTCGTGGTCATGCTTACTGATTGTAAATTCACTACTGTACGATCCATTTTAAAAGGACTTGCCATAAAATAATACCTTGATCTTGTTTTTCAAAAAAAGAATGTAACTGAAATGTGTTTTCTAAAAATTCACATTCGAATGGTATATCTGCAACGCAAAGCAAGTTAATTATTCATCATAATGAACAATTTGATATTTTGTATCACGTTTGACTAATGCATTTCATGTTATGGAAATGTAATAACGCACACAAGAACAACGTAGAACGTACACTTCCTCTCTAACGAATCGTATATCGAATCGGGTCTTTTCCCACATACTCTTTGTACCATTGTTGTTTCTTCTACGCATCCAACACGTGTTTGGTATTATTTCTACAATGATGTCATCAAAGTAATATTCTGCGAGAAAAATACGATATTTTGGCAACTTGACTGAAGAAAACAAGGATTTTCATTCTCATTGCACCAATTTAAGCGTCAGAAAGGCACAATATGTTTTAAGCGATTTCGCGGTTAATAATGTCTTAATGTTAATTTTCATCTAAACCCATTACTGGAATGTGTCTGCTGAAGTCAAACGTACAAACGATATGTTTTGAATGACAAGAACAAATCTAATCATACATAAAAATGGTTTTTTGATATTTTGTAACAATGGCGTTTTATTGATGTATTCAACGTTAAGGAAATGTAATTGTACAGACAATAATAGATCGTTTTCCTTTAAACATTTGATTACAAAATTGAATGGAGGTGGGTAAATATTCGATCTTTTTTAAACATACAGTAGGAGGCGCTCTTAACAGAATAATTTTGCAGTTAAATTCTCACACATTTCTTTTCTCAATAAATCCCTTCAGTATATTGTTCTTGGCTTCAAATCGAAATGATAAAACAGGTTTTGAATGTTATCATATGGCAGTGTTTCATAAACTAGACTGAGACTATTACTGGAACTGTTTACGTGTTACACAATTTTTACGACTTGTATAACATTTTGTGTGGACTTTCAGATATCGATGAATGCTTCTACAACCAATCATGTCAAAACGGTGGTAACTGTACCAACACAGGTGGCTCATACAGTTGCATTTGCACAAGTGGATGGACAGGCGCAAACTGTACAACAGGTATGGAAATAATCTTAGTTTTGCCGATAGACGTAAAGAAATGGTAGGCCCAACGTGCCATCTTTGGAACTATGGCAGATCTTCGTAAAAATATGGGATTAGAGAATCAATATCACAATATGCAATTCGCTTATTCCGTTACGTTTTTAATGTCCCTGCGTTGAATTGGTACGTGTAACAATTTCTATCAAATATTTATGTGAGAGATTCAGTAGAGCTTTGTCCACAAAATGAAACTAAACACTTTATTTGCTTGAAAGATAACACTGAATTGCTTCATTGTCATACCACATAAATAGCAAGCCTAAGAAATAATGGTATGGAAATGATACAAAATCTATCTATCTATCGCATTTGCATAATGAAAGCAGTTAAACACCTACTCTCTTTCGGATTAAAATTTATACACTGTCAATAGTGTTATATACAATTTATACAATTCTGTTCTATAACAAATGTGTCGCTTTATGATACGATACAATGAAAACATGAAATAACGTCTCTATTATATATTGATACAAATTTTCGTGGTATTGCTTACTGATTGTAAATTCACTACTGTACGATCCATTTTAAAAGGACTTGCCATCAAATAATACCTTGATCTTGTTTTTCAAAAAAAGAATGTAACTGAAATGTGTTTTCTAAAAATTCACATTCGAATGATATATCTGCAACGCAAAGCAAGTTAATTATTCATCATAATGAACAATTTGATATTTTGTATCACATTTGACTAATGCATTTCATGTTATGGAAATGTAATAACGCACACAAGAACAACGTAGAACGTACACTTCCTCTCTAACGAATCGTATATCGAATCGGGTCTTTTCCCACATACTCTTTGTACCATTGTTGTTTCTTCTACGCATCCAACACGTGTTTGGTATTATTTCTACAATGATGTCATCAAAGTAATATTCTGCGAGAAAAATAAGATATTTTGGCAACTTGACTGAAAAAACAAGAATTTTCATTCTCATTGCACCAATTTAAACGTCAGAAAGGCACAATATGTTTTAAGCGATTTCGCGGTTAATAATGTCTTAATGTTAATTTTCATTTAAACCCATTACTGGAATGTGTCTGCTGAAGTCAAACGTACAAACGATATGTTTGAATGACAAGAACAAATCTAATCATACATAAAAATGTTTTTTTGATATTTTGTAACAATGGCGTTTCATTGATGTATTCAACGTTAAGGAAATGTAATTGTACAGACAAAAATAGATCGTTTTCCTTTAAACATTTGATTACAAAATTGAATGGAGGTGGGTAAATATTCGATCTTTTTTAAACATACAGTAGGAGGCGCTCTTAACAGAATAATTTTGCAGTTAAAATCTCACACATTTCTTTTCTCAATAAATCCCTTCAGTATATTGTTCTTGGCTTCAAATCGAAATGATAAAACAGGTTTTGAATGTTATCATATGGCAGTGTTTCATAAACTAGACTGAGACTATTACTGGAACTGTTTACGTGTTACACAATTTTTACGACTTGTATAACATTTTGTGTGGACTTTCAGATATCGATGAATGCTTCTACAACCAATCATGTCAAAACGGTGGTAACTGTACCAACACAGGTGGCTCATACAGTTGCATTTGCACAAGTGGATGGACAGGCGCAAACTGTACAACAGGTATGGAAATAATCTTAGTTTTGCCGATAGACGTAAAGAAATGGTAGGCCCAACGTGCCATCTTTGGAACTATGGCAGATCTTCGTAAAAATATGGGATTAGAGAATCAATATCACAATATGCAATTCGCTTATTCCGTTACGTTTTTAATGTCCCTGCTTTGAATTGGTACGTGTAACAATTTCTATCAAATATTTATGTGAGAGATTCAGTAGAGCTTTGTCCACAAAATGAAACTAAACACTTTATTTGCTTGAAAGATAACACTGAATTGCTTCATTGTCATACCACATAAATAGCAAGCCTAAGAAATAATGGTATGGAAATGATACAAAATCTATCCGTTTCAGCGAATTCATTTATAATAAATTTATGCCATAAAATTCAATCGAAAGTATTGATATAAACATCATTTCTGCTTAATTGATACATGGAAAGGTCATTCACACAAACATGAAAACGCATACATGGAAGTGTTATTCTGAGAAATTATGCATTCGGAGACAATGCAGATGGATATATTCTATTTTGAGGGTTTGGACAAAGGTAGATGTGGTCAATAAAACAGCAATGGCCTTACACAATTCTTCAATTGTTCTATATAAAATGTTCGATGAACATGTTCTGATTCATTGTACATATAATTGCTCCAAGAGCTATTCAAATGTTCACATGGCACTCTTATATTTCTAACACCGTCAATACCGATTGAAAGTTCGTGAATGAAAAAAGACGTTAGGATCACTTAACTATTCTAATTTATTAACCATCGTCAACGTAAGTTTTTCCTACTACCCCTGAGAAAACTTTGATACCTGTACAAAAAATAAACGGTTCGTACACTTGGAAGTATGCAAATGCAAGATAACGTAAAATACTTAAAACTGTGCAATGTCTTATTACATATAGGTTGAGCATGGATCTTACTGCTAGGTAACTGGTAAATATTAGAATATGTGATTAACCATGAATTAGTCGCATTTGCATAATGAAAGCAGTTAAACACCTACTCTCTTTCGGATTAAAATTTATACACTGTCAATAGTGTTATATACAATTTATACAATTCTGTTCTATATCAAATGTGTCGCTTTATGATACGATACAATGAAAACATGAAATAACGTCTCTATTATATATTGATACGAATTTTCGTGGTCATGCTTACTGATTTTAAATTCACTACTGTACGATCCATTTTAAAAGGACTTGCCATAAAATAATACCTTGATCTTGTTTTTCAAAAAAAGAATGTAACTGAAATGTGTTTTCTAAAAATTCACATTCGAATGGTATATCTGCAACGCAAAGCAAGTTAATTATTCATCATAATGAACAATTTGATATTTTGTATCACGTTTGACTAATGCATTTCATGTTATGGAAATGTAATAACGCACACAAGAACAACGTAGAACGTACACTTCCTCTCTAACGAATCGTATATCGAATCGGGTCTTTTCCCACATACTCTTTGTACCATTGTTGTTTCTTATACGCATCCAACACGTGTTTGGTATTATTTCTACAATGATGTCATCAAAGTAATATTCTGCGAGAAAAATAAGATATTTTGGCAACTTGACTGAAGAAAACAAGGATTTTCATTCTCATTGCACCAATTTAAACGTCAGAAAGGCACAATATGTTTTAAGCGATTTCGCGGTTAATAATGTCTTAATGTTAATTTTCATTTAAACCCATTACTGGAATGTGTCTGCTGAAGTCAAACGAACAAACGATATGTTTTGAATGACAAGAACAAATCTAATCATACATAAAACTGGTTTTTTTATATTTTGTAACAATGGCGTTTTATTGATGTATTCAACGTTAAGGAAATGTAATTGTACAGACAATAATAGATCGTTTTCCTTTAAACATTTGATTACAAAATTGAATGGAGGTGGGTAAATATTCGATCTTTTTTAAACATACAGTAGGAGGCGCTCTTAACAGAATAATTTTGCAGTTAAAATCTCACACATTTCTTTTCTCAATAAATCCCTTCAGTATATTGTTCTTGGCTTCAAATCGAAATGATAAAACAGGTTTCGAATGTTATCATATGGCAGTGTTTCATAAACTAGACTGAGACTATTACTGGAACTGTTTACGTGTTACACAATTTTTACGACTTGTATAACATTTTGTGTGGACTTTCAGATATCGATGAATGCTTCTACAACCAATCATGTCAAAACGGTGGTAACTGTACCAACACAGGTGGCTCATACAGTTGCATTTGCACAAGTGGATGGACAGGCGCAAACTGTACAACAGGTATGGAAATAATCTTAGTTTTGCCGATAGACGTAAAGAAATGGTAGGCCCAACGTGCCATCTTTGGAACTGTGGCAGATCTTCGTAAAAATATGGGATTAGAGAATCAATATCACAATATGCAATTCGCTTATTCCGTTACGTTTTTAATGTCCCTGCGTTGAATTGGTACGTGTAACAATTTCTATCAAATATTTATGTGAGAGATTCAGTAGAGCTTTGTCCACAAAATGAAACTAAACACTTTATTTGCTTGAAAGATAACACTGAATTGCTTCATTGTCATACCACATAAATAGCAAGCCTAAGAAATAATGGTATGGAAATGATACAAAATCTATCCGTTTCAGCGAATTCATTTATATTAAATTTATGCCAAAAAATTCAAGCGAAAGTATTGATATAAACTTCATTTCTGCTTAATTGATACATGGAAAGGTCATTCACACAAACATGATAACGCATACATGGAAGTGTTATTCTGAGAAATTATGCATTCGGAGACAATGCAGATGGATATATTCTATTTTGCGGGTTTTGGGACAAAGGTAGATGTGGTCAATAAAACAGCAATGGCCTTACACAATTCTTCAATTGTTCTATATAAAATGTTCGATCAACATGTTCTGATTCATTGTACATATAATTGCTCCAAGAGCAATTCAAATGTTCACATGGCACTCTTATATTTCTAACACCGTCAATACCGATTGAAAGTTCGTGAATGAAAAAAGACGTTAGGATCACTTAACTATTCTAATTTATTAACCATCGTCAACGTAAGTTTTTCCTACTACCCCTGAGAAGACTTTGATACCTGTACAAAAAATAAACGGTTCGTACACTTGGAAGTATGCAAATGCAAGATAACGTAAAATACTTAAAACTGTGCAATGTCTTATTACATATAGGTTGAGCATGGATCTTACTGCTAGGTAACTGGTAAATATTAGAATATGTGATTAACCATGAATGAGTCGCATTTGCATAATGAAAGCAGTTAAACACCTACTCTCTTTCGGATTAAAATTTATACACTGTCAATAGTGTTATATACAATTTATACAATTTTGTTCTATAACAAATGTGTCGCTTTATGATACGATACAATGAAAACATGAAATAACGTCTCTATTATATATTGATACAAATTTTCGTGGTCTTGCTTACTGATTGTAAATTCACTACTGTACGATCCATTTTAAAAGGACTTGCCATCAAATAATACCTTGATCTTGTTTTTCAAAAAAAGAATGTAACTGAAATGTGTTTTCTAAAAATTCACATTCGAATGATATATCTGCAACGCAAAGCAAGTTAATTATTCATCATAATGAACAATTTGATATTTTGTATCACGTTTGACTAATGCATTTCATGTTATGGAAATGTAATAACGCACACAAGAACAACGTAGAACGTACACTTCCTCTCTAACGAATCGTATATCGAATCGGGTCTTTTCGCACATACTCTTTGTACCATTGTTGTTTCTTCTACGCATCCAACACGTGTTTGGTATTATTTCTACAATGATGTCATCAAAGTAATATTCTGCGAGAAAAATAAGATATTTTGGCAACTTGACTGAAGAAAACAAGGATTTTCATTCTCATTGCACCAATTTAAACGTCGTCAGAAAGGCACAATATGTTTTAAGCGATTTCGCGGTTAATAATGTCTTAATGTTAATTTTCATTTAAACCCATTACTGGAATGTGTCTGCTGAAGTCAAACGTACAACCGATATGTTTTGAATGACAAGAACAAATCTAATCATACATAAAACTGGTTTTTTGATATTTTGTAACAATGGCGTTTTATTGATGTATTCAACGTTAAGGAAATGTAATTGTACAGACAATAATAGATCGTTTTCCTTTAAACATTTGATTACAAAATTGAATGGAGGTGGGTAAATATTCGATCTTTTTTAAACATACAGTAGGAGGCGCTCTTAACAGAATAATTTTGCAGTTAAAATCTCACACATTTCTTTTCTCAATAAATCCCTTCAGTATATTGTTCTTGGCTTCAAATCGAAATGATAAAACAGGTTTCGAATGTGATCATATGGCAGTGTTTCATAAACTAGACTGAGACTATTACTGGAACTGTTTACGTGTTACACAATTTTTACGACTTGTATAACATTTTGTGTGGACTTTCAGATATCGATGAATGCTTCTACAACCAATCATGTCAAAACGGTGGTAACTGTACCAACACAGGTGGCTCATACAGTTGCATTTGCACAAGTGGATGGACAGGCGCAAACTGTACAACAGGTATGGAAATAATCTTAGTTTTGCCGATAGACGTAAAGAAATGGTAGGCCCAACGTGCCATCTTTGGAACTGTGGCAGATCTTCGTAAAAATATGGGATTAGAGAATCAATATCACAATATGCAATTCGCTTATTCCGTTACGTTTTTAATGTCCCTGCGTTGAATTGGTACGTGTAACAATTTCTATCAAATATTTATGTGAGAGATTCAGTAGAGCTTTGTCCACAAAATGAAACTAAACACTTTATTTGCTTGAAAGATAACACTGAATTGCTTCATTGTCATACCACATAAATAGCAAGCCTAAGAAATAATGGTATGGAAATGATACAAAATCTATCCGTTTCAGCGAATTCATTTATATTAAATTTATGCCAAAAAATTCAAGCGAAAGTATTGATATAAACTTCATTTCTGCTTAATTGATACATGGAAAGGTCATTCACACAAACATGATAACGCATACATGGAAGTGTTATTCTGAGAAATTATGCATTCGGAGACAATGCAGATGGATATATTCTATTTTGCGGGTTTTGGACAAAGGTAGATGTGGTCAATAAAACAGCAATGGCCTTACACAATTCTTCAATTGTTCTATATAAAATGTTCGATCAACATGTTCTGATTCATTGTACATATAATTGCTCCAAGAGCAATTCAAATGTTCACATGGCACTCTTATATTTCTAACACCGTCAATACCGATTGAAAGTTCGTGAATGAAAAAAGACGTTAGGATCACTTAACTATTCTAATTTATTAACCATCGTCAACGTAAGTTTTTCCTACTACCCCTGAGAAGACTTTGATACCTGTACAAAAAATAAACGGTTCGTACACTTGGAAGTATGCAAATGCAAGATAACGTAAAATACTTAAAACTGTGCAATGTCTTATTACATATAGGTTGAGCATGGATCTTACTGCTAGGTAACTGGTAAATATTAGAATATGTGATTAACCATGAATGAGTCGCATTTGCATAATGAAAGCAGTTAAACACCTACTCTCTTTCGGATTAAAATTTATACACTGTCAATAGTGTTATATACAATTTATACAATTCTGTTCTATAACAAATGTGTCGCTTTATGATACGATACAATGAAAACATGAAATAACGTCTCTATTATATATTGATACAAATTTTCGTGGTCTTGCTTACTGATTGTAAATTCACTACTGTACGATCCATTTTAAAAGGACTTGCCATCAAATAATACCTTGATCTTGTTTTTCAAAAAAAGAATGTAACTGAAATGTGTTTTCTAAAAATTCACATTCGAATGATATATCTGCAACGCAAAGCAAGTTAATTATTCATCATAATGAACAATTTGATATTTTGTATCACGTTTGACTAATGCATTTCATGTTATGGAAATGTAATAACGCACACAAGAACAACGTAGAACGAACACTTCCTCTCTAACGAATCATATATCGAATCGGGTCTTTTCCCACATACTCTTTGTACCATTGTTGTTTCTTCTACGCATCCAACACGTGTTTGGTATTATTTCTACAATGATGTCATCAAAGTAATATTCTGCGAGAAAAATACGATGTTTTGGCAACTTGACTGAAGAAAACAAGGATTTTCATTCTCATTGCACCAATTTAAGCGTCAGAAAGGACCAATATGTTTTAAGCGATTTCGCCGTTAATAATGTCTTAATGTTAATTTTCATCTAAACCCATTACTGGAATGTGTCTGCTGAAGTCAAACGTACAAACGATATGTTTTGAATGACAAGAACAAATCTAATCATACATAAAAATGGTTTTTTGATATTTTGTAACAATGGCGTTTTATTGATGTATTCAACGTTAAGGAAATGTAATTGTACAGACAATAATAGATCGTTTTCCTTTAAACATTTGGTTACAAAATTGAATGGAGGTGGGTAAATATTCGATCTTTTTTAAACATACAGTAGGAGGCGCTCTTAACAGAATAATTTTGCAGTTAAAATCTCAAACTTTTCTTTTCTCAATAAATCCCTTCAGTATATTGTTCTTGGCTTCAAATCGAAATGATAAAACAGGTTTTGAATGTTATCATATGGCAGTGTTTCATAAACTAGACTGAGACTATTACTGGAACTGTTTACGTGTTACACAATTTTTACGACTTGTATAACATTTTGTGTGGACTTTCAGATATCGATGAATGCTTCTACAACCAATCATGTCAAAACGGTGGTAACTGTACCAACACAGGTGGCTCATACAGTTGCATTTGCACAAGTGGATGGACAGGCGCAAACTGTACAACAGGTATGGAAATAATCTTAGTTTTGCCGATAGACGTAAAGAAATGGTAGGCCCAACGTGCCATCTTTGGAACTATGGCAGATCTTCGTAAAAATATGGGATTAGAGAATCAATATCACAATATGCAATTCGCTTATTCCGTTACGTTTTTAATGTCCCTGCGTTGAATTGGTACGTGTAACAATTTCTATCAAATATTTATGTGAGAGATTCAGTAGAGCTTTGTCCACAAAATGAAACTAAACACTTTATTTGCTTGAAAGATAACACTGAATTGCTTCATTGTCATACCACATAAATAGCAAGCCTAAGAAATAATGGTATGGAAATGATACAAAATCTATCCGTTTCAGCGAATTCATTTGTATTAAATTTATGCCAAAAAATTCAAGCGAAATTATTGATATAAACATCATTTCTGCTTAATTGATACATGGAAAGGTCATTCACACAAACATGATAACGCATACATGGAAGTGTTATTCTGAGAAATTATGCATTCGGAGACAATGCAGATGGATATATTCTATTTTGCGGGTTTGGACAAAGGTAGATGTGGTCAATAAAACAGCAATGGCCTTACACAATTCTTCAATTGTTCTATATAAAATGTTCGATCAACATGTTCTGATTCATTGTACATATAATTGCTCCAAGAGCAATTCAAATATTCACATGGCACTCTTATATTTCTAACACCGTCAATACCGATTGAAAGTTCGTGAATGAAAAAAGACGTTAGGATCACTTAACTATTCTAATTTATTAACCATCGTCAACGTAAGTTTTTCCTACTACCCCTGAGAAGACTTTGATACCTGTACAAAAAATAAACGGTTCGTACACTTGGAAGTATGCAAATGCAAGATAACGTAAAATACTTAAAACTGTGCAATGTCTTATTACATATAGGTTGAGCATGGATCTTACTGCTAGGTAACTGGTAAATATTAGAATATGTGATTAACAATGAATGAGTCGCATTTGCATAATGAAAGCAGTTAAACACCTACTCTCTTTCGGATTAAAATTTATACACTGACAACAGTGTTATATACAATTTATACAATTCTGTTCTATAACAAATGTGTCGCTTTATGATACGATACAATGAAAACATGAAATAACGTCTCTATTATATATTGATACGAATTTTCGTGGTCTTGCTTACTGATTGTAAATTCACTACTGTACGATCAATTTTAAAAGTATTTGCCATCAAATAATTCCTTGATCTTGTTTTTCAAAAAAAGAATGTAACTGAAATGTGTTTTCTAAAAATTCACATTCGAATGATATATCTGCAACGCAAATCAAGTTAATTATTCATCATAATGAACAATTTGATATTTTGTATCACGTTTGACTAATGCATTTCATGTTATGGAAATGTAATAACGCACACAAGAACAACGTAGAACGTACACTTCCTCTCTAACGAATCGTATATCGAATCGGGTCTTTTCCCACATACTCTTTGTACCATTGTTGTTTCTTCTACGCATCCAACACGTGTTTGGTATTATTTCTACAATGATGTCATCAAAGTAATTTTCTGCGAGAAAAATAAGATATTTTGGCAACTTGACTGAAGAAAACAAGGATTTTCATTCTCATTGCACCAATTTAAACGTCAGAAAGGCACAATATGTTTTAAGCGATTTCGCGGTTAATAATGTCTTAATGTTAATTTTCATTTAAACCCATTACTGGAATGTGTCTGCTGAAGTCAAACGTACAAACGATATGTTTTGAATGCCAAGAACAAATCTAATCATACATAAAAATGGTTTTTTGATATTTTGTAACAATGGCGTTTCATTGATGTATTCAACGTTAAGGAAATGTAATTGTACAGACAATAATAGATCGTTTTCCTTTAAACATTTGATTACAAAATTGAATGGAGGTGGGTAAATATTCGATCTTTTTTAAACATACAGTAGGAGGCGCTCTTAACAGAATAATTTTGCAGTTAAAATCACACACATTTCTTTTCTCAATAAATCCCTTCAGTATATTGTTCTTGGCTTCAAATCGAAATGATAAAACAGGTTTTGAATGTGATCATATGGCAGTGTTTCATAAACTAGACTGAGACTATTACTGGAACTGTTTACGTGTTACACAATTTTTACGACTTGTATAACATTTTGTGTGGACTTTCAGATATCGATGAATGCTTCTACAACCAATCATGTCAAAACGGTGGTAACTGTACCAACACAGGTGGCTCATACAGTTGCATTTGCACAAGTGGATGGACAGGCGCAAACTGTACAACAGGTATGGAAATAATCTTAGTTTTGCCGATAGACGTAAAGAAATGGTAGACACAACGTGCCATCTTTGGAACTATGGCAGATCTTCGTAAAAATATGGGATTAGAGAATCAATATCACAATATGCAATTCGCTTATTCCGTTACGTTTTTAATGTCCCTGCGTTGAATTGGTACGTGTAACAATTTCTATCAAATATTTATGTGAGAGATTCAGTAAAGCTTTGTCCACAAAATGAAACTAAACACTTTATTTGCTTGAAAGATAACACTGAATTGCTTCATTGTCATACCACATAAATAGCAAGCCTAAGAAATAATGGTATGGAAATGATACAAAATCTATCCGTTTCAGCGAATTCATTTATATTAAATTTATGCCAAAAAATTCAAGCGAAAGTATTGATATAAACATCATTTCTGCTTAATTGATACATGGAAAGGTCATTCACACAAACATGATAACGCATACATGGAAGTGTTATTCTGAGAAATTATGCATTCGGAGACAATGCAGATGGATATATTCTATTTTGCGGGTTTGGACAAAGATAGATGTGGTCAATAAAACAGCAATGGCCTTACACAATTCTTCAATTGTTCTATATAAAATGTTCGATCAACATGTTCTGATTCATTGTACATATAATTGCTCCAAGAGCAATTCAAATGTTCACATGGCACTCTTATATTTTTAACACCATCAATACCGATTGAAAGTTCGTGAATGAAAAAAGACGTTAGGATCACTTAACTATTCTAATTTATTAACCATCGTCAACGTAAGTTTTTCCTACTACCCCTGAGAAGACTTTGATACCTGTACAAAAAATAAACGGTTCGTACACTTGGAAGTATGCAAATGCAAGATAACGTAAAATACTTAAAACTGTGCAATGTCTTATTACATATAGGTTGAGCATGGATCTTACTGCTAGGTAACTGGTAAATATTAGAATATGTGATTAACCATGAATGAGTCGCATTTGCATAATGAAAGCAGTTAAACACCTACTCTCTTTCGGATTAAAAGTTATACACTGTCAATAGTGTTATATACAATTTATACAATTCTGTTCTATAACAAATGTGTCGCTTTATGATACGATACAATGAAAACAAGAAATAACGTCTCTATTATATATTGATACGAATTTTCGTGGCCTTGCTTACTGATTGTAAATTCACTACTGTACGATCCATTTTAAAAGGACTTGCCATAAAATAATACCTTGATCTTGTTTCTCAAAAAAAGAATGTAACTGAAATGTGTTTTCTAAAAATTCACATTCGAATGATATATCTGCAACGCAAATCAAGTTAATTATTCATCATAATGAACAATTTGATATTTTGTATCACGTTTGACTAATGCATTTCATGTTATGGAAATGTAATAACGCACACAAGAACAACGTAGAACGTACACTTCCTCTCTAACGAATCGTATATCGAATCGGGTCTTTTCCCACATACTCTTTGTACCATTGTTGTTTCTTCTACGCATCCAACACGTGTTTGGTATTATTTCTACAATGATGTCATCAAAGTAATATTCTGCGAGAAAAATAAGATATTCTGGCAACTTGACTGAAGAAAACAAGGATTTTCATTCTCATTGCACCAATTTAAACCTCAGAAAGGCACAATATGTTTTAAGCGATTTCGCGGTTAATAATGTCTTAATGTTGATTTTCATTTAAACCCATTACTGGAATGTGTCTGCTGAAGTCAAACGTACAAACGATATGTTTTGAATGACAAGAACAAATCTAATCATACATAAAAATGGTTTTTTTTATATTTTGTAACAATGGCGTTTTATTGATGTATTCAACGTTAAGGAAATGTAATTGTACAGACAATAATAGATCGTTTTCCTTTAAACATTTGATTACAAAATTGAATGGAGGTGGGTAAATATTCGATCTTTCATAAACATACAGTAGGAGGCGCTCTTAACAGAATAATTTTGCAGTTAAAATCTCACACATTTCTTTTCTCAATAAATCCCTTCAGTATATTGTTCTTGGCTTCAAATCGAAATGATAAAACAGGTTTTGAATGTTATCTTATGGCAGTGTTTCATAAACTAGACTGAGACTATTACTGGAACTGTTTACGTGTTACACAATTTTTACGACTTGTATAACATTTTGTGTGGACTTTCAGATATCGATGAATGCTTCTACAACCAATCATGTCAAAACGGTGGTAACTGTACCAACACAGGTGGCTCATACAGTTGCATTTGCACAAGTGGATGGACAGGCGCAAACTGTACAACAGGTATGGAAATAATCTTAGTTTTGCCGATAGACGTAAAGAAATGGTAGGCCCAACGTGCCATCTTTGGAACTATGGCAGATCTTCGTAAAAATATGGGATTAGAGAATCAATATCACAATATGCAATTCGCTTATTCCGTTACGTTTTTAATGTCCCTGCGTTGAATTGGTACGTGTAACAATTTCTATCAAATATTTATGTGAGAGATTCAGTAGAGCTTTGTCCACAAAATGAAACTAAACACTTTATTTGCTTGAAAGATAACACTGAATTGCTTCATTGTCATACCACATAAATAGCAAGCCTAAGAAATAATGGTATGGAAATGATACAAAATCTATCCGTTTCAGCGAATTCATTTATATTAAATTTATGCCAAAAAGTTCAAGCGAAAGTATTGATATAAACATCATTTCTGCTTAATTGATACATTGAAAGGTCATTCACACAAACATGATAACGCATACATGGAAGTGTTATTCTGAGAAATTATGCATTCGGAGACAATGCAGATGGATATATTCTATTTTGCGGGTTTGGACAAAGGTAGATGTGGTCAATAAAACAGCAATGGCCTTACACAATTCTTCAATTGTTCTATATAAAATGTTCGATCAACATGTTCTGATTCATTGTACATATAATTGCTCCAAGAGCAATTCAAATGTTCACATGGCACTCTTATATTTTTAACACCATCAATACCGATTGAAAGTTCGTGAATGAAAAAAGACGTTAGGATCACTTAACTATTCTAATTTATTAACCATCGTCAACGTAAGTTTTTCCTACTACCCCTGAGAAGACTTTGATACCTGTACAAAAAATAAACGGTTCGTACACTTGGAAGTATGCAAATGCAAGATAACGTAAAATACTTAAAACTGTGCAATGTCTTATTACATATAGGTTGAGCATGGATCTTACTGCTAGGTAACTGGTAAATATTAGAATATGTGATTAACCATGAATGAGTCGCATTTGCATAATGAAAGCAGTTAAACACCTACTCTCTTTCGGATTAAAAGTTATACACTGTCAATAGTGTTATATACAATTTATACAATTCTGTTCTATAACAAATGTGTCGCTTTATGATACGATACAATGAAAACAAGAAATAACGTCTCTATTATATATTGATACGAATTTTCGTGGTCTTGCTTACTGATTGTAAATTCACTACTGTACGATCCATTTTAAAAGGACTTGCCATAAAATAATACCTTGATCTTGTTTCTCAAAAAAAGAATGTAACTGAAATGTGTTTTCTAAAAATTCACATTCGAATGATATATCTGCAACGCAAATCAAGTTAATTATTCATCATAATGAACAATTTGATATTTTGTATCACGTTTGACTAATGCATTTCATGTTATGGAAATGTAATAACGCACACAAGAACAACGTAGAACGTACACTTCCTCTCTAACGAATCGTATATCGAATCGGGTCTTTTCCCACATACTCTTTGTACCATTGTTGTTTCTTCTACGCATCCAACACGTGTTTGGTATTATTTCTACAATGATGTCATCAAAGTAATATTCTGCGAGAAAAATAAGATATTCTGGCAACTTGACTGAAGAAAACAAGGATTTTCATTCTCATTGCACCAATTTAAACCTCAGAAAGGCACAATATGTTTTAAGCGATTTCGCGGTTAATAATGTCTTAATGTTGATTTTCATTTAAACCCATTACTGGAATGTGTCTGCTGAAGTCAAACGTACAAACGATATGTTTTGAATGACAAGAACAAATCTAATCATACATAAAAATGGTTTTTTGATATTTTGTAACAATGGCGTTTTATTGATGTATTCAACGTTAAGGAAATGTAATTGTACAGACAATAATAGATCGTTTTCCTTTAAACATTTGATTACAAAATTGAATGGAGGTGGGTAAATATTCGATCTTTTATAAACATACAGTAGGAGGCGCTCTTAACAGAATAATTTTGCAGTTAAAATCTCACACATTTCTTTTCTCAATAAATCCCTTCAGTATATTGTTCTTGGCTTCAAATCGAAATGATAAAACAGGTTTTGAATGTTATCATATGGCAGTGTTTCATAAACTAGACTGAGACTATTACTGGAACTGTTTACGTGTTACACAATTTTTACGACTTGTATAACATTTTGTGTGGACTTTCAGATATCGATGAATGCTTCTACAACCAATCATGTCAAAACGGTGGTAACTGTACCAACACAGGTGGCTCATACAGTTGCATTTGCACAAGTGGATGGACAGGCGCAAACTGTACAACAGGTATGGAAATAATCTTAGTTTTGCCGATAGACGTAAAGAAATGGTAGGCCCAACGTGCCATCTTTGGAACTATGGCAGATCTTCGTAAAAATATGGGATTAGAGAATCAATATCACAATATGCAATTCGCTTATTCCGTTACGTTTTTAATGTTCCTGCGTTGAATTGGTACGTGTAACAATTTCTATCAAATATTTATGTGAGAGATTCAGTAGAGCTTTGTCCACAAAATGAAACTAAACACTTTATTTGCTTGAAAGATAACACTGAATTGCTTCATTGTCATACCACATAAATAGCAAGCCTAAGAAATAATGGTATGGAAATGATACAAAATCTATCCGTTTCAGCGAATTCATTTATATTAAATTTATGCCAAAAAATTCAAGCGAAATTATTGATATAAACATCATTTCAGCTTAATTGATACATGGAAAGGTCATTCACACAAACATGATAACGCATACATGGAAGTGTTATTCTGAGAAATTATGCATTCGGAGGCAATGCAGATGGATATATTCTATTTTGCGGGTTTGGACAAAGGTAGATGTTGTCAATAAAACAGCAATGGCCTTACACAATTCTTCAATTGTTCTATATAAAATGTTCGATCAACATGTTCTGATTCATTGTACATATAATTGCTCCAAGAGCAATTCAAATGTTCACATGGCACTCTTATATTTCTAACACCGTCAATACCGATTGAAAGTTCGTGAATGAAAAAAGACCTTAGGATCACTTAACTATTCTAATTTATTAACCATCGTCAACGTAAGTTTTTCCTACTACCCCTGAGAAGACTTTGATACCTGTACAAAAAATAAACGGTTCGTACACTTGGAAGTATGCAAATGCAAGATAACGTAAAATACTTAAAACTGTGCAATGTCTTATTACATATAGGTTGAGCATGGATCTTAATGCTAGGTAACTGGTAAATATTAGAATATGTGATTAACCATGAATGAGTCGCATTTGCATAATGAAAGCAGTTAAACACCTACTCTCTTTCGGATTAAAATTTATACACTGTCAATAGTGTTATATACAATTTATACAATTCTGTTCTATAACAAATGTGTCGCTTTATGATACGATACAATGAAAACATGAAATAACGTCTCTATTATATATTGATACGAATTTTCGTGTTCTTGCTTACGGATTGTAAATTCACTACTGTACGATCCATTTTAAAAGGACTTGCCATAAAATAATACCTTGATCTTGTTTTTCAAAAAAAGAATGTAACTGAAATGTGTTTTCTAAAAATTCACATTCGAATGATATATCTGCAACGCAAAGCAAGTCAATTATTCATCATAATGAACAATTTGATATTTTGTATCACGTTTGACTAATGCATTTCATGTTATGGAAATGTAATAACGCACACAAGAACAACGTAGAACGTACACTTCCTCTCTAACGAATCGTATATCGAATTGGGTCTTTTCCCACATACTCTTTGTACTATTGTTGTTTCTTATACGCATCCAACACGTGTTTGGTATTATTTCTACAATGATGTCATCAAAGTAATATTCTGCGAGAAAAATAAGATATTTTGGCAACTTGACTGAAGAAAACAAGGATTTTCATTCTCATTGCACCAATTTAAACGTCAGAAAGGCACAATATGTTTTAAGCGATTTCGCGGTTAATAATGTCTTAATGTTAATTTTCATTTAAACCCATTACTGGAATGTGTCTGCTGAAGTCAAACGTACAAACGATATGTTTTGAATGACAAGAACAAATCTAATCATACATAAAACTGGTTTTTTGATATTTTGTAACAATGGCGTTTTATTGATGTATTCAACGTTAAGGAAATGTAATTGTACAGACAATAATAGATCGTTTTCCTTTAAACATTTGATTACAAAATTGAATGGAGGTGGGTAAATATTCGATCTTTTTTAAACATACAGTAGGAGGCGCTCTTAACAGAATAATTTTGCAGTTAAAATCTCACACATTTCTTTTCTCAATAAATCCCTTCAGTATATTGTTCTTTGCTTCAAATCGAAATGATAAAACAGGTTTCGAATGTTATCATATGGCAGTGTTTCACAAACTAGACTGAGACTATTACTGGAACTGTTTACGTGTTACACAATTTTTACGACTTGTATAACATTTTGTGTGGACTTTCAGATATCGATGAATGCTTCTACAACCAATCATGTCAAAACGGTGGTAACTGTACCAACACAGGTGGCTCATACAGTTGCATTTGCACAAGTGGATGGACAGGCGCAAACTGTACAACAGGTATGGAAATAATCTTAGTTTTGCCGATAGACGTAAAGAAATGGTAGGCCCAACGTGCCATCTTTGGAACTGTGGCAGATCTTCGTAAAAATATGGGATTAGAGAATCAATATCACAATATGCAATTCGCTTATTCCGTTACGTTTTTAATGTCCCTGCGTTGAATTGGTACGTGTAACAATTTCTATCAAATATTTATGTGAGAGATTCAGTAGAGCTTTGTCCACAAAATGAAACTAAACACTTTATTTGCTTGAAAGATAACACTGAATTGCTTCATTGTCATACCACATAAATAGCAAGCCTAAGAAATAATGGTATGGAAATGATACAAAATCTATCCGTTTCAGCGAATTCATTTATATTAAATTTATGCCAAAAAATTCAAGCGAAAGTATTGATATAAACATCATTTCTGCTTAATTGATACATGGAAAGGTCATTCACACAAACATGATAACGCATACATGGAAGTGTTATTCTGAGAAATTATGCATTCGGAGACAATGCAGATGGATATATTCTATTTTGCGGGTTTTGGACAAAGGTAGATGTGGTCAATAAAACAGCAATGGCCTTACACAATTCTACAATTGTTCTATATAAAATGTTCGATCAACATGTTCTGATTCATTGTACATATAATTGCTCCAAGAGCAATTCAAATGTTCACATGGCACTCTTATATTTCTAACACCGTCAATACCGATTGAAAGTTCGTGAATGAAAAAAGACGTTAGGATCACTTAACTATTCTAATTTATTAACCATCGTCAACGGAAGTTTTTCCTACTACCCCTGAGAAGACTTTGATACCTGTACAAAAAATAAACGGTTCGTACACTTGGAAGTATGCAAATGCAAGATAACGTAAAATACTTAAAACTGTGCAATGTCTTATTACATATAGGTTGAGCATGGATCTTACTGCTAGGTAACTGGTAAATATTAGAATATGTGATTAACCATGAATGTGTCGCATTTGCATAATGAAAGCAGTTAAACACCTACTCTCTTTCGGATTAAAATTTATACACTGTCAATAGTGTTATATACAATTTATACAATTCTGTTCTATAACAAATGTGTCGCTTTATGATACGATACAATGAAAACATGAAATAACGTCTCTATTATATATTGATACGAATTTTCGTGGTCTTGCTTACTGATTGTAAATTCACTACTGTACGATCCATTTTAAAAGTATTTGCCATCAAATAATTCCTTGATCTTGTTTTTCAAAAAAAGAATGTAACTGAAATGTGTTTTCTAAAAATTCACATTCGAATGATATATCTGCAACGCAAAGCAAGTTAATTATTCATCATAATGAACAATTTGATATTTTGTATCACGTTTGACTAATGCATTTCATGTTATGGAAATGTAATAACGCACACAAGAACAACGTAGAACGTACACTTCCTCTCTAACGAATCGTATATCGAATCGGGTCTTTTCCCACATACTCTTTGTACCATTGTTGTTTCTTCTACGCATCCAACACGTGTTTGGTATTATTTCTACAATGATGTCATCAAAGTAATATTCTGCGAGAAAAATAAGATATTTTGGCAACTTGACTGAAGAAAACAAGGATTTTCATTCTCATTGCACCAATTTAAACGTCAGAAAGGCACAATATGTTTTAAGCGATTTCGCGGTTAATAATGTCTTAATGTTAATTTTCATTTAAACCCATTACTGGAATGTGTCTGCTGAAGTCAAACGTACAAACGATATGTTTTGAATGCCAAGAACAAATCTAATCATACATAAAAATGGTTTTTTGATATTTTGTAACAATGGCGTTTCATTGATGTATTCAACGTTAAGGAAATGTAATTGTACAGACAATAATAGATCGTTTTCCTTTAAACATTTGATTACAAAATTGAATGGAGGTGGGTAAATATTCGATCTTTTTTAAACATACAGTAGGAGGCGCTCTTAACAGAATAATTTTGCAGTTAAAATCTCACACATTTCTTTTCTCAATAAATCCCTTCAGTATATTGTTCTTGGCTTCAAATCGAAATGATAAAACAGGTTTTGAATGTTATCATATGGCAGTGTTTCATAAACTAGACTGAGACTATTACTGGAACTGTTTACGTGTTACACAATATTTACGACTTGTATAACATTTTGTGTGGACTTTCAGATATCGATGAATGCTTCTACAACCAATCATGTCAAAACGGTGGTAACTGTACCAACACAGGTGGCTCATACAGTTGCATTTGCACAAGTGGATGGACAGGCGCAAACTGTACAACAGGTATGGAAATAATCTTAGTTTTGCCGATAGACGTAAAGAAATGGTAGGCCCAACGTGCCATCTTTGGAACTATGGCAGATCTTCGTAAAAATATGGGATTAGAGAATCAATATCACAATATGCAATTCGCTTATTCCGTTACGTTTTTAATATCCCTGCGTTGAATTGGTACGTGTAACAATTTCTATCAAATATTTATGTGAGAGATTCAGTAGAGCTTTGTCCACAAAATGAAACTAAACACTTTATTTGCTTGAAAGATAACACTGAATTGCTTCATTGTCATACCACATAAATAGCAAGCCTAAGAAATAATGGTATGGAAATGATACAAAATCTATCCGTTTCAGCGAATTCATTTATATTAAATTTATGCCAAAAAATTCAAGCGAAAGTATTGATATAAACATCATTTCTGCTTAATTGATACATTGAAAGGTCATTCACACAAACATGATAACGCATACATGGAAGTGTTATTCTGAGAAATTATGCATTCGGAGACAATGCAGATGGATATATTCTATTTTGCGGGTTTGGACAAAGGTAGATGTGGTCAATAAAACAGCAATGGCCTTACACAATTCTTCAATTGTTCTATATAAAAAATTCGATCAACATGTTCTGATTCATTGTACATATAATTGCTCCAAGAGCAATTCAAATGTTCACATGGCACTCTTATATTTCTAACACCGTCAATACCGATTGAAAGTTCGTGAATGAGAAAAGACGTTAGGATCACTTAACTATTCTAATTTATTAACCATCGTCAACGTAAGTTTTTCCTACTACCCCTGAGAAGACTTTGATACCTGTACAAAAAATAAACGGTTCGTACACTTGGAAGTATGCAAATGCAAGATAACGTAAAATACTTAAAACTGTGCAATGTCTTATTACATATAGGTTGAGCATGGATCTTACTGCTAGGTAACTGGTAAATATTAGAATATGTGATTAACCATGAATGAGTCGCATTTGCATAATGAAAGCAGTTAAACACCTACTCTCTTCGGATTAAAATTTATACACTGACAACAGTGTTATATACAATTTATACAATTCTGTTCTATAACAAATGTGTCGCTTTATGATACAATACAATGAAAACATGAAATAACGTCTCTATTATATATTGATACGAATTTTCGTGGTCTTGCTTACTGATTGTAAATTCACTACTGTACGATCCATTTTAAAAGGACTTGCCATAAAATAATACCTTGATCTTGTTTTTCAAAAAAAGAATGTAACTGAAATGTGTTTTCTAAAAATTCACATTCGAATGATATATCTGCAACGCAAAGCAAGTTAATTATTCATCATAATGAACAATTTGATATTTTGTATCACGTTTGACTAATGCATTTCATGTTATGGAAATGTAATAACGCACACAAGAACAACGTAGAACGTACACTTCCTCTCTAACGAATCGTATATCGAATCGGGTCTTTTCCCACATACTCTTTGTACCATTGTTGTTTCTTCTACGCATCCAACACGTGTTTGGTATTATTTCTACAATGATGTCATCAAAGTAATATTCTGCGAGAAAAATAAGATATTTTGGCAACTTGACTGAAGAAAACAAGGATTTTCATTCTCATTGCACCAATTTAAACGTCAGAAAGGCACAATATGTTTTAAGCGATTTCGCGGTTAATAATGTCTTAATGTTAATTTTCATTTAAACCCATTACTGGAATGTGTCTGCTGAAGTCAAACGTACAAACGATATGTTTTGAATGACAAGAACAAATCTAATCATACATAAAAATGGTTTTTTGATATTTTGTAACAATGGCATTTTATTGATGTATTCAACGTTAAGGAAATGTAATTGTACAGACAAAAATAGATCGTTTTCCTTTAAACATTTGATTACAAAATTGAATGGAGGTGGGTAAATATTCGATCTTTTTTAAACATACAGTAGGAGGCGCTCTTAACAGAATAATTTTGCAGTTAAAATCTCACACATTTCTTTTCTCAATAAATCCCTTCAGTATATTGTTCTTGGCTTCAAATCGAAATGATAAAACAGGTTTTGAATGTTATCATATGGCAGTGTTTCATAAACTAGACTGAGACTATTACTGGAACTGTTTACGTGTTACACAATTTTTACGACTTGTATAACATTTTGTGTGGACTTTCAGATATCGATGAATGCTTCTACAACCAATCATGTCAAAACGGTGGTAACTGTACCAACACAGGTGGCTCATACAGTTGCATTTGCACAAGTGGATGGACAGGCGCAAACTGTACAACAGGTATGGAAATAATCTTAGTTTTGCCGATAGACGTAAAGAAATGGTAGGCCCAACGTGCCATCTTTGGAACTATGGCAGATCTTCGTAAAAATATGGGATTAGAGAATCAATATCACAATATGCAGTTCGCTTATTCCGTTACGTTTTTAATGTCCCTGCGTTGAATTGGTACGTGTAACAATTTCTATCAAATATTTATGTGAGAGATTCAGTAGAGCTTTGTCCACAAAATGAAACTAAACACTTTATTTGCTTGAAAGATAACACTGAATTGCTTCATTGTCATACCACATAAATAGCAAGCCTAAGAAATAATGGTATGGAAATGATACAAAATCTATCCGTTTCAGCGAATTCATTTATATTAAATTTATGCCAAAAATACAACGAAATTATTGATATAAACATCATTTCTGCTTAATTGATACATGGAAAGGTCATTCACACAAACATGATAACGCATACATGGAAGTGTTATTCTGAGAAATTATGCATTCGGAGACAATGCAGATGGATATATTCTATTTTGCGGGTTTGGACAAAGGTAGATGTGGTCAATAAAACAGCAATGGCCTTACACAATTCTTCAATTGTTCTATATAAAATGTTCGATCAACATGTTCTGATTCATTGTACATATAATTGCTCCAAGAGCAATTCAAATGTTCACATGGCACTCTTATATTTCTAACACCGTCAATACCGATTGAAAGTTCGGGCATGAAAAAAGACGTTTGGATCACTTAACTATTCTAATTTATTAACCATCGTCAACGTAAGTTTTTCCTACTACCCCTGAGAAGACTTTGATACCTGTACAAAAAACGAACGGTTCGTACACTTGGAAGTATGCAAATGCAAGATAACGTAAAATACTTAAAACTGTGCAATGTCTTATTACATATAGGTTGAGCATGGATCTTACTGCTAGGTAACTGGTAAATATTAGAATATGTGATTAACCATGAATGAGTCGCATTTGCATAATGAAAGCAGTTAAACACCTACTCTCTTTCGGATTAAAATTTATACACTGACAACAGTGTTATATACAATTTATACAATTCTGTTCTATAACAAATGTGTCGCTTTATGATACAATACAATGAAAACATGAAATAACGTCTCTATTATGTATTGATACGAATTTTCGTGGTCTTGCTTACTGATTGTAAATTCACTACTGTACGATCCATTTTAAAAGGACTTGCCATAAAATAATACCTTGATCTTGTTTTTCGAAAAAAGAATGTAACTGAAATGTGTTTTCTAAAAATTAACATTCGAATGATATATCTGCAACGCAAAGCAAGTTAATTATTCATCATAATGAACAATTTGATATTTTGTATCACGTTTGACTAATGCATTTCATGTTATGGAAATGTAATAACGCACACAAGAACAACGTAGAACGTACACTTCCTCTCTAACGAATCGTATATCGAATCGGGTCTTTTCCCACATACTCTTTGTACCATTGTTGTTTCTTCTACGCATCCAACACGTGTTTGGTATTATTTCTACAATGATGTCATCAAAGTAATATTCTGCGAGAAAAATAAGATATTTTGGCAACTTGACTGAAGAAAACAAGGATTTTCATTCTCATTGCACCAATTTAAACGTAAGAAAGGCACAATATGTTTTAAGCGATTTCGCGGTTAATAATGTCTTAATGTTAATTTTCATTTAAACCCATTACTGGAATGTGTCTGCTGAAGTCAAACGTACAAACGATATGTTTTGAATGACAAGAACAAATCTAATCATACATAAAAATGGTTTTTTGATATTTTGTAACAATGGCGTTTTATTGATGTATTCAACGTTAAGGAAATGTAATTGTACAGACAAAAATAGATCGTTTTCCTTTAAACATTTGATTACAAAATTGAATGGAGGTGGGTAAATATTCGATCTTTTTTAAACATACAGTAGGAGGCGCTCTTAACAGAATAATTTTGCAGTTAAAATCTCACACATTTCTTTTCTCAATAAATCCCTTCAGTATATTGTTCTTGGCTTCAAATCGAAATGATAAAACAGGTTTTGAATGTTATCATATGGCAGTGTTTCATAAACTAGACTGAGACTATTACTGGAACTGTTTACGTGTTACACAATTTTTACGACTTGTATAACATTTTGTGTGGACTTTCAGATATCGATGAATGCTTCTACAACCAATCATGTCAAAACGGTGGTAACTGTACCAACACAGGTGGCTCATACAGTTGCATTTGCACAAGTGGATGGACAGGCGCAAACTGTACAACAGGTATGGAAATAATCTTAGTTTTGCCGATAGATGTAAAGAAATGGTAGGCCCAACGTGCCATCTTTGGAACTATGGCAGATCTTCGTAAAAATATGGGATTAGAGAATCAATATCACAATATGCAATTCGCTTATTCCGTTACGTTTTTAATGTCCCTGCGTTGAATTGGTACGTGTAACAATTTCTATCAAATATTTATGTGAGAGATTCAGTAGAGCTTTGTCCACAAAATGAAACTAAACACTTTATTTGCTTGAAAGATAACACTGAATTGCTTCATTGTCATACCACATAAATAGCAAGCCTAAGAAATAATGGTATGGAAATGATACAAAATCTATCCGTTTCAGCGAATTCATTTATATTAAATTTATGCCAAAAAATTCAAGCGAAAGTAATGATATAAACATCATTTCTGCTTAATTGATACATGGAAAGGTCATTCACACAAACATGATAACGCATACATGGAAGTTTTATTCTGAGAAATTATGCATTCGGAGACAATGCAGATGGATATATTCTATTTTGCGGGTTTGGACAAAGGTAGATGTGGTCAATAAAACAGCAATGGCCTTACACAATTCTTCAATTGTTCTATATAAAAAATTCGATCAACATGTTCTGATTCATTGTACATATAATTGCTCCAAGAGCAATTCAAATGTTCACATGGCACTCTTATATTTCTAACACCGTCAATACCGATTGAAAGTTCGTGAATGAGAAAAGACGTTAGGATCACTTAACTATTCTAATTTATTAACCATCGTCAACGTAAGTTTTTCCTACTACCCCTGAGAAGACTTTGATACCTGTACAAAAAATAAACGGTTCGTACACTTGGAAGTATGCAAATGCAAGATAACGTAAAATACTTAAAACTGTGCAATGTCTTATTACATATAGGTTGAGCATGGATCTTACTGCTAGGTAACTGGTAAATATTAGAATATGTGATTAACCATGAATGAGTCGCATTTGCATAATGAAAGCAATTAAACACCTACTCTCTTTCGGATTAAAATTTATACACTGACAACAGTGTTATATACAATTTATACAATTCTGTTCTATAACAAATGTGTCGCTTTATGATACAATACAATGAAAACATGAAATAACGTCTCTATTATATATTGATACGAATTTTCGTGGTCTTGCTTACTGATTGTAAATTCACTACTGTACGATCCATTTTAAAAGGACTTGCCATAAAATAATACCTTGATCTTTTTTTTCAAAAAAAGAATGTAACTGAAATGTGTTTTCTAAAAATTCACATTCGAATGATATATCTGCAACGCAAAGCAATTTAATTATTCATCATAATGAACAATTTGATATTTTGTATCACGTTTGACTAATGCATTTCATGTTATGGAAATGTAATAACGCACACAAGAACAACGTAGAACGTACACTTCCTCTCTAACGAATCGTATATCGAATCGGGTCTTTTCCCACATACTCTTTGTACCATTGTTGTTTCTTCTACGCATCCAACACGTGTTTGGTATTATTTCTACAATGATGTCATCAAAGTAATATTCTGCGAGAAAAATAAGATATTTTGGCAACTTGACTGAAGAAAACAAGGATTTTCATTCTCATTGCACCAATTTAAACGTCAGAAAGGCACAATATGTTTTAAGCGATTTCGCGGTTAATAATGTCTTAATGTTAATTTTCATTTAAACCCATTACTGGAATGTGTCTGCTGAAGTCAAACGTACAAATGATATGTTTTGAATGACAAGAACAAATCTAATCATACATAAAAATGGTTTTTTGATATTTTGTAACAATGGCGTTTTATTGATGTATTCAACGTTAAGGAAATGTATTTGTACAGACAAAAATAGATCGTTTTCCTTTAAACATTTGATTACAAAATTGAATGGAGGTGGGTAAATATTCGATCTTTTTTAAACATACAGTAGGAGGCGCTCTTAACAGAATAATTTTGCAGTTAAAATCTCACACATTTCTTTTCTCAATAAATCCCTTCAGTATATTGTTCTTGGCTTCAAATCGAAATGATAAAACAGGTTTTGAATGTTATCATATGGCAGTGTTTCATAAACTAGACTGAGACTATTACTGGAACTGTTTACGTGTTACACAATTTTTACGACTTGTATAACATTTTGTGTGGACTTTCAGATATCGATGAATGCTTCTACAACCAATCATGTCAAAACGGTGGTAACTGTACCAACACAGGTGGCTCATACAGTTGCATTTGCACAAGTGGATGGACAGGCGCAAACTGTACAACAGGTATGGAAATAATCTTAGTTTTGCCGATAGACGTAAAGAAATGGTAGGCCCAACGTGCCATCTTTGGAACTATGGCAGATCTTCGTAAAAATATGGGATTAGAGAATCAATATCACAATATGCAATTCGCTTATTCCGTTACGTTTTTAATGTCCCTGCGTTGAATTGGTACGTGTAACAATTTCTATCAAATATTTATATGAGAGATTCAGTAGAGCTTTGTCCACAAAATGAAACTAAACACTTTATTTGCTTGAAAGATAACACTGAATTGCTTCATTGTCATACCACATAAATAGCAAGCCTAAGAAATAATGGTATGGAAATGATACAAAATCTATCCGTTTCAGCGAATTCATTTATATTAAATTTATGCCAAAAAATTCAAGCGAAAGTATTGATATAAACATCATTTCTGCTTAATTGATACATGGAAAGGTCATTCACACAAACATGATAACGCATACATGGAAGTTTTATTCTGAGAAATTATGCATTCGGAGACAATGCAGATGGATATATTCTATTTTGCGGGTTTGGACAAAGGTAGATGTGGTCAATAAAACAGCAATGGCCTTACACAATTCTTCAATTGTTCTACATAAAAAATTCGATCAACATGTTCTGATTCATTGTACATATAATTGCTCCAAGAGCAATTCAAATGTTCACATGGCACTCTTATATTTCTAACACCGTCAATACCGATTGAAAGTTCGTGAATGAGAAAAGACGTTAGGATCACTTAACTATTCTAATTTATTAACCATCGTCAACGTAAGTTTTTCCTACTACCCCTGAGAAGACTTTGATACCTGTACAAAAAATAAACGGTTCGTACACTTGGAAGTATGCAAATGCAAGATAACGTAAAATACTTAAAACTGTGCAATGTCTTATTACATATAGGTTGAGCATGGATCTTACTGCTAGGTAACTGGTAAATATTAGAATATGTGATTAACCATGAATGAGTCGCATTTGCATAATGAAAGCAGTTAAACACCTACTCTCTTTCGGATTAAAATTTATACACTGACAACAGTGTTATATACAATTTATACAATTCTGTTCTATAACAAATGTGTCGCTTTATGATACAATACAATGAAAACATGAAATAACGTCTCTATTATATATTGATACGAATTTTCGTGGTCTTGCTTACTGATTGTAAATTCACTACTGTACGATCCATTTTAAAAGGACTTGCCATAAAATAATACCTTGATCTTGTTTTTCAAAAAAAGAATGTAACTGAAATGTGTTTTCTAAAAATTCACATTCGAATGATATATCTGCAACGCAAAGCAAGTTAATTATTCATCATAATGAACAATTTGATATTTTGTATCACGTTTGACTAATGCATTTCATGTTATGGAAATGTAATAACGCACACAAGAACAACGTAGAACGTACACTTCCTCTCTAACGAATCGTATATCGAATCGGGTCTTTTCCCACATACTCTTTGTACCATTGTTGTTTCTTCTACGCATCCAACACGTGTTTGGTATTATTTCTACAATGATGTCATCAAAGTAATATTCTGCGAGAAAAATAAGATATTTTGGCAACTTGACTGAAGAAAACAAGGATTTTCATTCTCATTGCACCAATTTAAACGTCAGAAAGGCACAATATGTTTTAAGCGATTTCGCGGTTAATAATGTCTTAATGTTAATTTTCATTTAAACCCATTACTGGAATGTGTCTGCTGAAGTCAAACGTACAAACGATATGTTTTGAATGACAAGAACAAATCTAATCATACATAAAAATGGTTTTTTGATATTTTGTAACAATGGCGTTTTATTGATGTATTCAACGTTAAGGAAATGTATTTGTACAGACAAAAATAGATCGTTTTCCTTTAAACATTTGATTACAAAATTGAATGGAGGTGGGTAAATATTCGATCTTTTTTAAACATACAGTAGGAGGCGCTCTTAACAGAATAATTTTGCAGTTAAAATCTCACACATTTCTTTTCTCAATAAATCCCTTCAGTATATTGTTCTTGGCTTCAAATCGAAATGATAAAACAGGTTTTGAATGTTATCATATGGCAGTGTTTCATAAACTAGACTGAGACTATTACTGGAACTGTTTACGTGTTACACAATTTTTACGACTTGTATAACATTTTGTGTGGACTTTCAGATATCGATGAATGCTTCTACAACCAATCATGTCAAAATGGTGGTAACTGTACCAACACAGGTGGCTCATACAGTTGCATTTGCACAAGTGGATGGACAGGCGCAAACTGTACAACAGGTATGGAAATAATCTTAGTTTTGCCGATAGACGTAAAGAAATGGTAGGCCCAACGTGCCATCTTTGGAACTATGGCAGATCTTCGTAAAAATATGGGATTAGAGAATCAATATCACAATATGCAATTCGCTTATTCCGTTACGTTTTTAATGTCCCTGCGTTGAATTGGTACGTGTAACAATTTCTATCAAATATTTATGTGAGAGATTCAGTAGAGCTTTGTCCACAAAATGAAACTAAACACTTTATTTGCTTGAAAGATAACACTGAATTGCTTCATTGTCATACCACATAAATAGCAAGCCTAAGAAATAATGGTATGGAAATGATACAAAATCTATCCGTTTCAGCGAATTCATTTATATTCAATTTATGCCAAAAAATTCAAGCGAAAGTATTGATATAAACATCATTTCTGCTTAATTGATACATGGAAAGGTCATTCACACAAACATGATAACGCATACATGGAAGTGTTATTCTGAGAAATTATGCATTCGGAGACAATGCAGATGGATATATTCTATTTTGCGGGTTTGGACAAAGGTAGATGTGGTCAATAAAACAGCAATGGCCTTACACAATTCTTCAATTGTTCTATATAAAAAATTCGATCAACATGTTCTGATTCATTGTACATATAATTGCTCCAAGAGCAATTCAAATGTTCACATGGCACTCTTATATTTCTAACACCGTCAATACCGATTGAAAGTTCGAGAATGAGAAAAGACGTTAGGATCACTTAACTATTCTAATTTATTAACCATCGTCAACGTAAGTTTTTCCTACTACCCCTGAGAAGACTTTGATACCTGTACAAAAAATAAACGGTTCGTACACTTGGAAGTATGCAAATGCAAGATAACGTAAAATACTTAAAACTGTGCAATGTCTTATTACATATAGGTTGAGCATGGATCTTACTGCTAGGTAACTGGTAAATATTAGAATATGTGATTAACCATGAATGAGTCGCATTTGCATAATGAAAGCAGTTAAACACCTACTCTCTTTCGGATTAAAATTTATACACTGACAACAGTGTTATATACAATTTATACAATTCTGTTCTATAACAAATGTGTCGCTTTATGATACAATACAATGAAAACATGAAATAACGTCTCTATTATATATTGATACGAATTTTCGTGGTCTTGCTTACTGATTGTAAATTCACTACTGTTCGATCCATTTTAAAAGGACTTGCTATAAAATAATACCTTGATCTTGTTTTTCAAAAAAAGAATGTAACTGAAATGTGTTTTCTAAAAATTCACATTCGAATGATATATCTGCAACGCAAAGCAAGTTAGCTATTCATCATAATGAACAATTTGATATTTTGTATCACGTTTGACTAATGCATTTCATGTTATGGAAATGTAATAACGCACACAAGAACAACGTAGAACGTACACTTCCTCTCTAACGAATCGTATATCGAATCGGGTCTTTTCCCACATACTCTTTGTACCACTGTTGTTTCTTCGACGCATCCAACACGTGTTTGGTATTATTTCTACAATGATGTCATCAAAGTAATATTCTGCGAGAAAAATAAGATATTTTGGCAACTTGACTGAAGAAAACAAGGATTTTCATTCTCATTGCACCAATTTAAGCGTCAGAAAGGCACAATATGTTTTAAGCGATTTCGCGGTTAATAATGTCTTAATGTTAATTTTCATTTAAACCCATTACTGGAATGTGTCTGCTGAAGTCAAACGTACAAACGATATGTTTTGAATGACAAGAACAAATCTAATCATATATAAAAATGGTTTTTTGATATTTTGTAACAATGGCGTTTTATTGATGTATTCAACGTTAAGGAAATGTAATTGTACAGACAAAAATAGATCGTTTTCCTTTAAACATTTGATTACAAATTTGAATGGAGGTGGGTAAATATTCGATCTTTTTTAAACATACAGTAGGAGGCGCTCTTAACAGAATAATTTTGCAGTTAAAATCTCACACATTTCTTTTCTCAATAAATCCCTTCAGTATATTGTTCTTGGCTTCAAATCGAAATGATAAAACAGGTTTTGAATGTTATCATATGGCAGTGTTTCATAAACTAGACTGAGACTATTACTGGAACTGTTTACGTGTTACACAATTTTTACGACTTGTATAACATTTTGTGTGGACTTTCAGATATCGATGAATGCTTCTACAACCAATCATGTCAAAACGGTGGTAACTGTACCAACACAGGTGGCTCATACAGTTGCATTTGCACAAGTGGATGGACAGGCGCAAACTGTACAACAGGTATGAAAATAATCTTAGTTTTGCCGATAGACGTAAAGAAATGGTAGGCCCAACGTGCCATCTTTGGAACTATGGCAGATCTTCGTAAAAATATGGGATTAGAGAATCAATATCACAATATGCAATTCGCTTATTCCGTTACGTTTTTAATGTCCCTGCGTTGAATTGGTACGTGTAACAATTTCTATCAAATATTTATGTGAGAGATTCAGTAGAGCTTTGTCCACAAAATGAAACTAAACACTTTATTTGCTTGAAAGATAACACTGAATTGCTTCATTGTCATACCACATAAATAGCAAGCCTAAGAAATAATGGTATGGAAATGATACAAAATCTATCCGTTTCAGCGAATTCATTTATATTAAATTTATGCCAAAAAATTCAAGCGAAAGTATTGATATAAACATCATTTCTGCTTAATTGATACATGGAAAGGTCATTCACACAAACATGATAACGCATACATGGAAGTGTTATTCTGAGAAATTATGCATTCGGAGACAATGCAGATGGATATATTCTATTTTGCGGGTTTGGACAAAGGTAGATGTGGTCAATAAAACAGCAATGGCCTTACACAATTCTTCAATTGTTCTATATAAAAAATTCGATCAACATGTTCTGATTCATTGTACATATAATTGCTCCAAGAGCAATTCAAATGTTCACATGGCACTCTTATATTTCTAACACCGTCAATACCGATTGAAAGTTCGTGAATGAGAAAAGACGTTAGGATCACTTAACTATTCTAATTTATTAACCATCGTCAACGTAAGTTTTTCCTACTACCCCTGAGAAGACTTTGATACCTGTACAAAAAATAAACGGTTCGTACACTTGGAAGTATGCAAATGCAAGATAACGTAAAATACTTAAAACTGTGCAATGTCTTATTACATATAGGTTGAGCATGGATCTTACTGCTAGGTAACTGGTAAATATTAGAATATGTGATTAACCATGAATGAGTCGCATTTGCATAATGAAAGCAGTTAAACACCTACTCTCTTTCGAATTAAAATTTATACACTGACAACAGTGTTATATACAATTTATACAATTCTGTTCTATAACAAATGTGTCGCTTTATGATACAATACAATGAAAACATGAAATAACGTCTCTATTATATATTGATACGAATTTTCGTGGTCTTGCTTACTGATTGTAAATTCACTACTGTACGATCCATTTTAAAAGGACTTGCCATAAAATAATACCTTGATCTTGTTTTTCAAAAAAAGAATGTAACTGAAATGTGTTTTCTAAAAATTCACATTCGAATGATATATCTGCAACGCAAAGCAAGTTAATTATTCATCATAATGAACAATTTGATATTTTGTATCACGTTTGACTAATGCATTTCATGTTATGGAAATGTAATAACGCACACAAGAACAACGTAGAACGTACACTTCCTCTCTAACGAATCGTATATCGAATCGGGTCTTTTCCCACATACTCTTTGTACCATTGTTGTTTCTTCTACGCATCCAACACGTGTTTGGTATTATTTCTACAATGATGTCATCAAAGTAATATTCTGCGAGAAAAATAAGATATTTTGGCAACTTGACTGAAGAAAACAAGGATTTTCATTCTCATTGCACCAATTTAAACGTCAGAAAGGCACAATATGTTTTAAGCGATTTCGCGGTTAATAATGTCTTAATGTTAATTTTCATTTAAACCCATTACTGGAATGTGTCTGCTGAAGTCAAACGTACAAACGATATGTTTTGAATGACAAGAACAAATCTAATCATATATAAAAATGGTTTTTTGATATTTTGTAACAATGGCGTTTTATTGATGTATTCAACGTTAAGGAAATGTAATTGTACAGACAAAAATAGATCGTTTTCCTTTAAACATTTGATTACAAATTTGAATGGAGGTGGGTAAATATTCGATCTTTTTTAAACATACAGTAGGAGGCGCTCTTAACAGAATAATTTTGCAGTTAAAATCTCACACATTTCTTTTCTCAATAAATCCCTTCAGTATATTGTTCTTGGCTTCAAATCGAAATGATAAAACAGGTTTTGAATGTTATCATATGGCAGTGTTTCATAAACTAGACTGAGACTATTACTGGAACTGTTTACGTGTTACACAATTTTTACGACTTGTATAACATTTTGTGTGGACTTTCAGATATCGATGAATGCTTCTACAACCAATCATGTCAAAACGGTGGTAACTGTACCAACACAGGTGGCTCATACAGTTGCATTTGCACAAGTGGATGGACAGGCGCAAACTGTACAACAGGTATGGAAATAATCTTAGTTTTGCCGATAGACGTAAAGAAATGGTAGGCCCAACGTGCCATCTTTGGAACTATGGCAGATCTTCGTAAAAATATGGGATTAGAGAATCAATATCACAATATGCAATTCGCTTATTCCGTTACGTTTTTAATGTCCCTGCGTTGAATTGGTACGTGTAACAATTTCTATCAAATATTTATGTGAGAGATTCAGTAGAGCTTTGTCCACAAAATGAAACTAAACACTTTATTTGCTTGAAAGATAACACTGAATTGCTTCATTGTCATACCACATAAATAGCAAGCCTAAGAAATAATGGTATGGAAATGATACAAAATCTATCCGTTTCAGCGAATTCATTTATATTAAATTTATGCCAAAAAATTCAAGCGAAAGTATTGATATAAACATCATTTCTGCTTAATTGATACATGGAAAGGTCATTCACACAAACATGATAACGCATACATGGAAGTGTTATTCTGAGAAATTATGCATTCGGAGACAATGCAGATGGATATATTCTATTTTGCGGGTTTGGACAAAGGTAGATGTGGTCAATAAAACAGCAATGGCCTTACACAATTCTTCAATTGTTCTATATAAAAAATTCGATCAACATGTTCTGATTCATTGTACATATAATTGCTCCAAGAGCAATTCAAATGTTCACATGGCACTCTTATATTTCTAACACCGTCAATACCGATTGAAAGTTCGTGAATGAGAAAAGACGTTAGGATCACTTAACTATTCTAATTTATTAACCATCGTCAACGTAAGTTTTTCCTACTACCCCTGAGAAGACTTTGATACCTGTACAAAAAATAAACGGTTCGTACACTTGGAAGTATGCAAATGCAAGATAACGTAAAATACTTAAAACTGTGCAATGTCTTATTACATATAGGTTGAGCATGGATCTTACTGCTAGGTAACTGGTAAATATTAGAATATGTGATTAACCATGAATGAGTCGCATTTGCATAATGAAAGCAGTTAAACACCTACTCTCTTTCGGATTAAAATTTATACACTGACAACAGTGTTATATACAATTTATACAATTCTGTTCTATAACAAATGTGTCGCTTTATGATACAATACAATGAAAACATGAAATAACGTCTCTATTATATATTGATACGAATTTTCGTGGTCTTGCTTACTGATTGTAAATTCACTACTGTACGATCCATTTTAAAAGGACTTGCCATAAAATAATACCTTGATCTTGTTTTTCAAAAAAAGAATGTAACTGAAATGTGTTTTCTAAAAATTCACATTCGAATGATATATCTGCAACGCAAAGCAAGTTAATTATTCATCATAATGAACAATTTTATATTTTGTATCACGTTTGACTAATGCATTTCATGTTATGGAAATGTAATAACGCACACAAGAACAACGTAGAACGTACACTTCCTCTCTAACGAATCGTATATCGAATCGGGTCTTTTCCCACATACTCTTTGTACCATTGTTGTTTCTTCTACGCATCCAACACGTGTTTGGTATTATTTCTACAATGATGTCATCAAAGTAATATTCTGCGAGAAAAATAAGATATTTTGGCAACTTGACTGAAGAAAACAAGGATTTTCATTCTCATTGCACCAATTTAAACGTCAGAAAGGCACAATATGTTTTAAGCGATTTCGCGGTTAATAATGTCTTAATGTTAATTTTCATTTAAACCCATTACTGGAATGTGTCTGCTGAAGTCAAACGTACAAACGATATGTTTTGAATGACAAGAACAAATCTAATCATATATAAAAATGGTTTTTTGATATTTTGTAACAATGGCGTTTTATTGATGTATTCAACGTTAAGGAAATGTAATTGTACAGACAAAAATAGATCGTTTTCCTTTAAACATTTGATTACAAATTTGAATGGAGGTGGGTAAATATTCGATCTTTTTTAAACATACAGTAGGAGGCGCTCTTAACAGAATAATTTTGCAGTTAAAATCTCACACATTTCTTTTCTCAATAAATCCCTTCAGTATATTGTTCTTGGCTTCAAATCGAAATGATAAAACAGGTTTTGAATGTTATCATATGGCAGTGTTTCATAAACTAGACTGAGACTATTACTGGAACTGTTTACGTGTTACACAATTTTTACGACTTGTATAACATTTTGTGTGGACTTTCAGATATCGATGAATGCTTCTACAACCAATCATGTCAAAACGGTGGTAACTGTACCAACACAGGTGGCTCATACAGTTGCATTTGCACAAGTGGATGGACAGGCGCAAACTGTACAACAGGTATGGAAATAATCTTAGTTTTGCCGATAGACGTAAAGAAATGGTAGGCCCAACGTGCCATCTTTGGAACTATGGCAGATCTTCGTAAAAATATGGGATTAGAGAATCAATATCACAATATGCAATTCGCTTATTCCGTTACGTTTTTAATGTCCCTGCGTTGAATTGGTACGTGTAACAATTTCTATCAAATATTTATGTGAGAGATTCAGTAGAGCTTTGTCCACAAAATGAAACTAAACACTTTATTTGCTTGAAAGATAACACTGAATTGCTTCATTGTCATACCACATAAATAGCAAGCCTAAGAAATAATGGTATGGAAATGATACAAAATCTATCCGTTTCAGCGAATTCATTTATATTAAATTTATGCCAAAAAATTCAAGCGAAAGTATTGATATAAACATCATTTCTGCTTAATTGATACATGGAAAGTTCATTCACACAAACATGATAACGCATACATGGAAGTGTTATTCTGAGAAATTATGCATTCGGAGACAATGCAGATGGATATATTCTATTTTGCGGGTTTGGACAAAGGTAGATGTGGTCAATAAAACAGCAATGGCCTTACACAATTCTTCAATTGTTCTATATAAAAAATTCGATCAACATGTTCTGATTCATTGTACATATAATTGCTCCAAGAGCAATTCAAATGTTCACATGGCACTCTTATATTTCTAACACCGTCAATACCGATTGAAAGTTCGTGAATGAGAAAAGACGTTAGGATCACTTAACTATTCTAATTTATTAACCATCGTCAACGTAAGTTTTTCCTACTACCCCTGAGAAGACTTTGATACCTGTACAAAAAATAAACGGTTCGTACACTTGGAAGTATGCAAATGCAAGATAACGTAAAATACTTAAAACTGTGCAATGTCTTATTACATATAGGTTGAGCATGGATCTTACTGCTAGGTAACTGGTAAATATTAGAATATGTGATTAACCATGAATGAGTCGCATTTGCATAATGAAAGCAGTTAAACACCTACTCTCTTTCGGATTAAAATTTATACACTGACAACAGTGTTATATACAATTTATACAATTCTGTTCTATAACAAATGTGTCGCTTTATGATACAATACAATGAAAACATGAAATAACGTCTCTATTATATATTGATACGAATTTTCGTGGTCTTGCTTACTGATTGTAAATTCACTACTGTACGATCCATTTTAAAAGGACTTGCCATAAAATAATACCTTGATCTTGTTTTTCAAAAAAAGAATGTAACTGAAATGTGTTTTCTAAAAATTCACATTCGAATGATATATCTGCAACGCAAAGCAAGTTAATTATTCATCATAATGAACAATTTGATATTTTGTATCACGTTTGACTAATGCATTTCATGTTATGGAAATGTAATAACGCACACAAGAACAACGTAGAACGTACACTTCCTCTCTAACGAATCGTATATCGAATCGGGTCTTTTCCCACATACTCTTTGTACCATTGTTGTTTCTTCTACGCATCCAACACGTGTTTGGTATTATTTCTACAATGATGTCATCAAAGTAATATTCTGCGAGAAAAATAAGATATTTTGGCAACTTGACTGAAGAAAACAAGGATTTTCATTCTCATTGCACCAATTTAAACGTCAGAAAGGCACAATATGTTTTAAGCGATTTCGCGGTTAATAATGTCTTAATGTTAATTTTCATTTAAACCCATTACTGGAATGTGTCTGCTGAAGTCAAACGTACAAACGATATGTTTTGAATGACAAGAACAAATCTAATCATACATAAAAATGGTTTTTTGATATTTTGTAACAATGGCGTTTTATTGATGTATTCAACGTTAAGGAAATGTAATTGTACAGACAAAAATAGATCGTTTTCCTTTAAACATTTGATTACAAAATTGAATGGAGGTGGGTAAATATTCGATCTTTTTTAAACATACAGTAGGAGGCGCTCTTAACAGAATAATTTTGCAGTTAAAATCTCACAAATTTCTTTTCTCAATAAATCCCTTCAGTATATTGTTCTTGGCTTCAAATCGAAATGATAAAACAGGTTATGAATGTTATCATATGGCAGTGTTTCATAAACTAGACTGAGACTATTACTGGAACTGTTTACGTGTTACACAATTTTTACGACTTGTATAACATTTTGTGTGGACTTTCAGATATCGATGAATGCTTCTACAACCAATCATGTCAAAACGGTGGTAACTGTACCAACAAAGGTGGCTCATACAGTTGCATTTGCACAAGTGGATGGACAGGCGCAAACTGTACAACAGGTATGGAAATAATCTTAGTTTTGCCGATAGACGTAAAGAAATGGTAGGCCCAACGTGCCATCTTTGGAACTATGGCAGATCTTCGTAAAAATATGGGATTAGAGAATCAATATCACAATATGCAATTCGCTTATTCCGTTACGTTTTTAATGTCCCTGCGTTGAATTGGTACGTGTAACAATTTCTATCAAATATTTATGTGAGAGATTCAGTAGAGCTTTGTCCACAAAATGAAACTAAACACTTTATTTGCTTGAAAGATAACACTGAATTGCTTCATTGTCATACCACATAAATAGCAAGCCTAAGAAATAATGGTATGGAAATGATACAAAATCTATCCGTTTCAGCGAATTCATTTATATTAAATTTTTGCCAAAAAGTTCAAGCGAAATTATTGATATAAACATCATTTCTGCTTAATTGATACATGGAAAGGTCATTCACACAAACATGATAACGCATACATGGAAGTGTTATTCTGAGAAATTATGCATTCGGAGACAATGCAGATGGATATATTCTATTTTGCGGGTTTGGACAAAGGTAGATGTGGTCAATAAAACAGCAATGTCCTTACACAATTCTTCAATTGTTCTATATAAAATGTTCGATCAACATGTTCTGATTCATTGTACATATAATTGCTCCAAGAGCAATTCAAATGTTCACATGGCACTCTTATATTTCTAACACCGTCAATACCGATTGAAAGTTCGTGCATGAAAAAAGACGTTAGGATCACTTAACTATTCTAATTTATTAACCATCGTCAACGTAAGTTTTTCCTACTACCCCTGAGAAGACTTTGATACCTGTACAAAAAATAAACGGTTCGTACACTTGGAAGTATGCAAATGCAAGATAACGTAAAATACTTAAAACTGTGCAATGTCTTATTACATATAGTTTGAGCATGGATCTTACTGCTAGGTAACTGGTAAATATTAGAATATGTGATTAACCATGAATGAGTCGCATTTGCATAATGAAAGCAGTTAAACACCTACTCTCTTTCGGATTAAAATTTATACACTGACAACAGTGTTATATACAATTTATACAATTCTGTTCTATAACAAATGTGTCGCTTTATGATACAATACAATGAAAACATGAAATAACGTCTCTATTATATATTGATACGAATTTTCGTGGTCTTGCTTACTGATTGTAAATTCACTACTGTACGATCCATTTTAAAAGGACTTGCCATAAAATAATACCTTGATCTTGTTTTTCAAAAAAAGAATGTAACTGAAATGTGTTTTCTAAAAATTCACATTCGAATGATATATCTGCAACGCAAAGCAAGTTAATTATTCATCATAATGAACAATTTGATATTTTGTATCACGTTTGACTAATGCATTTCATGTTATGGAAATGTAATAACGCACACAAGAACAACGTAGAACGTACACTTCCTCTCTAACGAATCGTATATCGAATCGGGTCTTTTCCCACATACTCTTTGTACCATTGTTGTTTCTTCTACGCATCCAACACGTGTTTGGTATTATTTCTACAATGATGTCATCAAAGTAATATTCTGCGAGAAAAATAAGATATTTTGGCAACTTGACTGAAGAAAACAAGGATTTTCATTCTCATTGCACCAATTTAAACGTCAGAAAGGCACAATATGTTTTAAGCGATTTCGCGGTTAATAATGTCTTAATGTTAATTTTCATTTAAACCCATTACTGGAATGTGTCTGCTGAAGTCAAACGTACAAACGATATGTTTTGAATGACAAGAACAAATCTAATCATACATAAAAATGGTTTTTTGATATTTTGTATCAATGGCGTTTTATTGATGTATTCAACGTTAAGGAAATGTAATTGTACAGACAATAATAGATCGTTTTCCTTTAAACATTTGATTACAAAATTGAATGGAGGTGGGTAAATATTCGATCGTTTTTAAACATACAGAAGGAGGCGCTCTTAACAGAATAATTTTGCAGTTAAAATCTCACACATTTCTTTTCTCAATAAATCCTACAGTATATTGTTCTTGGCTTCAAATCGAAATGATAAAACAGGTTTTGAATGTTATCATATGGCAGTGTTTCATAAACTAGACTGAGACTATTACTGGAACTGTTTACGTGTTACACAATTTTTACGACTTGTATAACATTTTGTGTGGACTTTCAGATATCGATGAATGCTTCTACAACCAATCATGTCAAAACGGTGGTAACTGTACCAACACAGGTGGCTCATACAGTTGCATTTGCACAAGTGGATGGACAGGCGCAAACTGTACAACAGGTATGGTAATAATCTTAGTTTTGCCGATAGACGTAAAGAAATGGTAGGCCCAACGTGCCATCTTCGGAACTATGGCAGATCTTCGTAAAAATATGGGATTAGAGAATCAATATCACAATATGCAATTCGCTTATTCCGTCACGTTTTTAATGTCCCTGCGTTGAATTGGTACGTGTAACAATTTCTATCAAATATTTATGTGAGAGATTCAGTAGAGCTTTGTCCACAAAATGAAACTAAACACTTTATTTGCTTGAAAGATAACACTGAATTGCTTCATTGTCATACCACATAAATAGCAAGCCTAAGAAATAATGGTATGGAAATGATACGAAATCTATCCGTTTCAGCGAATTCATTTATATTTAATTTATGCCAAAAAATTCAAGCGAAAGTATTGATATAAACATCATTTCTGCTTAATTGATACATGGAAAGGTCATTCACACAAACATGATAACGCATACATGGAAGTGTTATTCTGAGAAATTATGCATTCGGAGACAATGCAGATGGATATATTCTATTTTGCGGGTTTGGACAAAGGTAGTTTTGATCAATAAAACAGCAATGGCCTTACACAATTCTTCAATTGTTCTATATAAAATGTTCGATCAACATGTTCTGATTCATTGTACATATAATTGCTCCAAGAGCAATTCAAATGTTCACATGGCACTCTTATATTTCTAACACCGTCAATACCGATTGAAAGTTCGTGAATGAAAAAAGACGTTAGGATCACTTAACTATTCTAATTTATTAACCATCGTCAACGTAAGTTTTTCCTACTACCCCTGAGAAGACTTTGATACCTGTACAAAAAATAAACGGTTCGTACACTTGGAAGTATGCAAATGCAAGATAACGTAAAATACTTAAAACTGTGCATTGTCTTATTACATATAGGTTGAGCATGGATCTTACTGCTAGGTAACTGGTAAATATTAGAATATGTGATTAACCATGAATGAGTCGCATTTGCATAATGAAAGCAGTTAAACACCTACTCTCTTTCGGATTAAAATTTATACACTGTCAATAGTGTTATATACAATTTATACAATTCTGTTCTATAACAAATGTGTCGCTTTATGATACGATACAATGAAAACATGAAATAACGTCTCTATTATATATTGATACGAATTTTCGTGGTCTTGCTTACTGATTGTAAATTCACTACTGTACGATCCATTTTAAAAGGACTTGCCATAAAATAATACCTTGATCTTGTTTTTCAAAAAAAGAATGTAACTGAAATGTGTTTTCTAAAAATTCACATTCGAATGATATATCTGCAACGCAAAGCAAGTTAATTATTCATCATAATGAACAATTTGATATTTTGTATCACGTTTGACTAATGCATTTCATGTTATGGAAATGTAATAACGCACACAAGAACAACGTAGAACGTACACTTCCTCTCTAACGAATCGTATATCGAATTGGGTCTTTTCCCACATACTCTTTGTACCATTGTTGTTTCTTCTACGCATCCAACACGTGTTTGGTATTATTTCTACAATGATGTCATCAAAGTAATATTCTGCGAGAAAAATAAGATATTTTGGCAACTTGACTGAAGAAAACAAGGATTTTCATTCTCATTGCACCAATTTAAACGTCAGAAAGGCACAATATGTTTTAAGCGATTTCGCGGTTAATAATGTCTTAATGTTAATTTTCATTTAAACCCATTACTGGAATATGTCTGCTGAAGTCAAATGTACAAACGATATGTTTTGAATGCCAAGAACAAATCTAATCATACATAAAAATGGTTTTTTGATATTTTGTAACAATGGCGTTTCATTGATGTATTCAACGTTAAGGAAATGTAATTGTACAGACAATAATAGATCGTTTTCCTTTAAACATTTGATTACAAAATTGAATGGAGGTGGGTAAATATTCGATCTTTTTTAAACATACAGTAGGAGGCGCTCTTAACAGAATAATTTTGCAGTTAAAATCTCACACATTTCTTTTCTCAATAAATCCCTTCAGTATATTGTTCTTAGCTTCAAATCGAAATGATAAAACAGGTTTTGAATGTTATCATATGGCAGTGTTTCATAAACTAGACTGAGACTATTACTGGAACTGTTTACGTGTTACACAATTTTTACGACTTGTATAACATTTTGTGTGGACTTTCAGATATCGATGAATGCTTCTACAACCAATCATGTCAAAACGGTGGTAACTGTACCAACACAGGTGGCTCATACAGTTGCATTTGCACAAGTGGATGGACAGGCGCAAACTGTACAACAGGTATGGAAATAATCTTAGTTTTGCCGATAGACGTAAAGAAATGGTAGGCCCAACGTGCCATCTTTGGAACTATGGCAGATCTTCGTAAAAATATGGGATTAGAGAATCAATATCACAATATGCAATTCGCTTATTCCGTTACGTTTTTAATGTCCCTGCGTTGAATTGGTACGTGTAACAATTTCTATCAAATATTTATGTGAGAGATTCAGTAGAGCTTTGTCCACAAAATGAAACTAAACACTTTATTTGCTTGAAAGATAACACTGAATTGCTTCATTGTCATACCACATAAATAGCAAGCCTAAGAAATAATGGTATGGAAATGATACAAAATCTATCCGTTTCAGCGAATTCATTTATATTAAATTTATGCCAAAAAATTCAAGCGAAAGTATTGATATAAACATCATTTCTGCTTAATTGATACATGGAAAGGTCATTCACACAAACATGATAACGCATACATGGAAGTGTTATTCTGAGAAATTATGCATTCGGAGACAATGCAGATGGATATATTCTATTTTGCGGGTTTGGACAAAGGTAGATGTGGTCAATAAAACAGCAATGGCCTTACACAATTCTTCAATTGTTCTATATAAAAAATTCGATCAACATGTTCTGATTCATTGTACATATAATTGCTCCAAGAGCAATTCAAATGTTCACATGACACTCTCATATTTCTAACACCGTCAATACCGATTGAAAGTTCGTGAATGAGAAAAGACGTTAGGATCACTTAACTATTCTAATTTATTAACCATCGTCAACGTAAGTTTTTCCTACTACCCCTGAGAAGACTTTGATACCTGTACAAAAAATAAACGGTTCGTACACTTGGAAGTATGCAAATGCAAGATAACGTAAAATACTTAAAACTGTGCAATGTCTTATTACATATAGGTTGAGCATGGATCTTACTGCTAGGTAACTGGTAAATATTAGAATATGTGATTAACCATGAATGAGTCGCATTTGCATAATGAAAGCAGTTAAACACCTACTCTCTTTCGGATTAAAATTTATACACTGACAACAGTGTTATATACAATTTATACAATTCTGTTCTATAACAAATGTGTCGCTTTATGATACAATACAATGAAAACATGAAATAACGTCTCTATTATATATTGATACGAATTTTCGTGGTCTTGCTTACTGATTGTAAATTCACTACTGTACGATCCATTTTAAAAGGACTTGCCATAAAATAATACCTTGATCTTGTTTTTCAAAAAAAGAATGTAACTGAAATGTGTTTTCTAAAAATTCACATTCGAATGATATATCTGCAACGCAAAGCAAGTTAATTATTCATCATAATGAACAATTTGATATTTTGTATCACGTTTGACTAATGCATTTCATGTTATGGAAATGTAATAACGCACACAAGAACAACGTAGAACGTACACTTCCTCTCTAACGAATCGTATATCGAATCGGGTCTTTTCCCACATACTCTTTGTACCATTGTTGTTTCTTCTACGCATCCAACACGTGTTTGGTATTATTTCTACAATGATGTCATCAAAGTAATATTCTGCGAGAAAAATAAGATATTTTGGCAACTTGACTGAAGAAAACAAGGATTTTCATTCTCATTGCACCAATTTAAACGTCAGAAATGCACAATATGTTTTAGCGATTTCGCGGTTAATAATGTCTTAATGTTAATTTTCATTTAAACCCATTACTGGAATGTGTCTGCTGAAGTCAAACGTACAAACGATATGTTTTGAATGACAAGAACAAATCTAATCATACATAAAAATGGTTTTTTGATATTTTGTAACAATGGCGTTTTATTGATGTATTCAACGTTAAGGAAATGTAATTGTACAGACAAAAATAGATCGTTTTCCTTTAAACATTTGATTACAAAATTGAATGGAGGTGGGTAAATATTCGATCTTTTTTAAACATACAGTAGGAGGCGCTCTTAACAGAATAATTTTGCAGTTAAAATCTCACACATTTCTTTTCTCAATAAATCCCTTCAGTATATTGTTCTTGGCTTCAAATCGAAATGATAAAACAGGTTTTGAATGTTATCATATGGCAGTGTTTCATAAACTAGACTGAGACTATTACTGGAACTGTTTACGTGTTACACAATTTTTACGACTTGTATAACATTTTGTGTGGACTTTCAGATATCGATGAATGCTTCTACAACCAATCATGTCAAAACGGTGGTAACTGTACCAACACAGGTGGCTCATACAGTTGCATTTGCACAAGTGGATGGACAGGCGCAAACTGTACAACAGGTATGGAAATAATCTTAGTTTTGCCGATAGACGTAAAGAAATGGTAGGCCCAACGTGCCATCTTTGGAACTATGGCAGATCTTCGTAAAAATATGGGATTAGAGAATCAATATCACAATATGCAATTCGCTTGTTCCGTTACGTTTTTAATGTCCCTGCGTTGAATTGGTACGTGTAACAATTTCTATCAAATATTTATGTGAGAGATTCAGTAGAGCTTTGTCCACAAAATGAAACTAAACACTTTATTTGCTTGAAAGATAACACTGAATTGCTTCATTGTCATACCACATAAATAGCAAGCCTAAGAAATAATGGTATGGAAATGATACAAAATCTATCCGTTTCAGCGAATTCATTTATATTAAATTTATGCCAAAAAATTCAAGCGAAAGTATTGATATAAACATCATTTCTGCTTAATTGATACATGGAAAGGTCATTCACACAAACATGATAACGCATACATGGAAGTGTTATTCTGAGAAATTATGCATTCGGAGACAATGCAGATGGATATATTCTATTTTGCGGGTTTGGACAAAGGTAGATGTGGTCAATAAAACAGCAATGGCCTTACACAATTCTTCAATTGTTCTATATAAAAAATTCGATCAACATGTTCTGATTCATTGTACATATAATTGCTCCAAGAGCAATTCAAATGTTCACATGGCACTCTTATATTTCTAACACCGTCAATACCGATTGAAAGTTCGTGAATGAGAAAAGACGTTAGGATCACTTAACTATTCTAATTTATTAACCATCGTCAACGTAAGTTTTTCCTACTACCCCTGAGAAGACTTTGATACCTGTACAAAAAATAAACGGTTCGTACACTTGGAAGTATGCAAATGCAAGATAACGTAAAATACTTAAAACTGTGCAATGTCTTATTACATATAGGTTGAGCATGGATCTTACTGCTAGGTAACTGGTAAATATTAGAATATGTGATTAACCATGAATGAGTCGCATTTGCATAATGAAAGCAGTTAAACACCTACTCTCTTTCGGATTAAAATTTATACACTGACAACAGTGTTATATACAATTTATACAATTCTGTTCTTTAACAAATGTGTCGCTTTATGATACAATACAATGAAAACATGAAATAACGTCTCTATTATATATTGATACGAATTTTCGTGGTCTTGCTTACTGATTGTAAATTCACTACTGTACGATCCATTTTAAAAGGACTTGCCATAAAATAATACCTTGATCTTGTTTTTCAAAAAAAGAATGTACCTGAAATGTGTTTTCTAAAAATTCACATTCGAATGATATATCTGCAACGCAAAGCAAGTTAATTATTCATCATAATGAACAATTTGATATTTTGTATCACGTTTGACTAATGCATTTCATGTTATGGAAATGTAATAACGCACACAAGAACAACGTAGAACGTACACTTCCTCTCTAACGAATCGTATATCGAATCGGGTCTTTTCCCACATACTCTTTGTACCATTGTTGTTTCTTCTACGCATCCAACACGTGTTTGGTATTATTTCTACAATGATGTCATCAAAGTAATATTCTGCGAGAAAAATAAGATATTTTGGCAACTTGACTGAAGAAAACAAGGATTTTCATTCTCATTGCACCAATTTAAACGTCAGAAAGACACAATATGTTTTAAGCGATTTCGCGGTTAATAATGTCTTAATGTTAATTTTCATTTAAACCCATTACTGGAATGTGTCTGCTGAAGTCAAACGTACAAACGATATGTTTTGAATGACAAGAACAAATCTAATCATACATAAAAATGGTTTTTTGATATTTTGTAACAATGGCGTTTTATTGATGTATTCAACGTTAAGGAAATGTAATTGTACAGACAAAAATAGATCGTTTTCCTTTAAACATTTGATTACAAAATTGAATGGAGGTGGGTAAATATTCGATCTTTTTTAAACATACAGTAGGAGGCGCTCTTAACAGAATAATTTTGCAGTTAAAATCTCACACATTTCTTTTCTCAATAAATCCCTTCAGTATATTGTTCTTGGCTTCAAATCGAAATGATAAAACAGGTTTTGAATGTTATCATATGGCAGTGTTTCATAAACTAGAATGAGACTATTACTGGAACTGTTTACGTGTTACACAATTTTTACGACTTGTATAACATTTTGTGTGGACTTTCAGATATCGATGAATGCTTCTACAACCAATCATGT